>VYXC01011606.1:1548169-1712921 GCA_013397175.1 Platysteira castanea
GGGTGCATTGGGTAGGAACAGTGGCTGACTACCAGTGCCTGTCCGGGACAGTTTCAGGAGGCTCTTAATAATTGCAAATGACAGGCTCAGCCAGCATGGCAGTGCTCTTTTGGCATGTCTTGGGCTGTACCTGTCAGTGCTTTCCAGGAGCTGGTCAAGGGTGGCTCGTTTCTCCCTCATAACTCTGCGGGGGAGTGTGGCGTGAGGAAGAACCGAGGGAGTGAAGATTAATACAGAAATTTTCTAGTTAACCACTGCAGCATGTCAGGGAACTGTGCCTTATCTAACTGCCCCTCGGGGGGCATTTTCACTCCTTTCTGGGAGCATGGGTGTCATGGCCCCAAAATGTTTTCAAAGCAGGGCTGTTCAAGGGCAGAGGTGAGTCACTGCAAGGACCAAGGCAGGTTCTCAGCAAAAAATGTGAGTCAGGGAAGCAAAATCTTCCAGAGAAGTGACACTGTCTTGCCTGCAGTCTTGGGTAATCAGTTTAGATTTAGAATATCTAACTACTGAATAGAAATATATAGATGCATATATGAAATATATGTTTATCTGATTATTCTCCTTCAGACAGATGGAGGAAGCAGGTGAGGAAGGCAGTTGTGGCTCACTTGATTTTTAGGTCCTTGTGAGATGGGGTGTTGCTGGAAGGGTGCCAGTAGCCACTGATTTCCCACATCTAGTAGATGCAGAAAACCAGACCTTTGCTAGCTGGGTTTTAAACTTTAGTACATTCCATTTTACAATCTTGAGGAAAAAAATAATTTAAAGAGGTACAAAATAATGTTTCTTGAAAATCTCCATTTTTATTTAACTGAGAAATTATACTGTCCCCAGAAAAATCCACCCTACAGCTTATAGGATTGAGCAGCTGTCTGCATCTTGAGCAGTACTGGGAGGATATGTGAGTGTGCAAGGGAAGAAATGTGATGACAGAAGTCTCAGCTGTATTACCTGTGACTCATTCCCTGCTGGATTCACCAAGTCATCACCAGTCCTAACACATTTAATTTAAAAATCTTTAGCACAGAAGAGCAGAGTCACTCTTTGGGTTTTCTTTTTTTCTGATCTTTTTGTTGTCCGGTTTTGTGCATAGTGTTTGTTTTTGGCTGGATTTTGTTTTGCTTCCTGCTATTTGTGCTCCCTGTCACAGGAAGATTGTGTTCTAATCCTTAGTGCTTCTGTCTCAGAGCCCTAATAAACATGAAGTGCTACTGCAGACACAAGTCAGCCTGAGACTTGTTCAAGGGATTTGGCCAGCACAGGCAGAGCCAGGTTTAGAAATTAGGAATTTGCAACCCCCCGAGCAGCACTCTGATCTCACAGGCCTTCTCCCGTGCTATAGGTTGCACTTCCTACAGGTGTTTTCCAGCAAATTGCTTTACATTTTCCACTGTGTTCGTTGCACAGTGCCAGTTCACTAAAGAGGGTGCAGTCCAGCACAGCAGTGTTTTGCTCAGCCAGCACCTGGGGACTGGTCACCTGATCTCACTCTACCAGCAGCACTTAATACAGCGTTTGGAAGGATGCTAAAAGGCTAACTTTGTCAGCCACCTTCTAATGAACTTCGTGAAAAAGACTAGACCACAGGGGATTACCACCTCAGCGTTATTTGTCTTTCCTTGCATGACATTAATTTTGGTTTGCCACAGTCTTGACACGACCGTTATTTTCACACAGTGTAACTTCATTCAGTGCAGTAGGGGATAACGTCAAGTACAGATGTGGAAGAAATACAGCACTGTTAAACCTCTAAAGCAATTGTAAAAACAGCTTTAGCCCAGTAAATCAATAATTTGATAATTACTGTGAGCTAGCTGACCTCTGTTTAAAATATAGGAATAGCGGGGAACATGTCCCAAATAGCAATGAATTCAATAGTTTGCTGTAGTTTTATACCTGGTGTGTGACGTTAACACCTCCAAATGGGATGGTAAGCCAAAATGTGGAACAATAGACAAAACTGAGGGAACAAGTTTTAAAAAATCCACTTCTTTTTTATTTGGCTCAATGGCTTGTTTGTCCAATAAAAATGTAAATCTTCTCCAAGCTCTCAGAATTGTAGAACATTATGGTCTTTGCTGTAATGGTAAAGGTAGCCCTGACTGGACATCACTGTAAAATAGATGGTTCTTGTAAAACCTCTGGTGCAAGTACAATTCAGATCGAATTTAGTACACAAGCCTGGAAGCCACTACTAGATCTCATAAACCTTTACCCAATATAGTATCATTTCCCTACTTTTTCTCTTTGTATCTCAGTTAAAAACTTAAATAATAATGAAATTTATAATGAAATAATAATAAAAAACCTTTGCTATTTCTAAAGTTTGCTAATCATGGAAATCTTAAGGCATAAACATACCCTTGGAAGTGATTGAAGGAGACCCCACAGGTTGGTTCCTGGAGAGTGATGCACTTGTAAAAGGCAACAAAGAAGGCACAGAGAAGAAAAGTACTGAAAAAGCAGTGAGGGATGGAGTTTTTCTGGGGCAACAAACCATTAGCAGAATAGTGGGGCCTTATTTCTGAGCTGCTCAAGAATCTTGATTCTGTCTCACAGGGAAAAGAAATCACTTGAGTTGTTGGTGGTCTGAGTAGCATTTCCAAAAGTCATAGCAGAAGTCTTATCACTGGTCTTCTTTTTGTCATTGATTTCATGTGTGTCTGCAACCCTGTATAATTCCCTAAAACACCACTGATGATCTGCAGAGAACTGTGGACATCATGGTCCTTCACCAACTGCTTCACCAGACATCACCCTTACTGCACATCCAAAATATCACCAGGGCTCTGCACACCCAGCACATCACCCCCAGTTAATGTTCCCAGCACTGTAGGTGGCTGTTGGCAAGAACAACATGTGATAGAGGAGGATGCTGTTAACATGCAACAATAAAAGTTAGGAGGCACAATTCCTTCTTTCATTTACTTACACCTATGTTTCCTCTATACCCACTGCTTCCTGGAACCAGTTCTGGAGGCAAAAGGGGATTCCCTGAGATGTATAAAATAGCACTGAACACCAGTATTGCTTCTTTGCAGCATAGAGCAACTCTAGTGTGGTTATAAAATATTTCCATTCTCAAATGCCTCCATTTTTCTTTGAACTAATTTTGCACTGCTCAATAACAATATGTAAGGTAATATAGAATCACATAGATTTCTATTTGCCAGTATCTTTGTGATCCTTCAGCTATGGATGCTATGTATCTGGGGCATTCTGGTAAAAGAAAACATAGGATTTTGAGCTAAATATAGAATTTTAAGCTAAAGCCTCTGTAACAAAGTATTCAAACTATGTCATCTCTTACTTTTCATACTCCCAGCACCATTTCAATTGTTCTTTGATCCTCCAGAATGTTTGTTTGCAGGAACAAATGTCATAATTAAGTATAGTAAAAGGTATGTAAAATGTGTCAGACTTTAGAAAAACTAGGTTTGAAAATACTCATTTTCCTTTTGTAACCTTGTCTACAAATCCTGCATGATTTTCTTTTTTGTAGACACCTGATCAATCACAGCATCAAGTACTAAATAGGGAAAAATATACCCCCAAAACAAATTATGAAAGAAACCTGGCCCTCTTGCCCTTACAGGCTATTTTTAAGTATGAAAAATTGCAGCAGCTAGACTTTTCTAGAATCTACTATGTCTCCTGTATTTGATGCCTTTTCTCTGCATAGTAATGTGTCTTTAAAAAAACCCCTCTGATATATGTTACAAGGAGTGTATCTCTTTCACTGAGACAGAACATTTTAATTTCCCGACACCTTTTAGTGATTGCTTCAATTTCCGAAGATTTTGATAAAATCATGTGGTTTTAGAGTATCAGGATTGAATACCCTGCTCCGGCAGCAATTTAATGAAATGTTGTAGTTTCACAGCATTTCATTTGACATAACCTAGCTCAGAGGTCTAATAAATGCAGTGTGATAAATGTTGGAGCTACGATTGTAAAAATATACTAGTAATTGGGTTAATATGCCTTAAAATACTACCCATCAGTTATCTTTCTTCTCACCGTTATATGGCTTGCACTGTAAAGACTAAGCAATGCAGTTTACCCTTTTCTCCCCTGCTATCTCCTTTTCTTTCCTGCTTTTGTAAGTGTTCCTTTTTTAAAGCATTTGATTATAGCAAGCTGTAGGTATTCTCCTCCTGTGACAAATTCCTCTTGCCTTGGAACCTTTTTCTGAGCTCTTCGTATGGTTTTTGGAGTTATCTGGAAGAAATTTAAGAATATAAGACTGCTTCAGAATGAAAAACAAATGTAAATAAGCATGCAGAACACCTCAGGAGATACAAAGGTAAGTTTTGTCAAGTGTTATTTTCTTTTGGCATATCAGATGTGTTTCAGTAATAAATAATAGAGATAGCAGAGTTAGGAGATTAAAACCAGCAGTACATTTTGACCTTTTAATTATCAGTAGTTTCTTTTCATGTATTTGTTTGTGTGTGTGTTATATCACAACAATGCCATAGGACAGAAACCCTTCTGCTGTAAACTGGTACTTTTGCATACTGTGCTTTAGGAGACAAATCCAGAACTTCTTTTCAGCTAAATTCTGATGTTTGTCATGTTTCCTCAGACTGGAAATATTCCTGTTAATTTTCAACACGCAGATTAGAATTTCAATCACAGCTAATTAATTTACGATGATTATTTCAAGCAACGGGCAAATATCCATACCTCCTGCTGGACTCTGAAATCCTTTGTTAGTCTTGGAAAATAGCTGTCTGAAGATATACAGCTGTGGCTGAAATATCACCACGTGGAACTGCTGCCTCTGGGGAAATGTGTGCGTGTCATTACTCACTGGCCCCACAGAACTGATATGAATAATACTGTACTTATAATTTTGCTGTATATTCATTGCATGTGAATATGGATGCATATGGCTGTGGGTGCAGTGTGTTATGCAAATAGTGCACAAGACAGGGCTGATATGGAGGAGCATTCTGTCCTTTCCATAGCATCCAGCTTGGAAGGAAGAGTGAGGATGAGGGAGCAGAGCCAGGACTGTGACAGTGTCTGCCACGCTATACATGATAGCAGAGGTGAGGGAAAGGAGAGGCTTCTGAGGCCGTGAGAAGACAGTGGGGAGCCATTTGACAAGCTAACCATGAGCTCTAACAAGGGCAGAAGAAAACCTGACTGCACTCTGCACACCCTGGGGGCTCCCATCTAATAGCCAAAGATTAAGGAGCCTTGAAATAGCTGTAAGAATGGGACTCAGTCCCTATGTTCAGGCAGTACAAGTTCACACTTTCTTTCCACTGCTCCCTTGGGTGAGTCCCAGTGGCCAGTGACCTCCCAAGGTCCAACGCCAAGTGGTAAGGACAACTTAGTGTAGGGCACACAGTTGAAATACTTTGTGGCCACATGAGAATAGCCACATAAATCCATCTTTCCTGTGATTTACACAGCTTCCCTACATAGGGGCAATAGATGGCTTTTATAGTTCCTTCTTACATACACATGCCAAAATCTACCATCACAGGCATATGAACATGGACAAGATCCAATACTAGATGATAGCCCAGCATGTGCATAATGCAAGATTACAGCTTCAAATGCAGGCTACAGGAGAGATTTGTCATTGAGAACTTCCCCCCCAAGTTGTCTCTCTACATTAATGCAAAGATACCTTTTCTTCCTTTAAAGCAGACTTCAAAAGCTTGATATAGCAATATTGCTGTTCCCTCTATTAAGAATTTCCAACTGGGCATTTGGACCAAGGTAGTTCAATTGGTAGATAGTCCAGAAAGTACAAAACCAAAAAAAAAGTGGTTCCTAACTCAGAGGACCATTCCAGAGTTAGTCAGAAACTCTACATAATCAATGTGAGAGAGAGTTCATCCGTGGCTGTGGAGTTATGCCTGATGCTTTTCTAATAAGAATGATAGAAATGACACACTTGAGAGCTTAAAATTAGTCTTCTCATTTACACTGTGTCACATCTATCTTCAGGGAGGGCTTTTTCCTCACTTTTTAACTCCAGCTATTTGACTGAGACTCTTCTCTCTCCCAGGCAGCCCAACCCTCAGTATAGTCACAGGAAAGGTCTGCACTCCCAAATGCAGTTTACCCTGTCCCAACATTGCTCTGCAACAGGCAGGAGGAATCACAGAATCACTTAGATTGGAAAAGACCATCAGATATCATTGGGTCCTACTGTTAACCCAGCACTGCCAAGTCCATCACTAAACCACGTCCCCACGTGCCACATTTACATGTCTTTTAGATACGTCCAGGGATAGTGACTCCACCACTGCCCTGGGCAGCCTGTCCCAATGCTTGACAACCCTTTCAGTGGAGAATTTTTTCCCTCCTAACCAATCTAAACCTCCCCTGGTGTAACTTGAGGCCATTTCCTCTTGTCCTAGAATTTGCTACTTGAGAGAAGAGATCAACACCCATGGTCCACAGATACAACCTTTACAAAGTAAAAATCAGGTGAGATGAACCTAACTGCTTTGTCAGAGTAGTCACACTGATGTATTTCACTAGCACAGTGCTTTTTGCAGACACATGATTTATCATTAACTGGAAGTGGTTTCAGAACCATTATGGAGGTTCCTTGGGCAAAGGAGTCTCTGAGGACACTCATGCATTAGGCAGTTGTGACGGGGACTTTTTCTGGGATAGCTATGCAGGTCATCCCAAGCCCCTGCCGGTCCCATCATTTCAGCAGCAGTGTGTCATGTAGAGGTGCCCATGGGGGATGATGGGCCTTAGGAGTGGAAGCATGGTTGGGTTACACGGCGTTTCCAAGCTCCCTGATGCTATTGTGTCTAAATCCTGTTCCTCATTGGTCTTTTCAAATGTAACTCCGCCCAGAGAATCCTGTGCTTAAGGGGTTGTTCACATGATTTTGGGGCAGTTGTTGCAGTCAGTCTGTGCCAGGCCCAGCCATGAGGCTGTGAGAAAATAAAGAGCATCCATGAACATCTATCAAGATTATTGTTCCTGATTCTTTCCACGGACCAAAGCTGTTTTTCAGGGAAGGTTGCAGGTTAACCCCACTGCAACGGTGTCACTTGCTAATGTGAAAACGCTGGGTACTTGGGTGGTGGCGTAAGGCAGTCCCGGCTGGAAGAGGCAAGCTCCAGCCCATCATAGCTACACACAAGTGGTTAAGTAGGAAATGGGCAGGGTAGGGTTTGAAATGACATGGCATGGCACGGCTTGACATGACATGGACAGACTGTTGGACCCCTGGGGACAGGCCATGCTTCCATCTCCTGATGCTTCAGCAGCAGATGCCCAACAGGCAGCTAGGCTGGAGAAGACCTAGGAAGCCTCTTCCAGCTCTCATTTCCATGCCTTCCTTGATCTTTGAAGCCACTGGCCTGCCTTTCCCTGCTGTCACATAGCCTGGCAGAACATTTACATTTTCTGAATAGGGCAATTAGTGCACACGCCTTTCCTTGTGTCACTCGCACCTGGTCTCTGAGGTTCGTGCCTCATCAGCACTAATGGCCCAGCCATTAGTGGTTATTACTGGTCATTGTTTCTACCCCACTGACATCTCCCCCGGACTAGCAGAATCACCCTTCTGCCTTTCCCCCAGCAGCAAGCTCAACGTTAATAGCCCAGTTTAATACCAGAACCTCTGAGTACATAAATAAAACCAGACAGACCCTACCTACATTTTATATGGCTAGTGAGAGATGAATACATGCTTTTTTGATTATGATTAATGCTGCTGTTTATTTTTTTTATTGCAGTAGTGGTTTTAATATCACTATCCTGTCCCATCTAGGTGCAGTAAAAATCCATCAGAAAAAGATGGTTTCTGTTTCGGGCAGATGATACCCCAGACCATCGGAGCATTGAGGATCTGGAACAGGCTTCTTCTTGGTCACATAGGTATTAAGAAAATCTAAGGAGTTTTAAGAGTGAGTTCCAGAAGTTTGTCAGATTATATAGCAGGTGCCTACATGGGCTTGGTTATGGCGACTCCAGAGATCACTTTTTGCTCTATGTGCTTATGGTCTTCTGGCAGGAACCACTGTATTTTCTGTGATAGAACCCTTGTGTCTGCTGTATTATAGAAGAATGTGCTGTGATAAAGTAAAGAATTTCAATATTATCCCTCGTTCACTCTGCTGTCCTGCTCTGGCCACACTGTTGTCCCTTTTTTTGCTAAGCCTTCTGTGTATAATATGGAATCAGAGAATTTTCACACATTTTCTTGTAAACAATAGCCCATGTTTATTTAACCATCTTTTCTGTTTTTGACTCCTTTTGTGATAAGAGAAAGTTTGATGAGCATCCTTTTTCTCCAGTGGGATTGGAGAGGAAGTGACATGTCCTCCAATCCCTTGTGGAATTGAGAAACCCATAAAGTACGAGAAATGTAAATAAAGTCCCTTCTTTTTCCTCTTCCTGCTAAACCTAGCAGGTGTGAGAGTTTCCTTTATTGTGTCCTCTACCGACACACCAGACAGTCTGATTCCTGAAGGGATAAGATCCAGGCACATACGAGTAACAACAGTGGGAATTCACCTTCGTTTTGCACTGCCATTTATTTTAGTACATGTAAGAGGTAAAGACTCATCTGCAAATAGTCTTTCATCCTCAACCCAGTTGTGAAGCAAATTTTCAGCCAACTTCAGCTGAAAACAACTTTGTTCTTCGCAACTGCATTTGGTCTGCTTTACCAGTGCATCGAGAAAATTTGTTCCTGGCAAGCCTGCTCCTCCTGTGCTGGCCACTACTGTGAATGTGGGGCCACAGGACAAGTCCAGCCCTCTGAGGTTATTGAAATACCATGAATGAAGCTGGTTAAGCAGCTAATCTTCTCAAGGCCTTTCTGGAAGGAACCTGCCTTTCCTGAAATTTGTGCTGCTGTTAATGTAAATTATCCAGAGTGGTTGTCTGTGGTCCAGCTCACTGCCCCACCTGCTGCTCCAGAGACAATTAAACCCTATGTTAAGGGCTTTTTAAGACTTTCCTCTAAACTACACCCCAGGATTTGTGGATGGCTCTTATGTTGATTTGGATTTTACCTTGAATGAGTAATGTTATCTGTATTATAGCTGTCACAGATGAAAAAACAACTTCTACAGATGAGTGAATCCATTTGTTGGTTTATGGATCCCAAATCCTCCAGGGCAACAAATCCATCTGTCATCTCTGAATGCTTGTGTTTTATTTGGTGCTTTGAGTCAGCTGACAGGTATTAAAATGCACATGGAAGTGGACAGATTTTTGCTGACTTCCCTGCAGAGGAGGCCCATGGGTGCTTTTATTCCAGCACATGCAATGAGATAACATAAAGTCAGGAAATCCATTCCTAGGGGATAGTACAAATTATCTGAGCTAGTAAGACATCAATATTTGGTCTGTGGGCCTTTGACCTAACCATCTGCCTAGGTTACCCTAACCCACTGCTTGCTTCCTTTTCCTTACTGCTCTGTTCTTTCCAGCTGGATGCAGCTCAGGAAAACTGCATTTTGTGGGCCTGTCTCTTTTGTCCCCTTTCTCCTCTCCTTTCTTGTTCTTTGTATTTACTGCTCCATTCTCAATTCTTTGTTTATGCTTGTGTACCTCAGGATGAGCCAAACAAAAAGTTGCTGATTAAAAACTAACCAGGGAAAAAACACTGTTTCAGTATGGTGGCAATTTCTTTCTTGGTGGTGTTTTCAACCAAGAGGAGTCCAATTCCTAGCATCTATTTAACCAAAATGTACTTATTTGGCAATTAAACGATGCCCTTTAGAGGAGTAGAGATGAAGTTGCTTCCATGGGGCTTTAGACACCTACCTTAATTAGTTGCCATTCCAGAACCCTTCCTGGGATATCTCCAGATGCTGAGTCAAAACAATTTAACTTGCTTCTTGCTCTGCATCACTGTCAGAAGAGTCTGCTTTTCTCCACTGACTAAAAAGACTAAGTCAGCTAAGTGAGGTATCTAAATTTCAGGTGAATTATTCCTATTTGATTAGCCCACACACAAACCAGCTCACTTCAGCTGCACTGCCTAGAGTAAAAGCAAACTAAAGCACTACCCAAAAAAAGTTAAGAGCTGAGAGTGGCCAAGGGTTGAGAAAAAATCTGCAGGACCACCATTTTTTATAAATCTCTGATGAATCATGCCTGCTTGGGTACCAGCTGTCCCGCAGAACCAGATGGAAAGAGGATTGCCTTCCTACAGAGAGAAGTTAACCCACAGTCAGGCAGCGACTGTGCATGCCCCTAATAAATCAAATTGCCACAAAGACTGGACTTTTCAGACCTTCTGTTTGTATTACTTCACCAGTTACTGTCCTTTGATGACTGAATTTTGAGAAGGAGAAAGGCCCAAATGATCCATTCAGAGATTTGCCCATCTTTTTTAATCTTTAAATCCAAATGAGATACCCCCATTGTAAGAACAAAGGTTCTCTCTCCTGTTGTAGAATTCATCTCATCCCAACAATCCCAGCATTTGCAGCCTCCTTATTACTGCCGGTTATTGTTTAAATAAAGCATGGACTCTGGTAAATAGCAATTGCTCAAACATAAGCAGCTTTAAAAGCAAGAAGTAACCCTTCCAGTCTCTAGATGAAGGATGATTTGAAATGAATTGATGTGTTCTGACTGGTGAGTCAAAATAATTCAGTTTCCCCCCCACCCCTGCAGTGTTAAACCAAGTCAATTTTTTCAAACCGTATTTGATATCTTATTGTTTATTTTTGGTCAGCAGACAGCAATTTTCAAGAACTGCTCTTGATATACAGCTCAGATATCTTACAGGTCACATGTCATTCAAGAAAGGTCAATGATTCATTTAAAGTTTCATCATTCTTCACATAAACAGGCAAACAGCATTTCATTCACAGTGCAGAATTTGTGGGGGTGATAGGCCCCTGTAGCAACCAAGTCTATGGAGTCTTTTTCCGTGCCTAAGAAAGAGTGAATTCACATTATTATCATTACCTTTTCATATATCTTGGATGCTCTCCCAATGAAAGCATGTGCAGCTAAACAGATTTTCATTTAGGGTCAGTTCCAAGGAGTTTTTTAGATCTGCTCCTTGCCCTGATTTTTTCACATCATTTGTGAAAAAAAAAAAGAAAAGAATATTAGCTGATTATACCTTCCTGGCTTGTTCAGTCAGAATACCTAGAGAGAAACATTACAATCGAGCAAGAGTGACATATACATCATCAGCAACTGATTTATAACTGTTAGAATTTCATCACCTTCTGCTGTTGTTGATTCCTTTAGAAACTGTACTTTCAGTAGAAAATGCACATTTTAAAAACAACTTTCTTATATTCAAGCAATAATACCTGATTTAATTAAACCTGAAAGGCTTTTAAGAAATAAGATGTAGTTTTCATAGGGTAAGTGATCTATTTTCTATTTCCTGTCTGTGCTGTCCTCAGTATAGCATTTCAAGCTACTAAATTCACTCAGTTGCCTTCATGAAATAAATAATAATGCCAGCTTCTCAGTCTGGATCCAAATGAACCTGCCTAACCATCACCTTAAAGCATTTTAATTGGTATTTTAGAAGCAGGTTTCTTATCAGGAGTGAAAAAGCAGATCTAAAAAAAAAAGTAATAAAATAAGATAGTTTTAAAAAACATTGCTGACTACTGATGTCATTCCAGTACCATTAAAGATCTCCAGATGCAGAACTGGACCATGACAATCATCTGCTTTATCTGGGGCTTTTGGCATCAATGAGACTTTACAGTGAGCATAATTCTTGCACATCAGTGTATTGGTAGGCACCCACTGCATCTTCTGGAGCCTAAGTACTTCTCAACTTCTTGCTCCCAATCAGCTGTGATCCTTCACACCCATGCAATCACTTGAAGGCAAGATAGGAATTGAGAAAGTTTTGAGAATTACATATTCTCTCTCATTAGCTGTTAAATGTCTCCACAAATCTGGTGGTTAGTGCCTACAAATTAGTGAGAGGCTGCTCTCAACTGCAGAAGTTTGCACTGTGTTCTGCACCAACTGGTTATAAAGCAAAAGTGTGAACAACAGAAGTTACAGAGGTGTTTGAAGACCTTAGCCTTGAACAATTCACACAGACAGTACAGAACAGGAGTTAGCAGTAGCAGTCAAAATTTCCAAATTGTTTAGTAACCAGTACCTTCCAGTGAGAATAAGGAGACCTTCTCATTGATACATGCTGAATCTTCCAGCTCATGGTGCAAAAACTTGAGTTAATGTTTTTATTCTTGCCTGTGATTACATTATAGAACCAGATTATTGCTTGAAACTCTTCACATCTCAGTTTTTCAAGCAATATGTGCAAGGGAATAGTATCAGATCACAAAGTTGCTATTTTAGTGTTGGATTCCTTAATATATTTAGAAGCCAGACACTTCTAAGGTATAATTTATTTTACCATCATATGCACATGCTCATGGAAAGGCAATTGCAGAAAGTAATACTTAGGTCTCGTTCCTGGAAATTTTCTGAGTTAGCTGCCAGCATCTGAAGGGAATAATTGGAGAGTTGTTCCATTGACTCATTGTGATGGGTTTCATCCCTAGGGAGTGGGGCTGACGTGTCTTCCATGACAGTCCTGGGACAAGCCTGATGGGAGCTCATTTCTTGGTTACTGGGGCTCCCCAACTTGTCATTGCACTTCTGTGCTCCTTTTTGTGTGTGTGTGGAGATGAGCCTTTCACATAACATAACAAACAGGTGCAGTGCAATTCTTGCAACAGAGGTAGCATTTATTTCCCTCCGTATGCTTCACAAAGGAGCTAAAACTTACTTGCACTTTGGCAATTATCCGACTCAAACCATGTGTGAACTTCATTTGTGGAGGAAGGAACTTCTCCATTCATACTGCAAAGTGTTGGCAGGATAGCCCCTTCAGTGAGAGGGAGAGAAAGCTGTTTGCATTTTGCAACCTGACAGTGAAAATTACTTTGCTAACTAGGAGCAGAATGAATTTGATAGATTGAACATAACACAGCAAAACATTTACACTTCATGAAAGTGAAATGAATTAAAATGCTTTGAAATAAGGCTTCTGTTTTTCAAAAAGTTTTTTTTTTTTTAATTTTGGAAGCCAAAGCAAATTCTTCTTTGACATTCCTATTACCTGGGAAGGAAGACAGCTTGTTGGGCAACTTGTCTTGAGGTAGAAAACCTCCTTTTTGACCTGTCGTGGCTCTTTGCAAGGTCTCTCAGTGCACCACTGAGTGTCTTGTGGGCAGAATTTTCTAACTGAAGGATTATAGATATACGTGCATGAATGATTTACAACAAACTTTGCAAAATTTGATTGTTGACATTTTCCCACTGTTCAGTTTTACAGCAGTATTAAGGATACACTACAGATTGCATTAAGGAGGTTGTTATCTAGTAGAGCGTGGAAATACATGAAACTTTTGGCAGGTGGAAGGCAAATAATACAGCATTCCTTCACCAAGAAAAACCCCACCCAAACAAAAACCCAACAAAATAAGTCAGAAAAAAAAATCAAAATAAGGTTGGGAACTTTCATATAAGAAGTTGTTTTCTGGATGCTAGATTACATCAAAGGGATGCCACATGTTCATCATTCCCACAAACATCAGCAAGGACAAGGGCATTCACCCACCCCAGGGTGGAGTATGGATCCTCACCAGAGTCCTTCCTGCCTGTCCGAAGAAAATAAAGCATAACATTGGCTTAGTACCTTTCTGAAGGAGCTGCCCTCAGTATCATGGTCTTCCCTCTGAATGTGAATTTACCTGATTTTTAGCATTTACAGTTAATGGTAAAAAACCAGAACACACATCTGAGGGTACTGAAGTGTTTTTCTCCAAGTTTGCCCATTCCAGGTAGTCACAGTAGGACTCTGTCCTTGTTCTTCTGCCTCAGCAAAACAAGCAAACCCTGAGTGAAGTTAAATATTCACTGCTAGAACTATTTCCTTGTAACTCTTTTTAGAACCCAAACTAAACAGAAACCAGTAGCTGGGATCCTTAAATTTGATGCCATATTATAGCACTCCTTCTCTATTCTTTTACTCTCCTTTTACTTTTCTATATCCTATAATTCAGAGGGCCTAGGGACCAAACCAGCATCAGGAAACCCAAAGAGTGTTTGCTGCCAACTACAGCTCTTGTCTGGGATGAAAAATTGAAACTGTCTTGCTCTTGAGGAATGATCTTTCAGTATTTTCTCTATTAAAAATATTGCTCTGGAAGTAGAGCTCACTGTCCATTGGGATGGAGAATATGGAGGTAAGGGAATGCGTTATCTCCAGCTGCAACATCAGAGTAACCAAGGGTCTGACCTAACCCAGCAAAAACATCTCCTTGAATGCAACAGGAAAGTCACACCGGGTATCACCACCTGACCTCTGTGCTCAGAGGGTGGATTTATCACTCCCACAAAATTTTAATAAAGCAATAAATTACAGCCCTCTTAGATAAGCACTTAGAGCCTGGATTTGAAATGACAATACAGGATTGAAGGGCTTTCTGGGCCTTATTATCGATCCATGTGCTGGCCAGTCAGTTAAGAATCATTTTCAGGACCCGGTTCGTTAAGCTTTGAATTTGCATCTGCACCCTGAATGTATGTGTGTATTTCTGTTTGTGTACAAATTGAATGACAGTGCAAATGACCACATACTGCACTTAAAGATCAAGTTTAATAGGCTTTTTCAAGTGTTCACTTGAATTTTGCACGAAGGACTGTGGTGGTTTTTGAACTGTTGTGCACCATCATAAGAAGGATGCACTTGATTAGTGAGAAATTTCAATTAAACTCATGTTTCACATCAGATGGCAATTAATGAAGCCGAGAAACAACACACGAAAGGATGTGTGTGTGTTAACAAACTCCTCCTGGTTTTTGATGGAGCTATTTTGAGTGTACCACTAATAGAGTTTAAATTGTTTTTTATTGCCAACTTGGCTCTTTTTTGCTGTTCAGATCCAATTGAAAAGCAAACGAAAAAGTGATCTTGAGTTTCTTCGTTTGCCATCAACCAGAAGTGAGGTGAGAGAAAACAGAAGGGGCACTGTGCAAGCTAAAGTCTAATGAAAAATTTTCTTAACTTTGTTTTCTTTTCTTTTCAGTTTAGGGCCTAATAATAAAAGAAGTATGAGCAAATATTTCTTTTACTCACTGGTGTTATTCCTCCAACAATGGATTTTTTTTTTTTTTTGGCAACCATCCACTGGGGAGCAGCACACATAATTTGAAATTGTTATTAAAAAAATTATACTCACACAAAGCAAACTCTTGTAATTAGCAGGGTTCTTAGGATTGGTGCTGGTGTAAAGGAGAGCGGAATTTGGCCCAAATAGGTCAAATGCGTAACCTGTCAGCACAGATCAATAAGGATGAAGCTAGAATTTCTTGTCAGGTTTTTGTTTTAGATCAGGTAGACTACGGAGCTCTGGGCCTCTACTAATATATTTATGGTGTGTGCAACTACAAGCAACACACAAACAGTTAACAGCACCTATATTTAATTTTCTTGGCTCTGCAATTCTCTGGAAGTTCTTATTACAAGACCTTGCTTTATATTGCTCATAATTTTTTTGAATGTGACCTGGTCTAGGGCAAAATTTCCATGCTAGATGTTTCTGCTGGCCATACATTTTGGGAACATTTCAGCTAAAATAGTTGAAGTGCTTCTGAGTGTGAAATTATAGGAAAATATACTGTGTTGCATGTAGGAAAATGTTCCTTTTTAGTAGTTTAGCAGGGAGATGTACCTTCACTGTGGTTTAAAGCACAGGACTGAAAATTAAATGAGGTCTGCCCTGCCTTCAACAGAAAAATCTTAAATATGGCTACATTATAAGAATTTTTGTGAGCCAGTAGAAACTCCATAGATAAGGATACCAAATAATTTTTATTTTAAAGGGCAAGTTCCTTTCTGAAACTGTGGGATAGGGGCAGGACATTCCTAGGAATTTCTTCAAGCGCTGCTAGAACAAGATCTGATGGATTTTTCCTCCACTATAATACATGGACTCAAGTCAATTGACTTGAGCATGCTGAGGGAAGTGAAGAGGGTATTCTCTAAGAAAAGCTGAAAGGTGTTCAAAGAAAGTGTATTTGAGTAGGGAAAAAACTGGGAATAGATCAAGAAGGGAAATAATGGATGAGGTGAGGAGCTGAGTGGTAGAGAAAGAAGATTATCCAGGCAAGGCAACTAGAAAAAGGGCAGTGGTGTACAGCTGTGGACATGATCTTTCTTTCCCAGGCTGGAGGGTTGGTGTGCCTGCAAATGCCCAGGAGCCAGAAAAGGAGACTGTTTCTCAAAAAGGGAAGCTGTCCACCATTGTATTACAGAAGGTATTTTAGGTTCTTATGAGAGGAAAGCTCCTGTCTCCTGCCTGATCTCATCAAAGGTCTCACAGATCCTTCTTCCAAGACACTGCAGCTCCCAGTGCTGCAATCAGCCCCTGGAAATGTCTTAGCATGCTACTTTTATCTTCCCCTATATGAAAGCACATCGAACTGAATCCTGTGTTCTTGTGTCTACCAACACTTGGGCCTTCAGCAAGTATTCATGAGATTATGGCACAAAAAGCACTTCCCAGCCCACTCAATTGTTAAATCTTGCTGTGGTCATCATTAACTATAACTACTATGAGCATTCATGGTTGTGATTGACACCTGGAATCCTTGTCTCACTGATGGCACCATGATTCCTTCTGACAAAATTCTTGCTCAGAGTGAAAGGCATTTGAAACAGCATTTCATGCCTAAATTGTGTATTAAGAATCTGTTAAGGTTGAAAAGCTGAATACTAATGAAGAAAATATGAGTATTAATCCAATCTCTCCCTAGGAGACAAACTGCTAGGATGAACTGCTGTATCTAGGAACCATTCTAATGATTTATTCCATGGAAGCTGGAAGACATACACTGAGTGGTGTCAGGGTTTCAAGAAGAGAAACACAGTGATGTGCCAAGCTGGAGAATTCTCTTGCTGCCTTGGGATTGCATGTTGACATGATGCTGCTCAGTAGCATCTGTGCCAGGCACCAAAGCACCTACACAAAGTATGGCAGCCACCACCTTTACTCCACAGCACCTGGAGGACCTTCATTAATGCCAAGACCTGCATTGAGGTCCTGAGGAGCTGAGAACAAGTTTTGACACCTGTAGGTGGGAGGATAACAGAAGTCTTCAAACTGGGTCTTGGCTTAGGCAAGTGGAGATGGGAAATTGGCAAGGAAAACAGGGTAGGAGGACACCCTTTTATATTCTGTTCCAGGTCAAATTCCCCTCAGACTTCCTCTGCAGCAAGCAGAAGAATCACGGGTCTTGTATATATTCAAACAACCCTAAATAGAGGCAAGCAGGGTGATAATTCTTTCCTAAGGATTGGATGAGGATAATGTGTAGTAAACTAATCACAGGGTCACCCACAAAATGATGACAATAAAACACAATATTGACCAGCTGCTCCCTTTCTGCTAAATGAGGCAGGGCTGCTGGGGAAGAAATTAGATTATTACTACAGACAGTGTCATGATGTGCTAGTGACCAGGACGTGTTGGCTGTGGCATTTCCCAAACTTCAAGTGCAATTTTTCAGACTCTTTCATGTCATAGTGTACACGTGCAGACACAAGTATGTAGCCGTGTGTGTTCACCTGCAGAAACCAACATATTAGAGAATTAATTCTAATTGTACCCATACAGATAAAATGAGACTTTGTTCATGCTACCACACCTGCCCGGTCAAAAGCAGTTCTATGAAGAATTTCAAGGTTTGCCTTTAGGTTCAAAGATGTTTTACTGTATGCAAATCAACAAGATATTGTTTTGTATTCAGTAAACTCCTCACATTGCTGATAACCACAAGCAGAAATGTGTGTTGCTGCAGCACATTTACCTCAGTGTTTTCAAATATGGTACCAACGACCACATATTCGTGGTGGACCAATGTCCACTTCTGAAAAATGAGCTTCTGATCTCCATGTTACATCTGGACTCCTTCATGGCTCCATTTACCTAAATTTTTGGGCTGGTGGCTTAAAGATAATTAGTCTACTGTCACTGTTGTTCTCTTCAAGAAAAGGTGCTTGAACATGCTTTGCTCCTGAGTCATATATTTTCTCCCAATGATTACAGCCGACTGGAGTTCAGCAAAAACAGGGAGGGGAGACTAATCCAAAAGAATGAAGACATTAAAAACAGTTAAAAATCGCTCTGTTCCCAATTTATAAGGATGCTATTCTGAAGCAAAAAATCTAATTTAAAAAGAAAAATTTAATTCAATTAAAGCAGCCGTCTTCTTGTTTTAGTTCTGAGTTGCTTGAGTTCTTCACCAAATATACTGAAGCCTACATATAAACGTATGTATGCACTCACAGGGAAAGTTTTCAACAGTGTATTACACACAAGAGCAAGCAGCAGATTGCTTAAGATTACCCCGACATCCTGGACCAGTCTTGGAGCAGTAATATCTTCATGTTTGCTGTCAAGGCCCGTCACCCCGGCTGACCAGCAGGGACGCCGAGGCAACCCACATTACTCAATCAACTTTAAGTGTTATAAATACTGAGGTCCATAAAAAAGTACAATGTAATGATGACTTAAACAAACCCAATTCATCATCCCAGCTGCACACATATCATTTCCCTCAGGGTGACCAACCAAGCAGCAGTGAATTCAACCCAGGCCAGATTCCGATTCCATTTCTCTTCATCAATTTGACTTTTGGGTTTACGTCCCTCCATAGGAAAAGAAAAAATATCCCCTTAAAAATGAATAAAAATCTCTCAAACCAAACACAGCTCAGCTGCTTGAGTCCCCTTTCTGTTGTTGTTGTACTCGTGTCCATGCATTTTGCCTCTAGTGATATAAAAGGAAACCCTTCAATTTAAAGGTCAAATGGGGGCCGTTTGTTTTAACCCAGTGAACCATGGCAATGGTATTCACATATATTATCTTTTGTCCTTCAACAGTTGTTAGACTTGTAGCCAGAGGGGAGGCTTGGCAGATTTGCTTGCATCCCTTTTTTTATGATATAAAAAATACAGAATTTCTGCAGTTAAGTGTGCTTGATTGAGTAATATTCTGAAAATCAAATCGATACCAAATCTGATTTTCAGTCAATGGTAAGGCACATTCACCAGCACTATTAAAGTTTATTGGTTTCATTTATTTAGAGAGGAAAAGTAGAGATTCACAATTCTATGTGGTCTGTTCCCTCTCCTGCCTCCATCCTCTTCAATGCTTCCCCTTGATTTTACGTTTCCCCCTTTGCTAATCACAGAAATGTCATGTAAAAACACACCTAATTATCGTTCCACCTTTCAATTCCCATGACATCACCCCAAATTCCCATTTGTTTTTATTAAAGGTTTGCAATTACAGGATGGGCAGCTCAGGAAAACGAGATTAAAGAGAATTAGTACAATGTGCTGGTTAAAGCAAGGTTTCAGCTGCTTTTCACTTCCACACAACTGTGGGAGCAAACTGATTTGCACAGTCTGGGATTAGGAATTTTTTGTCTGGAATTTCTGTGCATGCCATTTCTGCTGTTGAATCTGATGCTATTTTCTTCAAAGGTGGCTGCATTTTAAATCAGACCTTTTTTGCAATAGGTACAGAAGAACAGTTTGCAAAGTTTAGATCTTTTTCCATCCTGGAAAAAGATCTGCGATGAAATGGGATGAAAGGAAGAGTCAGTGGGGCTGGAAATATGTAATTGGCATCAAAATTTGGCTTTGGCCTCTTCTTGTGTCTGCAATAAAATCAAAATTATTGGGATGCTTCAGTACAAAGCACTGTCCTAGAAGTTGCTTTTGTTTTTTTCTTTTAGGCAAAAAGTTGAGTTGAGCTGAAGCTGAACCATTCCTGTGAAAATTTTCAATGAACTGATATCTTCTGGCAAAAAACCCCAATTTGTTAAAATATTTATTTGTTAATGAACCTGAAAACAAATTCTGTTGACACCTTTTTCCCCCAGGGATCATACAAACAAAATGATAGAATAAGACAAAAATAAAATAGAACTGTGGAAGAAACTTAGCTATTTGTTTTCATTAGAAATGCAAGGGGAAATACTAATTTTTACCCCTTCATCTCTGGAGGTACAACACTCTGTTCCCTCTGTTTAGAATAAATGCTTCATAGCTAGGCTGTTCTTTACTCTGCATCTACACAGTTTTAACACAAGACCAGATCTTGACTCTGTCATCATACATTCACTGAAAATAAAGTAAATTTAGAGTGATACTGCAAATCGCTGCATTGTTTATTTTTGTCTCTGTGTGTAAGGTGGGTGCGACATAGTTTGGGGATAAGTTTTCAAGGGGCAGGAACCTAAACAGAATTTAAATGGGTTGTTCTTTCAGAGCCTGTGTACTCCACTGACTTGCTTAGTCGTATTTTTAAATTTTCTCTTTTAATCCACATGGATGCAAATCAAGCACTTGCTAGGAGATTTTTGGATACCATATGAATTTCAAAAGCTATTACTCTGGTTACTTTTAACTGCTTAGACAATAAAAACACAGTCTTTTCAGACAGAAATTACATCAGTGTAGTAGAGTGGTGGTAGAGGCCTGAGTTGTCCCTAAAACTGAGGGAACCACAGAAATGATAGTTTCTGAACTGGTGAGGTAAAAAGCATAAACTTCCTCAGGCAGGGCAGAGTTGCAAGTCCTGACGGACACACAGAACTGCCCAAGAGTGCAGACATGGACTGCCACCCCTCTCTTACCAGGAGAGCTGGTCAGTTTGTAAATATGTTCATAATCCTGTCCCAGCAGCTGCCTCACCCTTGGCTTTGTACAACGGTGGGTTTATTAAGAAAGTAGAAGCTAGGATTACACAACTGGTCTTTAATAGATGGCAGATGTGGGTCAATTCAAGTGAATGAGGGATGTAACATTGCAAAAAACTTGATACCAGTGTGATATCTTACCTGCCTCACGGGGTGTATGCAGGACTTCACAAGGTACATCTTGTAACAAGTACTCTTAAATGACTGTTTGCACCTTATTGAAATGTTGCTATTTACTCCATTTCAGGTTGAAGTTCACTGTCTTTGTTGTTCTGGCTAATAATTATCATAATGCCCAAATTCTGATGGGCATTGTTCCCATATCTCCTATTAAGATCTAGCACCAATTTTTGGATCCAACTGTCAGGTTGAAAAACTTTTTAGGAGAAAAGTCAGAATTTATCTAGTAGAGGCTGAAATTTCTAACTGTTGAATAAGTTTGTGAGGCTTTCTTAATTGACCTTGGAATAAAAAACAAAGAGGGATGAGATGTGCTTTGACAGGGTTTGTGTTGTTCATGTGTGTATTTTTCTTTCATGCCATTTATTTTTCACTTTATCTAGATTTTCTCATTCCCTGAGTATCAGGTAACTCTCAGTGATTCTGTACGATCTGGACAGTTGCAGCTGATATATTCTCCCTTGAGGTGTGCACACTGCAGTTTGTACCAATACAACATTTTTAAGTATTGCAAAAACGGGTGAGATAATCTGGCAGCCTGCTCACTATCTGACATTTCTAGTTCTGCTATATGACCCAGCCTCTGTATTGTTTGCACAATTCCCTAACTGATCTCCTCCTCAGGACTCTGCCCATCCATTCCTTTTGGTTATCAACCTCTGCTCCTGTGAGAAGACAGATACACTGGAAAAATACTTTAAAAAGTCAAATTTCCTCAGGCACTATCTCAAGTGGGGCCATTATTTGTTTTATTGGTGTATCCTTCACTCTGTTTCATCCTCTTAGAAGAGTGAGTTTGCATGGGAAATATTGTCTTGAAACCAGATCATGCTTTACATTCTTTAATCCTCTATGATTTTTCATTTGCTTGGATACTGCAAAACTCTTCTTGCTGTAGAGCTGATATGTTTACTCTTTAAGAATGCTGATCTTCCCCAGATGTATACAGTACATGCGTTACCATTTCGTCCTTCATCAGTTCTTGGACTCATAGCCAGAGGCAAAGATGTTAGGATTTGCTTGAGCTGAGCAATACAATATTTTTGTTCAGCTGTGAAGTTGATTAATAATTTGGAAATTAAATCAATATTTTCTTAGATTTTCATTACAGTGGGGTTTGCATATAAACCTTTTGTACTGGCATTCCCAGCCTGGGTAGGGAAACACAGTAAGACTAACGTAACGTGTTTGGTATCATCTTCTTCATGACATTGCAAAAATTAATTGAAACTCTAAGGAGAAGCAGATGGATGATAGTTTTTGCTGTTTAACTTCCTTGGTAATTCTTGATTGTCAAAGCAGAAAAGGTTTGGAATGACTGCAGTTTGTAGTGCCAAGTATGAGGTAATTTACACAGTACAAAATTACTGACCCCCTTTTTAAGAGACAGTTTGTCTCCTTTAGATAGTCATATGAAAAATAAAGCTCCAAAAATCTGTGTCTTTTGATGGATAATGAAAACTGATTTTCAGAGCCAATGAGTGCTCCAATTGTTCAGCAACACTGAAAAAACCCACCATGTAACTTTACGTGGGGAAGAAAATGTCTTAGGAAGTGAGAACCAAACTTCACTGAAATCAGTGGGAAGGCTGAAAATTGCAAGGCCTTGTAGTAAAGTCCTATGTACTTAATGCAAGTTAAATATGATTGGAAACTTTGCCTAGAAATTCTTGCTTGTTGTAATTTACACAGTAAACTTCCTCCAATGGAAATGTCTTTCTGACTTTAAATCTGACAATAGCTCCCCAACACCAACCAAAGCTGGGACAGTCAAAAATGGAAAATTTCTGCTACTCAAAGCAGTGGATTTTTGTTCCTGCTGGTATTTGATGTCTTCAGAAATGTGCTGTTTCTGGGTATATCACAATAAGCATTAGAGAAGAATTGCGATGTACCTTATGTAGTTGACAAAGAGAGTTTACTGCAGTCATTAAATCTCTCTGAAGGAGGCATGATTATGATGCAAGATGTACAGTCAGTCTCTGATACGATTGACAATACTTACATCCAACTCTGATCTTATTTGACTTCTGTTTATATGGAATTCAACGTAATTTAAGTCTATATTCAGGCTTCAAATGTATCAGATTACCAGAAATCTATTAAAAACAGTAGCCAGTCTTTTGATTTTTCAGTCTGAACTTTAATAAATGTCCTACTTTCTCAGTCATCAGTTTTCTGAAGCAGGACATGGAGTTCAGGAATGAAACCTTCAGCTTAAAAAAACTGAGGTGGATTTGGGGAAATAAGCCTAGAGCTCTCTCTACACCGTGATGCTATGCCCTTGCACTTCTCACCCACTTCTGCAAAACTACATTTAAACACAGGACTTGAAAATTTTAGGCCTAAAAACATGTTTCAGCTGTTCTCCAGGTACATGTTGCAACTTAGTCTAAGGGATTAACTGAAGCCATGCCAAACTTCCTCCAGAAGACTTTGATTTAGAAGACTAGGTCTCTACCGGTTGTTTATGCAACATATGTAATTTTATATAAAAGTATCTAAATTGCCCCTGTAGCTCAATGGATGCTTTTAAAAAACTGAGGGAGTCCAGAGCAATCAACAAAATCCATCTCCAGAGTGCTCCTGAAACCAGCCATGAACATCATCATCATGCAGAAGATCAGCATCACTTAGTCAACTGATAAAACCTTTTAAGAGACAGAATTTGAACTAAGGTAATCAGGCTTGGGCTGAGGTAATTCAGCAGCCCAAGATGCTCAATTTTACTTGTTTTTGTGAAATCACAGCCAGCTGAAATGGATACTATCTCCAGACACTTCAGAGGCCAGAGATAAGGACAGAATGAACAGCATTTCTGATGTTTCATCAAACCATGCTGAAAAGCAGCTTAGGCAAGACCTTTTTTAATAACTTTGTTCCATAATATTCCACTGGATCCCTAAAATTAGTTCCAAATATCTGCCCATGTTCAATAATCTCTGTCTTGGCCGGGAGGCCCACCCATTGTCAGCTGGCCTCTTCTTTTATCCCACTGCCTCTTTCGCTGTACCGGTGACACCAGTCTCACTTGCCTGACACGACTCACCTTAAAAGCTGCAGTGTTATGTCCACACTGCCCTTTACTCATCTCTCCGGGAATCTGCTGCACTCTTGAAGACTCTGGCCATGTAGTAAACTGTTGCAGTCTGTAGTTTCTGCGTTGGCATGGCAAGCTGCAAACCTTCCCGGAGAGCGCTGCCATCGGGGCTGCCTCGGGGAGAGCGGCTGCTCCGCTTCCCGCGGCCCTTCCGGGCGGCCCCGCGCTCCTGCTCCGGCTGTCGGCTCCACAACACGGCGGTGATAAAGGAGGCCAGGAGGGTCTCCGCATGGGGACCTCAGAAGAACTTTATTCACCCAGCAGCACACGGGTTCCCAGAAGCAGAGAGCCCAAAGGGCAGGGAGTCTGGGGTTTTATATGGGGCCGAGGGGGGCGGAGAGAGCACATGGACTGATGGTCTCAGGGTGCAGGGGCGGTGCGTGGGCAGAGTTGGGGTACCAGAACCAATAGGGAAAACCCAAGGGAGGGGCCAGGACTAGGGGCGGGGAAGGGAGAACAGTATGGGAAGGGCAGGCATTTAGCAAGAAAAGGAGTGGGGAAATACAGCACTACAGTAAATGACTCAGCTGATGGTTAAATGACTGTAGTTACTACCAGCTGCAAGTAGACTTCACCAGAAGTCCACCCAAGAGTTCTAGGTACAGTCTTAAAACTTAGGGAGAATAACAAATGAAAGGAGATGTGTTCTACTTCTTTTTCTCAGGCTCTGATCCTGCAAAATGACCGCCTAGACCCTCCAAAAGAGTAACTGTACAAAGCACAAAGATTAACCTTGCTAAGGTCACTGCTGTGTTGCGTTCTTTTTGGTTTTTTGCTTTGTCCAGAGGAGATTTGATGGTCAGAACTTTTGGACCTTCTCTGGTTCAAATTGCAGCAGTTCAGACAGCTCCTCATTGTAATCCGCACATTCATGTGAGATGATGGCTCACACCAAGAGCAGCCAGAGGACTGGGGATATTCATTTTTAAGGGCAAAGGTGGCACCTTCTCACGTGTTTACGCAGAATCGAGCACTTCGGGGCTCTAGTCCTGAATGTGATTTCCAAGTTATATTGTAGTACAAACAAACAATAATGATAGAGAATGGGTAAGGGGAGGAGGGGGAAGTTATGATTAATTTTTATCAGACTTCCTTCTCCTTTCCACAGAGCAGTTCAATGTGAAGTCAAAGTTCATTGACACATTCTCTGTAGTAGGTGGGATGATTGTTTTATATTAGCCATTGACTTGGCCTGCATTGATCCTTGAGAATGTATCGCACAAATCATTTTGCACTAAACTGCTGAATCGATGAAGAAATCTCCTGGAAAATTTATATTAAAAGTCGCTGTTTGCCTAAATGAGTTCCCTGTGCCCCATATTGAATATTTTGCTGATGAATTGAATGAGTTTAAATTTGAACATTGCAGACCCATTAAAGAATGAATTCTTAAATCAAGTTCTGCCATTTATGATTGAAATGAGATTTCCCCTGCAATAGACTAGCTGTTATATAAATCAGTTGTGCATTTTATACTGTTCCATAAACAAGATATAATTCTTTTAAATACACAACAGGTGCCTTAAATCTTTTGATGCATCTTGTATTTATCTGATGTTGATATTAGTATATTTACACCAGGTAACGAACATGGGTTTATAATAGAATATAGTTTCTGAAGGTTAAAGAAGCCATAATCTTTGTTCTTAAGTGCAACTGAGTTTTCAGGGGTTATACTCTACATCACTGCTCACGGCTGAGATCTAAATTTAATCTAAAATAAATAATTGTCCCTTGCACTATAAAAAAGCAGACCATCTTGATTAAGATTATGATTAGAGAAAATTTGATTTTTAGTATGACATAGAGGAACGTTTTTCCTGCTATCTAGTTTTTAATATTGCAGTGAATAGTTGAATTTCTTTCCTTTCCACTCAGACTCTCTGCACCTTAGGTGACCTCTGCTTACTGGCTCAGGTAAATGATTCAAGCTGGTACCAAAATTACTTTATGCACTGGTCCAGTTTTGGAGTTACCCCAAATGCAAGACTTCCACTGACAGTTTGCTGGAGCAACTGGTGTCAGAGAAGTGGTTCTTCACTTTTTCCACAAATAACAACTTTTTTACATAAATCATGTCCATCTTGAAAGATGGTTGTTTCTTCTCAAGCCAAATGAAGTCACTGCTGGAGTCAGACGATATTTGATGGCATGGGATGTTCTGTGTGTTTCAGAGCTTGGGTCAGGATCCCAGAAGGGCAATAAGCACAAAATTGCTGTCCTCTTCCTCAGAGAACACACTGAAGTGGACATAAACCAAGACTATGAGGGTCACACCAGGAGCTGGAGCAAATCAATGCATTCTATATGATGTCTAGGAATGGTGCCAATGTGGTCTCTATGTACTCAGCAACTTCTGAATAGACAAAAATTCCCAAGACATCCCCAGTAAAATGGGGAGCTTCAGTGAGCTACAAGAGAGGAGCAGCAGCTGCATGGTGGCTTAGCAGATAGGCAGGTCTGGAGGTTAGTTCAACATTGCTCTGTTCCTGTCTTAGGTACTGTGGCATTTAGAAATGTTCATTGTCTAACATAGGAAAAAGAATTCCAATCCCAGAGAAGGGACCATAAAGAACATTGGAAATTCAATAAAATCTGGAAGCCTAATGAGAAATGCATATTTTTACCATTTCTTCACTGGTGTTGCCTCAAACACATCCTACAAGGTGGTTCAGAGCTCTGATGCGGAGAGGTGGGGCCTCCAGTCAACCCTCCTTCAATGCTCATCCTCCTCGTCTTCTGCCCCACATCTGAGCACACACAGGATTTGCCCTGTGGGCTCCTGCACACATCATGTCCCTGATGACAAGCCAAAGTCAAACTTTAGGGTGTGCTGCAGCCACTTCTCCTCAGTTTGGATTTGACTCTTTTCCTACAAGCAAGACCCTTTCCTTAGCCAAGCATGAAGGCATGGTACAAGGTGACTATCCTTTGAGAAAGAAAACCTTCCTTTTTTTCATCCCATTCTTGCCAGTAACAGGATTCAGAAGCAGCTTCCAAAGTAAAGAGATCTTTAAATCACAGGTGTTGCAGGAGGGCTGGAATAGCTCACTTTAACCAGGCTGTAAAATCTCACTAGTGAGGCTGTAGTATCGGCTTCATCCCATGGCTTCTAATGTTTTCATGGCTCTGTGGGACTCTCTCATCCAAGGACAAGCATCAAGGGTTTTATAACTATCAGTTGATCATTTCTGCTAAAGTAGGGGAGGTGGATTCTCAGCGAGATAACAAAGGTGTTATCTCTATCCAGGGAGGATATAAAGGATATTGGGAAGATAACATCTAATTGAAGATTCAATTTTCCAAGTGTCAAATTGTTTTGATGACTAATTGATTTACATAGACTGAATTCATTCACAGAGCAAGTATTTTTTAGATCTTGCTCCCTGTTTTCTTCTGTGGCAGCACATAGGAATTGCTGTTAACATTCTTAAAAATAAAAGAGAGAGACTAGGATTGGCATGGGAAATGTTACTGAGTTTTAGCCCTTTATCTTCTAGACACAAAGTAGGTCAGTAATGTCAGTAAAGGTGTGATTCAGGGATCCAAGCCCAAAACTAGGTGACAGAAAAGGTCAGGATCTAATTGCTCTGCCTTGGTGCTCAGAGACCAAGGAAAGGAAGAAAACATGATGGCCTCAGGAAAAGCTGTTGCACAATACCTCTTTGGCTCAGTTTAAAAGAGGGATAATGGTGTTTACTTGCTGTCTTCAGAGGGATATTGTGAGAATTAATTAGCTAATGCTGGCAAAGTGCTGTGAAGGTCAAAAATAATATGTAGTGAGAATGCAGGATGAAGTGGTATGGAAGATTAATTGGGATGCATTTAGAATAGCTTTAAAAGTGAGATGTGACAAAGCCATCAGTGAATCCTGTTGTAGTGAAGCTTTTTTGCACCCACCTCAACAAGTTGTTCTGCTTTCAGTGACAGCATTTTCAAAGCAGTTCCAGCAAAGTCTTTTTAACAGGAATTCACTTTCAAATCCCTCTGCTGGTAACACCAGGCCAATTTTTGAAGGTCTGGGCACAGAAGCATTTCTTCTCTCTCCATGTCTCTCATCCTTATCTTTTAATTCCTCAGGACTGATCGATGGCACACTTTTCCAGAAGGACTCGGTGCTGAGAGCATCGCTGGCACTACCTGGATTTGGGTCCAGTGCCCTGCTCATCTCCTACCTCTCAAGAAAATTCCCAACCTCAGAATGAAACAGAGAAACATTCTCTATAATTAAAGAAATTCTATAATTATGATGTTAAGGAAATTTCACCCTGTAGGTGCAAAAGTAATTTTAAAATGTTGATTTACTTTTTCACTGAACATGTTGGGACCATACTAATGGTCATACAGGAAATTTTCATGATTGTATTTTAGCAGGCAGAAATGGTGTGTTTTACTTTTTCACATTGTAATTTTTATCTTCTTCATATTATTCTCACTAAAATATTCATGTCTGGGTATCACCTCTGTCAAAAGATTATTTCTATTGTAATCATTGTAGAAGATCTAACTGAAAGATTTGTGATTCTTCACAAATTTTTAAATGTAATTTCATCTATTGATAGGAATAGACAGCAATTTTGTCAATTAATTTTTATTAGCATACACAAAAATTTAATTTCATAGGGTTTAATTTGTCTTCAAAAGAAAACATTTCTTCAAAATAATGAAACAAATATTTTCAGAATTTTATTAAAAATTTATAAAACCTTTTTCCTTGAAGTTTTCCAGACACACTAAATCCAACTGCACATTTGAAAAAAAAAACATTTCCATGAGAATTGTCATGTTTGGAAAAATAAAATTAATGCCTTAATTGGGGGCCAGACTTGATGTAATTGGACACTCTAATGTCTTGATGAAATTGGACAGCTTATGTCTCTTTTCTCCTAAACTATAACTTATTACATACCTAATGTCTTGGTCAGCAAATAATGCCAAGTTCACAAGCAGGTGGTTTGGCGGAGATCAGCTGAGACTTGCTTGAGCCCACCACACTCATTTCATGTGTAACCAAAGAGCTACTTCAGCTGCAGTGAGCAAATCGAGGTGCGTGTCCCACTGATGTTTGTAAATTGTTGTTTATACTTTATCTTGTGTATTTTACCACAGATTATGCATTTTTTTCTGGTTGCATTTTTCAGTGCTCTTTTATAGTGGATAAAATGCCAGAGCAGGGTAAGCACAATAGCATCTCAGTGTGCCACTGTCCCCTGTCATGCAAAACACAAGTTTGTAAGTATGAAGAAAATTTTCTGTTGCATTTTCAGAGTGCTAAGGAAACAAGAGCAAGTCTTTTGAGAGGTGTGGCTCACAGATAATTGCTTTCACAGAATAAACTCTGTATCTTTCCTTTTGCCATCTAACATTTAAAATCATTTTACATATACAGAACATTTGAGTCTAATTGGATGAAGGATCTTAATTCCTGTTACCAAAAAAAATACTGTTAAATTGATATTACTTCATTGATTTTAATAAAGCCTTTGAAGATCTGAGAACAAAGGGTCCTATTGGTTCTTTAATTAGTAAAGGATTTATTCAATAAGTTATCGGACAAGTTAATTTACAGGACTTAATTTTGCTATTGAAAGGTTTAGCCTCCTTCCCTCCAAAATTGGGACGATGGACCATTCCAATACTGTGAAGGTGATGACCTTGTGATAACCCGTGTGTTCATCAGTCAAATTACTGTCCCCAGTAATGATAATGCCAAAGCTCTGGAACACTGGGGCAGCTAATCTGTATTCAAATTACACTCAATGAAACAGCAAGCACAATTCGAGTAATAACTCACTAGCACTGAGAGGTGAAGGGAGATGTTCAGACCCCTTCATGCAGATTGGACATTATCATACATTTCTTAGGTGTTGGACAGGTCTGCATGAGAGGGTTGTTAATGAAAATATCAATCAAAAACTCTGCTGACTTAATGGTCAATTTAAATTAATTAATTGGAAAGGAAAAAGTTGAGAAGGACAGCATTGATTGTTTAGCTTGAAGCAGCTGGCAGGCTCAGGAACAAGGTTGCCCAAATAAGACCACATTTCCTATGTCAGCTGATGCTTTGTGTAAGATCCTGTGTTTGAAAAGATGGGGAAAATTGTAGGATGCAGTAATTTGAACACTTTGATACTTTGAATCATGGTTCAGCAGGTTTGGGATAGGGTGCTGAACATAATAGTATAATACCAGCCTTGGGAAGGAAATCTGCAGCAGAGGTAGAAGTGAGGCACTGTGCACCAGCTGAGGATTTGACCCTCACTGTCCAGCCACATGCAGGAATCCTTTCATGCATGGACTTTCATTCATGGACTGGTTTTTATCCTCACAGCTTGTACTTTCTGGCTCAGAACGTGTTTGTCAGTTTTCTCTAAAAGGCTGAATCTCTGGAGGTCAGGGGAGGATTCCTTTTTATTTAGGAGAGAGAGAATTTCAGCCTTCATCTGCAAGGGGGCTCCTCACAAATAAAATTGTACATCAATAAAATATTTAATGCCTGGAAGCATCTATAAGAATTTTCTTATTAATATGAAAGGCAATAAGTGTTTTGGGAAACTGTGTAAAGTCTTTTGTATGAATAAAATATTAAACCTTTATTTTTATTGTATATTTTGAAAATAAATGCTTGAAATGAAGACACTTTCTACACCTATGTCTATATTTATATCTATCTGTATAATGAAATATCAGCAAAATTTATGAAGACAAAAATGTCCATAGTATTTTAAAATACATTTTGCTTCTTACATAATCAAAGACTATAGTAATTTGGTGTAGGAATAGGCTAAGGCTTAAAATTAAGTCAAATTCTTATACCAGATTCCTGTGTTTTGATTCCTTTGTTTTTCCTCCAAGACTGAACACTGGTTTTGAATTCAGTGCTAAGGAAATACAGCAAGATTTGCTAAATTCATGATATTTTATCTGTCTGAAGCACAATCCAAACTTCATGCCAGCTGCATTGGGTTGTGGTGTGGGTGCAGTCTAAGATCTGAGCATCCAAATATTTTTGGAGATCCTGTAAAATTCAGAACTGTTAGTCTAGAACATTTTAATCCCAACTTTTTTTTTTCCCCTTCAGCCAACTATTTCATTTTGGTTGTAATTTGTTTCCTAATTCTGCTCTTTCTAAATCACATATTGTCATTTGCTTCAGAGCAGAATACAAACATCAACCCTGTGTATAACGCAGGAGGAAATAAATATGAGATGTAAAATGAAATGCAGATGCAGCAGCTTTACCGTGGAAAGCATCTGACAGGCAGCACTAGGGTTGGTTCTAATGTTGTTTTTATAATTCTTTTTATTATCACAAAAAGGATGGGAACAGAAAATTTGCCTAATGAGCCAGAAAGAAACCCAAATAAAACAATTAGCCCCATAAAAACAATACAGTGATTATACACTTAAGTAAATGACAACAAGTGGAGAAGTACATGGCACATTATTAGGGAAATGAAGATACTGCACTGACTTTCTATTCCTTTTCTTCCTTCTCCACATATCCTTCCCTCAAGGCAATATTAAAATGATAATAAGGAACTCAAATGAACACATTTGCAATTAAATGTAACTTGGTCCTCAGTAGACTTCAGGGGTAGGTCTCCAACCAGATTTCATACCTGATTTATAGAAAATGCTTAACATATTGGATACACAGTAGATCAGGGCTGCACTGTTACTGAATATGCTGCAAAGAAAGTTTATAAAGGCTCAAAATGACAAAACAAATCATGGCTGTGTTAGCACAATGTCCCAGAGTAAATCTTGTTTAGCTTCAGGAGCTGAGTCATGTTTTCAGTTCTCTCTAGCAGCTATCACTCACCTTTTCAGAGCTATCTCAGGGAATATTTCACCCAGGCCCCGAGGGGAAGTAGGTGAAAACAGCAGTGACACAGGAAGGGCAAACAGCACACCAGGCAAAGCCCTCAGTGGCACAGCCTTCTCAGCAGAGCAACTCAGCACAGCCTAGACCTGATGATTCTGCAGTTCAAAGATGTGCCTGGCTGAACTGACTTCTTTCTTGCTGGACTGTGTTAATGTAATGGCTGTGCAGCTCAAATGCAATCTCAATAAATGGTGTTGCTGTTTGCAAACTCTCTGGCTTTGCTTTCAGATCTAATCCCCCACCAAAGTCACCCAGTGTGTCTTTGACTCTGCACCACACTGAGAGCAGCTGAACTCCTCTGGGCATGGCTCTATGATCCCAAAATTCAACCACTACAACCTTTCCACAAAACTGTGGCTATATTCCAATGGAATTATCTAGCAGCTCTGTAAGATCTTTGTCTAGAGATGTATTGAAGTCCTTTACTGAAGTTTTACCTAAGTCTACCCCCTATTCTGTTATACTGGTGCACTTGGAGGAGCACATTTGTGTAGGGATGAGCCCTATGTTGAAGTACATCCATGAAGAGTAGAGCAGAAATGTGCAAAAATATGGCTACTGGTGACTTTATCCCAGCCCTGCCTCAGTTTTCTCATTTAGGAGGTAAAGATAATAACCAGACACCAGAAAGTTTTCATTTCTAATCCTGACACTGATTCTTTCTGTGGTTTTGGACAAGCTACTTAGACTGGCCACAGCATTTCATCGTGTCCAGAAGGGAATAGCAATATCCAATGCATTCAGTCTTTGTAGGTGTCCACATCTCTTTGCAGTGCTAACTTTCCTGTGTGCAGCATGAGGATTAGGAAAATCTGCCCCAGCATTGCCTGGGTAGTGTCTTGCTTGGGGGAATGGATTCCCAAGCATATCCCAGGAACCTTAAGGTTGAATAATTTCTGATTGTCTGTGGGATCTAGCGTTCAAGGCTGGATTTCCCTCTTGGCCTGAGGGTAATGCAAAAATGTGTATGAGCTATTTTTAGCTGGGCTATAAAGAGAGAATTAAGGTATCAGAGAATGTAATTAGAATAGAACCACCATGCTGAATTTGGGGACTAGATACTATAGCTTGTAATTAATCAATCTGAATAAAGTCATCCTCGAGTAGAATTGCATGAACCATTTTATTCTCCTACTGGCTTGGGGTAACAGGTTCTGAGAGGAGTATTTGTGAAAGGCAAAGAGGTGCCATGGTTGCAGTAAGTCAGGAAATGGCCTTGGGCACTACTGGAGGTGCTGAGGGTCCCAGACTAGCAAGGAATCAGCCTTGTGGCTCTAAGGTCAACCCTGGTTGTGCCAGTCCCAGCCTGTGCTTCAGTGTAATATGACTGGAGCCCTTCACAGCCTTAGAATTTCCCAGCACAGAAAGCAAAGCAGGCACAGAAGTTGTTAAAAAAAAGATGGTCTTTGCTGTGTAAGTGTATCAGGACCTGGCCATGAGCAGAAAGTATTAGTACTATTTTATTTTCTTATGAATAACAATAAAATATTACACTGACTGCAAGCTTGATGTGAGAGCTGGTGATATTATTGCTCTTGTAGTATTTAGTTTGCCTGTATATTCTCTCGACTCCAGACGGATTTTAATTTTGTGTATGGTAGCTACACAGTGCGCACGTAAAAGCTTTAATAAATCTGCTTGTTCAAACTGAAATAGGCATTTTGTATTATGAGATTGTCTTGCTCCAAAACAAATCCACATGATTAGAGCAGTGGATTTAACTAATTGTCCTCCAAGCAGCTCCTATGGGAAAACAAAATGTTGTCTGTGTTAACAGTGCTTCAAAGAGGGATCAGTCAGGATCAGCAAAAACATGGTGTCACATGCTGTAGTATTGTGTTGTTTACCAGATGGCAGGAGGATAATTACCATAAAATCATTATCACTTGCTTTAGGGTAAGTACCATCATAAAAGCTGATATTTGAACTGAGTACCAAATCCCAATATGTAACTACTGTTGAATTTCTAGAGAAATGCAGAATCCTAGGAATCAGGATCTGGATTTCACTCTGGGTGAGACTCTGAAGTGTGAGGATTCTATTCTCCAGAAAACTCCTTATTCAGCTGTTCACGTGAGATACTAAACTGATAGATGCTTTTCCAAGATTTCTGTTCTATTCTATTCTATTCTATTCTATTCTATTCTATTCTATTCTATTCTATTCTCCTTCTCTAGATCCTGTCAATACCTAGTGTTATTGGCAGTAGTATTAATTGGGTTATTACAATTCATAATAATACCTACAACATGTTGCTGAAAATCTGAGAACAAATACTAAAGCAGTTCAGAGTCTGGAAATGCCTCTCAGGCTGCGAGGAGAGCCTGGGGATAGCTGAGGTGCTGGTGTCCATGTGATTTCTATTTAAATACAGGTGATTTAAAGGCATGATTCCAGCGCTCAGTGCTTCAGTTTTTCACTGTAAAACTCTGTGAATCTTGACACAGGAAGATTTTGATAGGAGAGAAGCCAGGTGATTCCTTCTACCATCTCAAGTGCCTGTTTTTAGGAGGAAGAAGGTAGAAGCATAGCTGGGATGATTGCTCCAGGACCACTGGCTCTGGCAAAGGTTGTTTTACCTAGTTTAGAAAGAGTCCAGCTCTTAAATTTACTTTATTTGGCCCATATCACTGAGTGATGCAAAGAAGTGTCAGGGCTCTGGAAGGCTGGTTTTCATTAATGGTATAATTATAGGTAAGGAAAACAGATGGAGGCACTGTTAGCAAGAAATTCTGTGGCACCACAGTGAGAATTGCCTGACCAGTGTTACAGCTCTGTGACGAGGACGTGTGGGGTTGCACAGACACAACACAACTGCAAAATCCTGCAAAGTACCAGCCAGAAATGTTCAGGGTGGCTGCAGAGATGATTAACAGAGACTTTTGCAGCTTTGACCCTACTGCAGGCCAGCACAGTGGTGTTGTTAAAATCTGTGGTGTCTACCCATGGGACCTACACTCACAATTCTTGTGATCCTGCTCCTGAAATGAAAAGGCTAAAAAGAGGTGGGGATAACATTGTCGGCTATGTTTAGTTTGTGCATAACTTCAGAATATGAACCTCTAGGTGTATTAAACTGCCACTTCCAATCACTCTGGTTCTTCAGGGAAGGTTTTATGAAGGATCTGAGTACTTAAATTTCACTGAGATTTGTGAATGTCATATTATGATACTCCTTTGAAACTGCCTGCCTGCATTCAACTAAAACTGCAGTGAAAAGCCAAAGTAGAAGCTTTTCATTTTGCAGATTGGTACTGTAGACAATTGACCATTTGTGGGTCACTTTGCATATTCTGGAGCAGAGCAGGCAAAGCCAGTGTGTAACACACTCTGGCATTATATGCTCGAAGACCACTGAAGCAGATAGCAATTCTCCAGTAAAGTTTTTCCAAATTAGCTTTTTTTGTATGTTATCACTGTCAGAAGAGGAAGAGCTGACCTTTCTGGTTTTTTCCCCTGAGTCAGTCATTACTTACATTTCTTAACATTAAGGCTTGCTCCACCTTGCCTGTCTTCAATGTTATGTCCCTGTGACATCGTTTCTCTGATTTTCCATTGCTCTGCAGTATATGCTGGTGGAGTGGTCAGGGTGCTGCTGTGCCTGAACTGCATTGCTCGCTGTCAAACCAGTGGCTTCACTCAGTACATATCTGGGGCCGTAAGTCAGTGAAGAACAATGAATGCAGGTTCCAGGCAGCAGGAGTCTAGCAAAAAAGTACATGCAAAATACTGGAGAGCATCTAAACACTAAAGGTAAAGCCATGGCAAATCTACCCTGGCACCTGGGGTGAGATGGAAATTTATGGTCTGGATAGTTGGAAGTAGTGTCTCTAGACTCCGCTTGTTGTCAGTGGAGAAAGGGATACAATGAGAGCTGATTTTTGCACAGTTAAAGATGGACTTTCCTCTCCATTGACCCAACACCTGGCAGTTCTGGAGTACCCTGGAGGAGCAACTCAGCGACAGAGTCCCAGCCACAAACACCTCAGGTAGTGTGGGTGATTCCCTCCCAGAGACACCCCAATGTCCTATGTGGGAAGGCTCTGTGCACAGAGAAACAATTTGTCCTGCCAGTTTTCATCACTCGTAGTTACCAAGTGGGTCATTAATATGCTGTGTAATTCCAACCTAACTCTTCTAATGTGCATTGATTTCATCTTATGTGGGGAAAAGAGCTCATTTCTTATTATTGGCTGTAATAGATCTCCATGGCAAAGGCCACTGGCCTCTCAAATGGCTGTGAGGAGTTAGCAGCGTTTGCTGGAAATGGGGCACTGTCTCTGGACACTTTGCAGCAGAGCACTGGGACACCAGAGGTTCCTCTGTTGTGGGAAGAGATGCTCCAGTCCCTTAATCATCTTCACAGACCTTTGTTGGACTATCTCCATGTCTCTCTTGCCCTGAGGAACCCAGAACTGGACATGGTGCTCCGGGTGTGGCTTCACCAGTGCTGAATAAAGGGGAAGGATCAACTCCCTCCACCTGCTCCCAATACATTTTCTTTTCCACTGTCCAATGGTGGGTGTAGGTGCTGAGAAGATTTTGCTTGGCTGTCACCAACAGCATAAATTCTCCCATGACTTTGCCACAGCTGCTGGAAAAAACCCATTCTGCAGCTGGAAAACACCTCTGGGATATAGATCAAGAGAGTCATGCATGCAAAGACAACAACAGAACATCATTTTGTCATTTGTGAATATTTCCTTTCCACCAAGTTACTGTCCCACCGTTGGCTTTCCTGTGAAAAAGTCTTATTTTCATTTATTTCATATCAGCTGTTGCTGTTGGGAAGTTTTTCCTAAGACTTTCTCTGTGTAGCTCATTCCTGTCTAAACAGACATCCAGGTTTTTAAAGAGATATTTCATATTCCTATCTAACACCTTATATGAACTTTGGGAGCTCACTGAATTTTATTGAGGGTGGAAAAAAGTCAGGACTGCGGGTCCTGTGAACTTTTCAGCCACGTTCAAAGACTGCATGTGTGACTGCATTCAGGTCACCTTCATCTGCCACCCCCTGCTCTGCCAGGCTGGGTGAGACCACGCAACCTTCACAGGGACACTTGTTGGCAGGGATGTCAGTCCCCATGGGTGTGTACACAGCCTCGGTGGCTTGCCACCCACATCTTACTGCTCTTCAGACATGCTAAAAGAGTCTCCATGTCAAAAATCTCTTTAAACATCCACAGAAAAACACAGAGAAATACAAAATAGAAGTAACATTGCCAGACTGTGTACTGAAAAATAAAAGGCAGCATGGCCTTTGCAGGGCTTTTGACCTTGCAGGTCCTTCCATGAGCATGGCCCACATTGTTTCCCACCCCACATACAGTAGCCAGCATGCCTGGAAGGATGTTTTTAGACTAATTCCTGCTAATGTCATGCATGGCTAGTTAAGCTCCATTTGATCTGTCTTTTAGAGATTTATTCATCAATAAAGGCGTTATTACTCCTTTGATGATAGTTAGTATCATTTATATGAATTGTCTATTGACGGACACATATAACAAAGGGTGTTTATGTGCTGAACAATCACATAGTTTATTTATCCAATAATTTTATAATCGATTAGAAAAAAAAATTCAAGTTGAAGGACTTCTTTGAGATTTAAAGATTTCACAGTTTCCATCTGTGTCCAAGATGTTTAATTTGTGTTAGTTATGTATTACATTTCACTAGTATTGTTCCTACAAGAGGATCTTATAGATCAACCTGTGGCAGCTCTCAGGTAAAGACTGAACCTGGCCAGCCTGTTTAGGATGATGTTTAGGTGTTTTTGATCACAAATGACAGTACAAAAAATCAGAAATATTGTACAATGAGTGTCTTGAGGCACTCTCAGAGAAGGGTACTACAGATCACACTTGCCTTCCAGACAAAGTACTCTTTCAGCCCCAGGACCACCATCTCTACAGTGGTTACAAATATCTACTAATGACTGAAAGAGATGAAGCCTGTTTGCCTGATGCCTTTCACTGGCTGATGCCATTACATTTTCACGAGGCATAACATTGCTCTCTTGTACTCAGATAAAAATCCAAACTGAATCAGAAAACCCTTCTTGTCTAGCAAGTCCTGTGGAGCTGCTGTTGCTCTTGGATTGAGGCCCAGCCTGCTCTTGGTGCATCAGGACAATGGGGGCACACCCAGCGCTCACATTCTGCTGAAACCACCAGGACTGGCACCACAGTCCCTCTGGAAAGCCTAGGAAATAACCTTGATATTGAATATCAGATCTCTGTTTTTAGTGACCAACATTAATCCCCCAACTTCCCCAAGCCCCAAATGCCAAGCCAACACCATATTCTGTTTGGCTTTTAATACAGACATTCCAAACCTGCAAGGAGTGGCTGTCAAGGCAGCACTCCTTGGTGTGGATGGGAGAGTCCATTCTTTGCCTAGGTTTAACTAGTGGGTGTTTTATATCCTAAGATCCTGACCCTTTCTCAGGAACGTGGCAGTTTCTCCACGTCAATCACGTCCTGCTCTCAGAAAGAAGATGACTGCATTGACTTACAGTGATGTACATTTTCCTACAGCTAGGAAGTGAGGCTGGGCTTTCATCCTGCATAGACTCACCCAGTTGTGCTTACTTGGAAACACATTATTCCTTCTGTAGGACTACAGAGGAAATCAGAGAAGAACCTGAACTGCACAGTGCAAGGCCCTGCAGGGACCTCAACACCCAGGGACAATAGCTTTGTGTGGCAATTACTGCAGTAAACAACTTATTCCTTAAGGCAGGGAGTAAAAACTGCAGGAATGCAGGAGAAAATTCCCAAGGCTGTGGACTCATTTAAGAAACAGTGCTTTTTCACCCCTTGGTACCACAGAAAGTAGGAACTGAGTGGTCTGAGTTCATGTTGGGATCTTAAAAAAAGGCAGCTTCAGCCTCTGTGATTAGAGCTCGGGTCTCCAGAATCAGCCACAGTTATCACCTCTGGGATGTCCAGCTGTGGCACGGATTCCCTGTTAAAACACCCTCTTGATCAGAGAGGGCTGAAGAGGATTGGTTTGCTATTATTAGCTACTGGCCAAAAGCTTTTGCACTCTGGTTTGAAGGAATTTTTTATCTTTTGATTTTACAGGAGACTGGAATTGATAAGCCGGGTGATTTCAAGCGCTGCAGTTTCAATCACACCCCCCTCCCTGCTGCCTAGCCAGAAGACTCTGACCACAGGGAGGGACAAGTCCTGGGATTTGAAGGTTTAGCCTGAGGCCACCAAGTCCCATAGCTTGAGCATTACCAGTTTTGTAACAGCCTGAGTTAAGCTCTGGGAGCAGCAGCTTAGCTGGCCAATGTCTTTGTTAGATGCACTTGCAAGCGGTACAGAATAAAACCCTGATCCTGTGAAATTTGGTGGGTGGAGGCAGATGGCTTTCAGTGCTGAAGCAGTTTCAATAGGCTGGTGAACTTGCTACACCCCGAATGAGGGGGAGCTTGTCCTTCTTTCCTGAAAAAAATGCTACAGAAAACTTTCCTCAGGAGAGGTGGGAGAGGGGGACTGACAAGCACAAATTCAGATGTTACACTCTGTAGGTCCTTCCCTGCCCTCTTCACATGGCTGCTCCTCTGAGATCCCTTTTTTGAAGGTGACACTGTAGGTGTTGATCTCAGACCTCTCAAGCTGAAGTGCTTTTACTCTGAAGTCACTGTGGTACAACTGAAATCTGCTTTATTCCATACTCTCAACTAGTTAAGAGTATCTAAAATTATTTGGGTGTTGTGTTTGTTAATTAACCTTCCCTTCTACATGAAAACCAAGACACGTTGATACTTTCTTTAAACTCTGTATGTTAGAAATAGCACTCTCCTGTCTTTGCTCAGGGACTCTGGTAAGATCTTTCTTTAATTAAAATGAAAATGACAGTAGCAGAGATGCAGTTGCTGAGACCCAAACCTGTGGCAGTCACGAGTACACGGGAGCTGAGACTTGGCAGACGCAGCTGCTGCTTGTGTTCCCTTCCCAGGAAATGTGGAAAAACGTCACACATTCTCGGCATGCAGCCTGGCTGGATGTGCAGAGCACATCTGCCGCCAGAGACAAACCCACCACTGCATTCCTATATACATATATATATATGAATTCATGTACATGTATATATGTATATTGGAACATCCATTTCTGTCTGTACGTGTGAATAGGCAGGTGTACATGACTAGCACTGCATGATGTTTCTGCAATACTTGGCACTGCCTCCACAAGAAAGGGCTTTATAAGCAGAATACTGCAGAAAAAACAGTGTTATTGAATTATATAATATTATATTAAATGCATGTGGCTTTGTTATAGAGAACAAAAATATGAATTATCCCATTGGGGTGATAAAGATATAAAAGAAGATGACTGAGAACTCCTGAAAATAGAATTAACTCTTACCTGTATGCCTCTTTTCTTGGCCCTGGATCTACTTCAGCATTGGTGCCAAGTTGCTTTGTCTGAGAGTTTTCCAGGTGCAATGGGATAACTGAGAGCCTGCTCTGGTCATTTCAGCCACAGGGGAGGAGTACCTTTCTTAGATTTGTTATTCTCTGAAATGTTTGTTCAAAACTACTATCTGAGGCTCCTACCACAAGCCTGGTTGTCATAGGTTATAGTGTAAAATGGGTCCCAAAAAATATTCTTTTACCATTTTCATGAGCTGCTGAGACCAGGTGGGGTGGTGCTCCCTGCCTCCTCCCTCTGGACTATCTTCTGTTAATGGGCCCATCAAGGCCTTCCTGCATGACTCACAGGTAACTGGCTCCTGATTATCTCCTGTTAATGGCCCATCAAGGCCGTGCCGCATCACTCACCATCCCAGTCTGAGATGCTCCGCCCAGGGGGAAGGACCCAAGCATTCCCACCAGAATAAAGTCTGGGGTTTTGGAGCAGCAAAGGCAGAGCTTTTTCCACTGGACTCCCNTGTGTATGGGACAGCAGGTGTCTCCCCAGGGAATGGGCAAGAAGGAAACACCTCTGCACCTCAGACCTTGTTGTCCCTTCCCTCTGGCTTATGGGCAGAGCTGTAGGTGCGTCACTGTGCCACTGCAGCCAAGCAGGACACTGGTACTTCAGGTGACACCTGGAACCACGCATGGCCCATGGAGGAGTGCTTGCTGGCATAAGGAGCTGCAGCACAAGCAACAGAAATGCTGATTTATCTGGCTTTTCAAAAGTCTGTGCCATCACTGGGGCATCTCGATGACCCCGGCCTACTTGCAGCTTGTCTTTGTACCTGTGCTTCTTACTTAAACTGTTTGTGCTTTAGACCCCAGTGTCAAGATCTGTATCGCATGATGCTCAAAAGTGGAGTTGCTCCTTTTCTTCCTCCCCAAAAAGATGTTATAGGCACAAACCATCTGATAGCATCTCCAGCTACCCGGACCACCCGTGGTAGAGAGGTGAGAGGAACAGACACTGCAGGTCTACTTTGTAATGCAGTTTCAGAACTAAACTGTCCCTGTGTAACAGGGCTGCACAGGTAAGTCACGGCTGAGAAATGAAACCCAGTCCTTCGCACAGAGAACTGTGAGGAAAACTGGAAGCTTTTTTACAGATCAGAAATCCCATTGCCTAATTTGGAAGAAACTTTTTGAGTTAATTGAACAATGACTTGGTACAGGTTGAGTCCTGGAGAAAAGCTGACAGAGGCCACCTGAGTTGCTGTGCCATGGACCTAAAACTGAGATATTCAGATTGCTCCCCAGTGCCCTCGGGCCCTGGAAGGATCCTGGAGGTGACTGGCCATAGGGGTAGGATTCCATCATTCTGGAGTGATGCTCTTCTTCCCCAACCCCACCTTACAGCCCAAGAATTTTCCATGGGCTTTGGTGCCATCCAGTGGCAGCAAAGCTGAAAGGAGACGAGCAAAATCCTTGGTTCTTGGGTGGTTCCTGGGCACAAACGAGGACTTCGCAAGCAAGATTGAAGCCTTTACTAAAATTTCAGAGTGTGAGGCAGTGCAAGTGCAGGGGCCAAAGAGGAATTTCGATGATGTTTGAACCAGGCAGGAAAGTCAGCTCTTAAAAAAACCCCTCAAAACCGAAGAAAATTGAGAAGCTTGGCTTTTAGAAATAATCAACGAAGCTGGCCTAAAGATTGTGTCTGAAAATCACATCAATATTCTCCAAATCTTCAAGTGTTCTGAGACTTGAGCCAAACAAAAGAGTTGTGCCTTCAGCTTGGGTAAACTACTGAGACACAAAGTCAGGGGAGCCAGTCTTATTCCACTAGAAATTAGGCTTAAAACTTTTTGTCTAATCTGAAAAATGGTTTAGAATTTGATGAGTTTTGTTTTCACCTTGTTTTTTTATGTATTTCAGTGTCACATCGTGGAATTAAAAGCAAAAGGGGATAATGGAGTTTGTGTTGTCCATATCAAGTGCATCAAATTCTCTGTACTGACAACAGAGTCTGCTTTGACTCAAGATTAGCATGGCCTTGGCTAAAACATGCCTCACAGCATGTGTACAGCTGAAATTTTAAGGAAATTAGGCTAGGGTTACTCCCATGGGCAGACATTTGGACAGATAGAGATGGGAGTCTTGTTCCTAATCCAAATTTTCCTCTGTAATCCCCCAGACAGTGAATCCTGTTACAACATTCCCCACAAACCTCTGGTCCATTTGCTCCCTGATGTTATCCTCTCTCTCATGCATTGTTTGTAGATGAGGAAGACTAAAAATAAGAATTTACATCAGACTCAGGAATTCTCTTTTTAAATCTATACAGAGATGGAAATGCAATGAACTTTTCTTCCTCTCTCCCAATGAAAGTAGCTAGCTAGGAAGAAAACTGCCTGGAATAACATTATTGATTGGTATTGTGTGGGGTGGTTTTGTTTGGATTTATTATTTTCATTATTACTGTTGTTATTTTGGGGGAGTTAAGAAATATTTTCCCTGCCTTACTCCTATTTAAGTACAAATTTTAGAAGTTGGATTTTTTTTGGTAAAGAATATAGTAGGACAGTTAGAAATCACGCATAATTTGAATCCACAACCCTTATCATTGAGGCCAAAGTAAAAAATACCTCACCTGCTTTTGAAGCCTTCTGATTTTAACCAAACCAAACCCAGAATGAAAAAGCAAAACACAAAATAACACTTAGGCTAAGTTCTCCCCCAAATCCACAGCATGTTAGCATAGCCCTGCACCTGTCTAATTTTAAAGCCAATGGCTGAAACATTAGCTTCTGCAATTCACTACTGCATAAAATAAAGGGAATGAAACAAGGTTATTACCCTGCTCTTGTGGAGGCAGAGGTCTCCAGGTAGGGGAGTCCACAACACCTATTATACTGAATGTTTTGTCTTGGGTTTATTTGGGGTTAAGCAGTGCAAATTGCAAGAGTAACAGCTGATCCATCCTGCCCTCACACAGCACACGTTTCTGTGCGCCTGTAAGTCTCCTGAGATCATGTAGATACATGAGACACCTCTCTTTTTGCATCCCAGCTTCTTTTCCTGCTCCCATTCTGGCTGTAGTGTCTTCCTCCCAGAGAACAGGCAGCAATGTCGGTATAACTTTGCCCTGCCGTTGTGGTTGTCTGCTCTTTCCCAGCATGTTTAGTTTATGTTCATCCATAATACTCTACCACTGAAGTTGTTAAAAGTTAGCAGGGGACTTATGTCAGAAACAGCTTTTGTAAAATTGAGCTGGGGAGCTGACTACGTCAATTATGAACTGCATAGATACTAAAAGCCCTTTAGAGCTTCACGATTTTCACATCAAAGGTGAATTTGCTTAGGATGTCCCTCAGCTTTTGCCTCCCCTCCCCACAAGCTGAATATTTGCATCGCTGTAATTTGGAGAGCCACCAGAAACACAACAAAGGCTGCAGCTTTTCCAGAGCTGGCTTTGGGAGCAGCCGGCACACAACAACCGGGCAGATCACCCTCTGAACCCCTCCATCTCGCACCACAGCTCCCTCCCGGATGAGCCGTACAGAGCAGTGCAGACGCTGAGGCCCCTCCCGAGCTGCATTTTGGGTGCCTGCAGCGCGACCCTCGCCCGGAGCTGCGCTGACACTCGGTGGTGCGCGGGGGAACTGCACAGCCCCGCTCGGACGGCAGCGATCCCCTCGCCCAGCGCTGCCTCTGCGCAAACCGCGCTCATTTGCCTTCTCCACATGACAAACCAGAGCGCTGGAGCTCGCACTGGGACTCTTCCTCTGCCTGCTTCCATTTCTCCAGTGTCTTTAATGTGAAGAGCGCTGCTAAATAATTACATGGGAGCTATTTATAGAATAATAAAGGACCTGGAAGTAACTTTCTAGAAGTTGGCCAGGACCTTCTTCTGGCTTCCTGGTCTCTAAGCTTTGAAAGATAAAGACCCCTAATTCAACAAGTGCAGTTCTGCCACTGAAAAGATTTAAAGGAGAGTTTAAAGGACAATCTGCCCCACTGGACACTTGCAGGCCCTCCCTAGAGGTGTGCATTTATAGATTCATAGAATGGTTTGGGTTGGAAGGGATCTTAAAGATCATCTGGTTCCAAACCCCTTGTCATGAGGGGTTGTACATAACATGCACCAACAGCAAGCAGACATCTAAATTTGGTTCCTTAGTCAAATGCCTCAAGTTAGGTAGGATGACTGCAACTGCAGTGGGTAAGGCTCACCTCTTAATATAGAGAGTGTGTGTAAAAGGAAAAAAAAAAATAGTTCAAATCCTCTGTGTGTGGAGAGTATTAAGATTTTTTTACAGGTGCACTCAGAGTTGCAAGCAGTGGGCTATGACAACGAGAGTGACAAAAACAAAGCCAGAGTGGAGTCCCATAAGTAACAACAAGTAGGAAAACACTCCTGTGAAAGCAACAGCATCTCAGAGATGAAGGGAGGAAGAAGGTTGCCCAGCTGTTACCACAATGCAGGGGTCATCCTCTAGGTTGCACGGAAAGATCAGCCTAGATGAAGCTGAGCTTCCTCAGCAGGTGTCTGTGTCACAGACCCTGCCATCCTTATTATTTTCTGCCCTTTTCACACTGCCACAGGCTTTCAGCAATTACCACTGACCAAAGTCTGCAGGGGAAGTAAAGGATTGCTTGTCCCTGCCTGTCCCCAGGCCTGGGGAGCCTCTGGGGAGATATGTCAGTGTCAAAGTCATTACTGGGCTAGGGGCAGCGGTGTGAAGGTGCCCAGGAGGTCAGAGCAGATGCTTGCTTCTTTCTCAAAATCATTGAATCTCTGTGGATTACTTGAGAAGGACCATGTAAATCTTGACTAATGATGATGAATATAAAAATTTCCAAGAATTTATGGCTTTCCATAGTTTGTCCACTCCACACAACCAGTAACTTCCCCAGACAGGCCTGAAACAACAGTCAGTTTTGTAATCATTAGAAATTAAATTGAGTCCCCAAGATGAAATGCAGCTAAAATGCCCCCTACATTTATCTGGTGCATGGCTCACAAGAGGAAAACACAGTCATCACAAGGACAGAAGTGGGCAACAGTCTTTGGTTATGACTCTGAACTTCAAGTCACCAGTAGTCTAAATTTTTCTTAATTTACAGGTTGTATCCTTAACAGTACATCAGACCTGTGTTTCCACTACTCAGATGCAAAATGCAATGCAGGTTTTCTTCTCAGTTTTTTTTCTTGCCTATTTTCCCCATTTTCAGCACATCCTCTGCATGAGGAGGCCTTTCTTTCATGAGGTACAAAAGGCCCTTCGGCTGGAGTCTTTCAACATGACAAAAGATAGTGTCTTTTGACTACCCATACAACATCTGTCCAGTTTGCTGGCGATCTGAATCTCTGCAGGAACAGTTTAACATCCTTCAGAAGAGTTGGCTGCACTCATTTCCCATCTGAAACAAACATAAAACGGCACCTAAGTCTCTTGTATTTCTGTCATGTGACAGTTTTGTGTAAAGTTCACAGTGAGATCTCAAAAAGATCAGTATTACCTCCATGAAAGTTTTTTGTTTTCTGTATTTTCATGCCTTATGAGCAGCAACTTTGCTCTGTAACCTGGATTTGCTACAGAAAAGAGACACGTTTAGCTGGCATAATTTGTACCAAAATGTTGGGAAGCATCCACTGCTCTTGCTGCAGTCACAGAGGGCAAAAGACAGATTTTTGCTGTCATGGCTAGTGAGTGAGAAGCCAAAACTAGGCTATTATCCTTGTGGGGGAACTTCAGTACAAATCCTGAGTACTGCCAGCGTGTGGGACTCTGGGTGCAAATTCCCAAAAGAAGGAGCTGCAGCCAGTGGAATGCTGGGCAGTGTCTAGAGAGAGAGAAAGAGAAGTGCTCTGTACCACTAAAGCAGAGGGATTTTCAGCTCCTCACACTGAAATCGGACGCAAAGAGCTCTTCTGGCAGCTGCCAGCAGAGTGTGGAGTGAGTTTAATGGCCACATGTCTGTTAAACATAAATTTGAACTTTATGTTTACTCAGAAGTGATAAATGATTCAACCACTTCAGTACCATGAATCCTCTAGAGCAGCACCTTTAACCTTGCTCAGGAGAACACTGGTGTTTAACAGTACTGCAAAAATAGGCCATTTGCAGAAGTGTTTCAGTCTGTATGAAGAAGAAAAAAAAAATATTTTCCCTTAGCCTGAAGCTGTCTGGACAATGTTTCTTGCCTTTGGAAACCTTTACCTTCAGAAAACAGCATATGCTATAGTTTTATAGTGGTATAGTGTCTCCTAACTTGTTTGTTTTGTACTTATCTAGCTATCTAAAAAGGAAAAAACAGAAAATAAAAAGAAAAAAACCCACCCCAGGTGCATATCAGATGTCTCAGATGAGAAATTACTTTCACTATCAAACTGATAAGGATTTTAAAGGTGTATTTAACCCTACAGTTAAGACTCTGGTTTGAAACTTGGTAGGTCTGGGTACAGATCCTGTCCCTTGCCATAGGTTTCTTGCTATGCTTGATCAAATATTTGTAACAGTATTTCTGAAGTGCTCAGCAGAGACCTGACATTATCCCCTTTGAAACCTGAAGAATTTTTTCCATCTACATCAGTGAGAGCAGAATTTAAGGAAAAAAAAGTTTATTTTAAAACAGTGTGAAATTGTCCATAATTTAATAATTTTTGGAGAGTCTGCCTTTCATCCACTGTTTATTTATTTTGTGGTTTATGCAGTGCTTGGTGCACTTTCTGTTCTTTTGCATACAATTGAGTGTGGTGAGCTTTGACACTGATGCTCAGGAGATCCAAAACCAAAACAAAAAACTCCAACAATAACAATAAATGTCCCTGGTCAGGGATATTCCCCATGATTTGAGAGTCTTCCTATTATGTTCAATACACATTGAGAGCTGCTTTTATAACAAAATGTCTTCTTACATGAAGAAAAACAAAGCTAGAAGTTATCCAGGCCCTGCCTGGGAAGCTGCCTGCAGAGAGCCCTGTGGCAGTGAATCGTGGAGTGAATGGGATGTCCTGGATTGATGTGGAGCAGATAGACCTGGCCTGTGGAGGACTGGGAAAACAGCAGGAAATTCTCCAGTTGTGCAAGGCAAAGAGCAGCTCCACCTCTTTGTGCTCCAGGCTCATGGCTATGCCTGACTGCACATGGAAGGAATTTGCATTGCCAACAGGAGCTGATCAATAGGAGCTGTCTGGGAAAGCGGCTTGTTACTTTTAGACAAGCAAGGGGTGGCAGTGAGAAGCGGGTGGCACGTGGTCTGGGTTCGGAGGGAACTGTAATGGGCTGCTTTGTTTTGACATAACTGTAATGGTCTTTCATGTGCAGCTGTATGTAGATAAGACAATGCCAGGATAATACTGGACATTCAGATGCAAATGAATTGTATATGTAACTGTACACTGCATTATTTTTTCTTATGATGTGTTCTGGAAGATTTCTGTCCCTGAGAACTGCTCTACTCCCTGGACATGTAACTTAGTCTGCCACTAAACTTTCCCCAAAAGAATATTCTTATTTTCAGATTCTCTCACTCTGATTACCAAAGATAAAGTGTAACAATGCGTCTTTATCAAAGAAGACATTCCAGCTCTCCTTCTCCGTTATGAAGAGCAAAGACTCTGGCTCGTGGGGAAAGGAGGATGTTCCGCATGGTGAGGGTGGGTGCTCATATTCACACAATCCCAGTAAGTTCTTTGCTTCACTGCGAGTTTTGGGAGAGGGTATGGTGGGAAGCATGGGGAGTGGGAGTGATAGACTGATGACTTTAGGGATAAAGTAATATTTCAGACCTGGGGCAATGAAGCCATAGGCACTGTAAGAGGATGAATGGATGAAATTAGGGTTAAGAGTAGCATGGGAGATGAGATCAAAATTATGCCACGATAGCAAGAAAAACCCAGAAACTTCCAAACATTTAACCTCTGGCTTTGTATGTATCTAATGATGACTTCTTTCCAGCAGCTCATCTTGCTTGCTGCAATACTTACTGTAAAATATGACAGGGCTAATCAATCTTAAACTTACAGTTTTGCAGGGGTGGAATTCAGTGAGAGTCCTTCCCTTCTGTTTTCCCATACATCCACAGATGCATGTCTTGACAATCTCAGGAATGATTCATAATTAAGATTTAGTTCTTAGAAAATGACTGGGAAATACTGAACAGACTCAGTCCTCACCTGTGACTAGCTAAATCCTCCTGTAAAGGAGTAGTTCAGTGATTGCCTGATGTTGCTGTGAACCATCAGTAGAGTGGGTAATACCTTAAAATTAGGGCTATAAAATAAATAACTTTTGAGGATGGTGGAAAATGCTGCACCAAAGTGGCATCAAGGATGTGCAGTAAAACACTCAGAAGTCAGGAAAGCTTCTTTTCCTCTACTTCCCTGTGTCCTTGCTGCTTTATACTACCCATAACTTTGCCAAGGCTTCCTTGCCATAGTTGAGACAAGATGCAAAGCCAAAGTATCTCCAGCAATTATGGTGTGGGTTACCTCTCTGGTCCCTCATGTGCAATGCAAAACCAAGCCTCTTCTAGCTGACCGGAAAAAAAAAAAAAGAAAAAGGAACAACTCATGTGTATATGGGGTTTCTGGCACTTAGCTTTTTTTTCTTAGAGGATTTCCTACTCCAGAAGCTGTCCCTGTTTTTTGTGGCTGATGGTGCAATTTGTTCCATCATCCACAACCCTCCAAGACTTCAAAGATTCCTTCTTTCCAGGGTTGTTCCTCAACAGGCAGAAGCAGGGACTGACTACAAATTCAGTTTTTGCTTCAAATAAGAAAACATGAAATAAAAGAAATCTTTCTCCTTCCTGCAGTCCCATGAGACCACTACAAGGCTCCATCTGGGAGCACATACTTCCAGAGGAAGCATTGTCAAAGCATTATTTTGAAACATGTGAATAAGAGGGTATTTTTGTAAGAATAGGGCTATTCATCCATGACTTCCTAGGCTGCATTTTACATTTGCCTACCTGTGCTGTGGTGCTGAAGTAGCTGAAGGTACCCAAACCTTCACTGAAACCCAGTGACAAGCATTCCTTTTGTTTCAAGGTCACCACTGATCTGGTCAACATCTCAAATATGTGCAAACCTGAAAGACATCTAAATCTGACCTTCTGTTTCTGTTTTGTAGGGTTTTAGGTCTTCTACATCTCATCAGGGTCTGAAGAAGATGGAGGGAGGCTCCACACAATTCCTTTTAATTCCTTCAATTCCCAGTTTTTACTCTTTTCTTTTGTTTTGTTTCTAGAGTGATCATTTCACTTCAGGCTTTATTCTCCTCTCTCAGTAGTGATTCAAAGCAGGAACAATTACTCTGACGTCATCTACCATATTTTTTCTTTCATTTAACCCGCTTTTACTCTAATTGGTTTTGAGAGGCTTGGAGTCTGTCCTCTTAATGTTTAATTCCTAAATACCATGGTGATGTCCTTTATATAAATATCACTAATGAACAGTCCAGAGCACGATTTACATGGAAAATGTTATTTAAAACAAACTTCTCCTGGAAGCTCCACATTTTATGTTCCAGACAAGCCTGAGTGCTGTGCAGTCCTTCCACTTGCTGGGAATAAAGTTATTCAGAAACTGAATCATGATTACAGCTCTGCTGAGGAACCCACAAGGCCTGTTGTTCAGCACGTAGTTGACCCATTTGATTAGACAGGTCAGAGAAGCCATTTGTGTGTCTTCTCTTGCCACGTTTGCTCCCCATGACAAAGCTCAGACACTGTTGATGTTACAGCCCAGACCTCAACCTCCTCTGACAAGCGAGTTTTTCAGTGTCCTGCAAACACCCTGCATGGTCTCCAGTCTGCAGTACAGTCCTGCTGTGGAGGGAATGACTCACAGTTTGCTGTTTGCTCTGGTTTTGGGCCCAGTTCCTTTCTGATAGTGCAGGGGCAGAGAGACTGATGGCTCTTGCTTTGACACACGTGAGTCCACAGTGTGCTCCTTGTCTTGTCCCCTACAGGATGCAGAGACTTGTCAGGTCTCTGGACAGAGAATGTGTGCTCAGACTCATCTGTCTTGTGCCCTGTCACTCTGCAAATCGAGTCAGTCTGGTGCCCATGAAGATCCTTGATGGCAACTCCCCCACACTGGGAATATTGCTTCTTACAGTCGTCAGCAGCCCAGGGACCAGGTCTGGGTGATGAACAAGGAATGTGTTGATTGGTGGTTGCAGGGGCTTTCTTAAGGCAGAGGAGGGTGCCAAGGGTCTTCCCCACTTACACCCCCTGTGCCAGGGTAAGCACAGTGAGAGTCTTACAAGTGTGAGCTGTTTGCCAGTTCTGAGTCAGCTTTCCTGATGCAGTTGGGCAAAATATGAGATGGAGATACAAAGCCCTACTTTGCATAATGGTTCATATCCTGAGATAGTGCCCAGAGGGTTAAAAGCAGTATGGAGATTGCCTAGCATGAAAACAGACCTTAATTCAGGTAGTGACAGCACCTGAGCCGAAGTGGAGAGTGAACAGGCATTGCTTGAGTAGTGTTTAGGGTCATGAGAATTTCATCAATATATTCTGCAGGTTGGCAGAAGGAATCTCATGCAAGAAACAGGATGTTATTCCTTGGTGTGACCATCCTAGCACAGAGACCTGGACTTATTTGAAGGCATCTGTTACAGCAAAAGGTAATTTTAGCCACAGAGCATATTGGGAGCAAAGAACAGCTTATTCCTCTTAGGGAAAATACCCAGAGTTCACCTTCTCCACAGCACCCAGGGACAGACGGATGAAGCTGCCCGTCTCTAGGAGTGAATGAAACAGGCTAGAGCCTGCTCTGGCCCTGAGGAGAACAGGCAGCACACAGCTCATGTCTGCATGCCTAGACTCCGAAATACTCATCTCTACAACTCATTGGGAACAGGGTGTTTGGGAGCAGCCTCACTCACACCCCCTAAACTGTACTGAGGTGTGCCTAGGAATGCATCATTTTGCTTAAATAGCAATTAAACAGCATGGGTAATTTTAAGGCACTCCTCACACTCGAGACTTGATCCTGTATATTTCAATGCTATACATACATCTGTTCTGGCCCAGCTAGTCTGAAAAGTGTATAAAACTGATCTCAGAGTTTGACACAGTACCTGTGTAATAAAAAACTTGCCGATCTCTATTATTTCTCCTGAACAAGATTCAGCACTGACATGGATCCTTCACTGTTCCTCTTTGAAGTAACCTGCCACGTGTCAAAAGCAACCCACAGACAGGCTCTAATTGTCAATAGAGTCCACATCCCCACCAACACCATGGTGCATGGCTGGCTGCCAAAACCAGGCTAATGTAATTAAAAGAAAATTGCATCTCTGTGGGTTTTCACTTCCTTGGTCATAGCAGGTGCCTGTACTGGGTGGTAAAATGCATCTGCAGCTGCTACAGCTGTTACTCTGGCACCAAAGCAAGAGTCCAGCTAAAACCCAGGAAGAGTATACTATGTTCAGCTTTTAAACCCTAGACAGCAGCTTGCCATCATTTCATTCCAGGGTATTTATTGAAATTAGCATGTGGTGGCGGGGGGATTTGCTGGGTTTTGTGCAAGCCTTTTTTTTTTTTAAGGGTAGAAGGGAATTGTTTCGAGGTTTCTCTTTTAAACCTCTCTCTGAGGAAATTAGCCAGGCCTCAGATGCTGCCAACCATTCTCCCCATAGAGATGGCTCCCGGTGCAGGGTGAGGTAATGAGTGACACATGTGAAGAGCACCAGCTTAGCAGATACTGGGCCCACTGACAAGAGTCAGGCATTTGGTGTAATTAGAAACCAGCTTGCTGAGCTAAACGGATCGTCTGAGTCACCTTTAGACACCCGAGTGCCAAAGCACTGTCTGCTGTGTAATTTGCTGGTCAATATTTTCCACAAAAGGTTCCCCCCCCGAGCTGCCTCCAGAGCCTTTGTTTGCTGATTATAAGTGCCTGAGAGGTGCAGTAGCCTGGCAGCTTCTTTGGCATCCAGTGATTTGCTTTGAGATTTCTAAATCCATAGCAAAGCTCCTGGTTTTCTTTCAAGTTGTCATTCACTGAGGTGATGAGGGGCAGAAACGGACCTCTAAAAAAGAAGCCTCTAAAGACCTTTAATGTTGTAAGTAACTGAGATTATATAGAAAGAGAGAGAAGGAGAGAGACCTGGTCTATCAACGGTGCTGGAATAAAGCCAGTTTTACAGCATAATTTCCCTTTGACTAAAGAAGCTTTTGCCCTCTACACCCTGCACTTCCACAGCCATTGAATCAACAGTTGCCATTATAAGGCAGCAGGTTTTTTCCTCCATAATCAGTGCAGAGATAGATTTTTATACTTAACATCAGAATAATGTCTCACCTGTGTTTTTCTGATGTATTGGTTCAGCTTGCCTGTGAGCTACAGCCTGGGAGATGGAGTGGAATAAAAATGTAGCAATCAGGTCCTTGGCCGTGACAGTTCAGATGCTGTGCAAGAACCAGCCTGAAATGGAGGAAGAGCAGCCAGGAGAACAGCAACAGTAAATGAGGGCTCTCCTGGCTCTTGCACAGAGGAAGAGCTGAAATGTCCTTCCCATCCAAATAACAAAAGAGAGCAATGCTGTGCACGGGTAAAGCCAGGGGATAGAGGAGCCTTCAGCAGTTGCAACAGCTGTGTCCATCGGGATCTGGCTTCACCAGCAGGTCCTTGTTTGTAATTATCTGGGAAAGATGGCTGGCTTTGAGTCGGGAAGACGATAATAAAACTGCTCCAGAGGGAATAAGCAGCTCAGATGTTGTCACTGTGGGCATAACACCAACTGCATTGTGGAGGTGGCCTTCACTGGAGGAGTAGATTGTATCCTCTGAAGAGCACACTTTTACAGGTATTTTTGCCCCAGCTGTGTTCATCAGAACAGCTCTGCTTACTGTAGGGGCTGCCACTGAAACCTCACACAGTCCCATGGCTGCGTTCCTCTATGTGCTTCTTGCAGAGGCAAGATACTGTCAGTACCTGAGGTCTCAGTTGGTGTTACACGTTTGAATACTGGCTTCTTGGGCTGCTATTTCTCTGGACAGTTTGGGCAAAATACTGTACCAGTTGAACTTGGAAAATGGTTTCTAAAAAATTTGGCATCTGAGTGGCTGTTTTTACTGCTGAGACCCACATTCTCAAACCTAAATCTCTAGATGTGATGTTGTTTTGAGTCTCCCCCTCTGTAGGCATTCTCTTCTTGAAAGCCGCTAGGGCACTGCAGGTAGGTTTACAGAGTGCAGCATGGAGTGTTGTTTGCTTAATTTTGGTTTTCAGTTGTCTCAGAAACACTGGCTTTGTGAAGAGGAAAATCCTGTAACTTTCACTCATTTACTGACAAAGACTGGCATTTTGTCTTAAGGACTGTTTACACACTGCTTACATCATGTGCTGAGCAAAACCTGCAAAAGGAGTAATCCAACAGCACAGAGACATGGTAAAAGTCTACAGGCAAAACAGCTGAGGTAACTGAAACAATCTAGAAATTTATGCTGAACTTTCTCGACTTATAAGGTTATCAGGAAAACCTGAAAGCAATCAAAAAATTCTCAAACATTTGTCTTTGACATGTTGCAGGTAAAAATCCAATACCTTTTAAAACAACCTTTCACATGGAAATCTACCTGTATTTATATTTTGAAGGCTAAAAATGCTCTCCAAAAAGGATTGAATGCTGAATTTCAGACTTTTTCCTTGTCTGTCATTTTCCCAATGTTTAAGTTCAAGAAGAAAACAAAGAAATTGCCTGTTCAGTCACCCATGTAATTGTTCTCTAGCCTTTAAAACTGAGTGTCTTCAGGCTTTTCATGGCAAAATCAGAGATGTTTTTTGGACCCTTATGAATTTTGATTTTCATGGCTTGAGTCAAATGAGAACTGAATATAAAAGTGATCTGATTCTTCCCATTTTTGAAAAAAAGCTAAACTAAAACTTCTATTTGCACATGAAATAGATATTCAAAGCTTGCACAGAGAATTTACCTGAACAATTAGAACATTTTTCCTATAAACTTTGCTGACACATAGCCTGTTTAATAAAACACTAGATACAATGATCCAGAACTTCAGCTAACACAGATCACTGTAGTACAGAGGACATTCACTAAGCTAATTCACTTTGCCCCCTTTGGAAATTTTCTGGCTCATTCTTAGTTTTTGGTCCAAGTAACTTTGTGAATATGTCCCTTAAATATTTCTGAAGTGAGCTATAAAATTATGGTTTATATATTCAGAACCAGCTTTGCATAGCTAATTTGCAACTTCTACAAATTAAACAAAGTTCCTCTTTCAGGTTTTCCCAACTCTACTCAAAGGAAGCATTTTTCTTTTACTATATGTTGGTATCATGGGGACTTAACGGGTATCAACTGGATTTTCATGCTTCAGGAGCTAGATTTTGGCTTTGGGGTGTAATGTAAGGTAATGTTAAGTGATGTTATATATATTCTATCTGATGTGATGTTATTTTTGCATTAAAACTCTCAGTACTGTTCGTTTTTATACTCTTCAAAAACTACACAAGGATCTTTGATATGAATTTATCACATTTTATTGGGCAATATAAAAATATTTTTCTTCATCAACCACACACAAAGATTTCACTTGGTAACTGAAGAAAAGCTCTCCAAAATATCTCCCTATATAAACTGATTCTAAATCAGGCAACTGACATTTCCTTTCTTGTCATTTTTTACTTTGGATTAACCATAGCAGTTATTTTTCTGATATGTCCAGCCAATTGTCGTAATCACCACGGTCTTGTTAGGTTATTTCCTTGAGAAAACGGCTGCTCCCTTTTTTTTCCCTGTAGAATTCTTAGAATGAAAACATCATTTTACTGTCAGCAATGTGATGTGTTTCAGGGGAAGAAACTAATGACAGGTCATGACTTTTTTCAAGCAGGAAAAACAAGCCTTCTCCAAAGTATAAAAAGGCAGGTTGATTGCCTGTTCAGTGTCTGGGGATATTTTCTAAAGTCAAAGGATACACAGTGTGATTGTCATATTCTTGCAGTCATGGAAACGTAGAGTGTCTCAAAAACAGTGACCTTTGGCTCTCCAGCTCCCTCTGAAACATCCTATAAAAGGGAGACAAACTGAAGTAAATCAGTGCAAAATTCTCCATGCCTGATCACTTTCTGTAGCACTTTAAAGTTGGCTGTTCTACATTTCAACAATCACATCTTTCAGACACCACATTGTATTTTCTTGGCCTACCAATAACCTTACTTTCCAAACAAAACTTTTGCTGCAGCTCCTCTCCTCCATACATGCTCACACACAAACCAAGATCAGCTGGGTGCTAATGTTGCATGTCCAACACATATTGCATGATTTGCCATCAGAATCCATGTATACTTTCAAAAATGCTAAAGCACCTGCAAGGGAAAATAACTATACAAGGAACTGACAGGGAATTGTTCTCGTGAAAGACATCATACAGACCCATCCTTGATAAACAGATTTAGATCCAGGAGGTGATTATGACTCTTACGAAAGAGCTGCTACATTTCATGAGTCTTTCTGTTGTTCTTGGTCCATTCTCAGAGGATTTGAATGACATTTACATTTAATTGCTGAATGCTATAATTTGATGAGAACATTAACCAGCTCCTACTCACTGAAGGAAATAATGGATGATACCACAAAAAGAGGGGGGAAACACATAGCCCAGGTGTGTCTGTTCCACAGCCTCGCTGGCAGGGTAAAGGGTAAAATCTGATCCTAACTAAGGGGGTGGAGGCAGCTGTCTGCCAGTATGAGGTGGTGTTGCCTTCCATCATGTCCAGCTTGGTCCCATCTACATGGCTGCTGGCCAAGATCCCAAGAAGGCTGGAGAAAGCCCTTGCATTTTGAGTTCTCACCTGCCTTTCCCAAGGGGGTCACAGCCACCCACGCTCGTTACCGCAGCCCTGGAGCCAGGGTCTGCAGGACTCTGGTGGTGAGCAGCCTGCAGCTTGCAGGAAACTGCATCCCTTCCTAAAGGGTCTGCAGAACGTAATCCAGAGCTGAAAGCACCACCCGTGTTGGCGTTGTGCTGAGCGTAGCAATTCCTTTCTCACACAACAGCGCAGTGGGATGGGAACACCACCGACAGCTGTTCTCAAACTTGTTCATGCTGCTCAGTTTTCCCAGTTTTTCCTCTGTGTGATACAAAGACATGTGGTGTTCCCTTCTGCCCAAGTTAATTTTTCTGTTTCTTTTTTTTTTCTTATTTCTAGAAGTTCTGATCCCTAAAACCTAGTGTCACGTAGCAGGAAATTCTTCATGCCACTTATTCATTAACTGCTCTTGTTTAATATGTATTTGGGCTTGGCTATTCCATTTTCAGCTGTTCCTAATTTTTTTTACCGGGGAAGTGATCTACATTTTTTTTTGTATGGAGAAAACACTGTTTGTCAGTGTGGTAAAAATACTTAAAAAAACCCCACATGAATAAAGCTCTGTGAGAGAAAGGAAGAATTGTCATGTGTCACCATAAATTGGTAACCTCTAGCTCCTGATCTAATGTCTGATTGCTCCATTATCTTGATACCCAGCAGCAAATAAAATTCAAAGGAGCAGAAGATTCAGCTCAGATGTTTTTCTGAACCTCCTAGACTATGCAATTTTCTTACACTCTCTATCTTTCCACCTATATGAGGTTCAGACCTCAGTTGATCCTAATCTGTTAATTATGCCAGATTATGTGGTGGTTGAGTAACATGTAATAGAAAAGCAAAACATTTCAGCTTGCTACCTTTGAACTGAACTCAAGTTTCTAGAGGGCATGAATTAGGCTGGAGCTGGTCACCTGTTTCCCGAGTTATTCTTTTCCTAATTTCATGACATATAAGGCATAATTCTATATCCATGGCTTTTTGGCAAGAGTAGCCTTGAGAGAAAGAAAACACCCTTCTCTCTAAAAAGCTTTTTTGGTTTTTTGTACAGACTTCATTTCTTCTGAACAACTCCTTTGAAATCCCCTCTGGGGAGGGAAATCCTGTGCATATTCATATGACTTTTGCAAGATTAATTTCTTCAGATGATCAGACTGATTGACAAGAAGCCTTGTCCAAAGCTGAGCGTTCCCTGTCCCACAGAGCAGGGAGTTGCACTGAACTGCCAAACTTGCTTTGTTTCAGGTAATGCTGTTAATATGAAACTGCAGTTACTCTTCCTGAATCAGAAATCATAGAATTGGTTGGGTTGAAAGGGACCTTAAAGCTCGCCCAGTCCAACGCCCTGCCATAGGCAGGGACACCTTCCACTAGACCAGGCTGCTCCGAGCCCCATCCAACCTGGCCTTGAGCACTTCCTTGGATGGGGCAACCACAGCTTCTCTGGGCAGCCTGTGCCAGGGCCTCACCACTCATGTATTAGGAAGAATTTCTTCCTAATATCCCATCCAAATCTACCCTCTTTCAGTTTAAAGCCATACCCCCTTGTTCTATCACAATATGTCCTTGAACTACTGGCAAAGTAAACAACAGTTTTTTGGGGGTTTCTTGAGACTAACCAATTTTGAGTACCCTAGGATCAGTGAAATGGGAAATTTGAGGGTTTGTGTCATCACGGGTAACATGGAACAGTTATTTCTGAGGTGGAACTTGAGGCTCAAAACCATCTTTAATTTAACTGCATTCTTACCCCACATTCAAACAATTCATTATCTAACTCCACCAAACACAAAGCACTCAGACACACACAGGGCAAAATGTCATGACATGAGTGTCCCAGATGCCCTTTGAATATGCCCCATGCTCTAGCTGTCCATCAAGCTGAAGGTTGGCCTGGGTGATTTACTCAAAACAGAGATTTAAAAAGGGTTTCAGCTCAGTTTATTGCAATGTCGCTCAGCCCCAGTGCATATCCACAGCCTTGGTGCACCTTGTTTGAACAAGTGTTGCTGCCCAAAGAATTTTTAATAAGGTGCATAGTAAAGTTTAATAGGCTGTAGCAAGCAGACATGTTTGAACACGTTTGCAGTATGTCTAAATGAAGTGTTTCTATTTCTGTGTGTCCAGTACTGCTATTCCAAGTTAAATTCTATAAAGAAAAAATAGGGTACAAATCTTACCAAAATACATGTCTAATATTATTCTTCTCTCTAGAGAAATTACTTTGAAACTATGTTTCTTGTTATGACATCAGGTTTATAATGTGCATTACAGTTTTCTGTGCCTGTTCAAGAAATGTCTAATTCTCAGGCATTTCTACAGAAGTTATGTGGATTTCTTCCTTGATTTTAGCAGGATTTCAGGTAATTTGTCTTTCATACTATATTCAACATAAGGAATAACATCAGCTTCAAAAATATGGAAGTGGTTCTGAATCCAGAGAGAATAACAGTTTTTGGGTTTTTTTAATTTAAGTATTTTCTAGGTCAGAGCTAATTGTGAAATTTATATATAAGAGTAAAGATGTCCCAAATTTCCAGTGATTTTGTTTCTGCTTTTATTTCCGTTCCCTTCATTTTGTATGACTGCCTCTTTAGGGCATTCTTGGGGGTTTTTTTTCAGTATCTTGTTATACAAATTCTTGGTAGTATGCAAAATAACAATAATTATTGTAAGTAAACCTTTTTTACAAAACATCACCAGTCTCCACAGAAAAAAACTGGGCTTATATTTAGAAGTGAATAGTTCAGCTTGGATAACAACAAGGGTCTTCATCTTCCAACATGTATTCCAAACAGAGAATTTCTCGTTGCCATTTCTGTACGAGGGACCTTATCAATGCACGCAGATATCTTAAGGGCAGGTGTCAAGAGGTCAGAGCTAGACCCTTCTGAGTGAATCCCAGTGACAGGACAAGGAAGGGGCACAAGTGAAACAGAGGAAGTTCTATCTGAATATGAGGAAAAACTTCTTTACTGAGAGGGTGACTGAGCTCTGGAAAGGGTGACTGAGCACTGAGCACTTGCTGCCCAGGGAGACCTAGGAGTCTCCATCTCTGGAAATGTTCAAAACCCACTTGGACACGATCCTGTGCAGCCTGCTGTGGGTAAGTGTGCTTTAGCAGGGAGTTGGACTAGATGATCTCCAGAGGTTCCTTCCAACCCAAACGGTTCTGTGCTTCTGTGAATAGCACTGGCAGGAGCCAGAGCTTCAGTTTTGCGGTCTGACATCTTTCTGCCTCCAGCTCCTCCCACCTGCTGCTGTGTCTGGCTCAGCCCATCTGGCAGGGACCTGCAGCAGCAGCATCCTAAAGGACTCATGTGGGTTTGCTTCACTGATGGCCTTGCATGGCCATCGAAGGAGACATCCCTGACACCCTGACCTTGTGATGGATGTTGGATAAATGATGTTCAGTCCTAGAAAATCCTAGAAAAAATCAATCCATGACTGTCCTCATCCAGCTGAAAAATGGAGGGATTGTCCAGCTTTGGGTACAGACTGGCAAATAACCCAAAAATCTTTGGCCAAGCTAAGGGAAATCAAAGCTTATCTCATCTGTAGCATGGGCCTGCCCAGCTCAGTGAAAGCTTGTATTTAATGCCAAATAATAGGTAACAATCTATTCTGCTGGGGTTTTGATAGCACATTTGAAGACCTTTTATCTAGAAGATTCTGATTTAAAGCCACTTCAAACTGTTGGCCAAAACTTTTCATTATTGATATAAAACATATTTTTGTTTTCTGATTTACTGCATGTTTTATTCCTCATGAAGCTTAAAAGCCCAACTAAACAGACACACTGAAAAACAAATGTTGCTAAAGTGATTAAGCAGCCCACAGATGGCTTATATGTTCCTGTGTCAATGAGACAGCTTTATAAATGAAGCATGTGTGATAACCATTTATGTTTTATTAAAAAAATGCTGAGTATTTTTTAAAGCAAACATATTTTCAAAGAAAAACATCAACCAACTTGATGAAGAGATTTAACAGTCAAAAAAGCTGTCTAGCCCAGATGCTTGGTAGCAGCTGTAACCTTGTGAAAATTGACCTATAACATAGCCACAGGGTTCTCGATTCTGAGAAGAATCTTCTCTTTAAGAAAATTGATTTGCTTTACAAACCTTGACCCCTCACTATTTTTCATCCTCCATCAACCCCTGGGGCCCACTGACCTCACTGCAAGAAGTCATACGCATGAGACACCCCCCTTCAAATGAGTGGAAAGATTTCCATGTAGGGTTTGTCGGGCCAAGGTTCATAGCAACAAATCTTTCCTTGTTCTGCTGCAAGATTAAGTCAAGATGACTGACATAATTGGCCAAACAGTTTTCTAACTGGCTTTTTACTTTTGAGATGACCTCTGTTTCTCCCATTCGTCTGCTGATTACAGGTCAATAATACTGTCAAGGAGAGATAAAATAATTTTGTCACTTAGAAATATTGTAATGGGATAAAACCCCTGGCTTGTCATATCACTAAATTTGAAAAGATAATTGAGCTGTCAATTTAAATATCAAGTGAATGCCTCCATGCAAGCAGTGTTAATAAAAGCCAGGAGGAAGGTAGAGATGAGCTCAGCTGGCAGGTGATGGGAGATGAGTTTTGGTGTCTGAGAGACAAGTAACTCTAAACTTACTCTGAATTAATCTGAGCTTCTTGTGTCTACAAAAGTACACTGGGTGCATTTATTTTATGTATATTCTTTCATGCAGTCCTTGAACCAGCTGCAGGTGGGAGATGATCTTTATTGGGAATGTCATTTCAGCCTGTCAACTTCTCCACCTATCATGGAGACATGAAAAATCAGTTTATTGCCAACCCCTTTTTACCTCTTTCTAGTGAATACTCCTTTCAAAGGTCACTTGTTTGGTTGTCATCAAGACAGTTACCAACTTTTATACCTTGCTGCCTACCAAAACATTCATATAAGCGAAAATTTGCTCCCATGCCTACAGCAGTAATTACTATTAATGGGCTAAAGTGATTGAATCATTGAAGGCACTGCAGGAAGGCCTGCAGTGTTTCAGTTACTGTTTGCTTTATGGGCTCTGCTGACTGTACTTCCCAGACTTCTGCATTTATTAACAGTTATGTGATGTTCTGGCCCCTCTTTCTGCTTTTGAATCACCCTCAGTTCCTCCTGGCACATCCTGAGTGTCCTGAGGGCTGCACAAGAAGCAGCAAACCTGACTGAGGACATAAAATTGCACGGAGATGACACAGGGATGCTCAGCTCTTTAACGTCCAGTCTCAACTGGGAAGATGTGCTGTCAGCATTAACCACAATCAACACTATGCAAAAACGGGATCGGTGGAGTGAGAACCAGGCTAGTATATTTAAAGATTTTTGTGGCTGGCTCCAAAAGTTCCATAGAAAACGGGGATTCAGGGTTGGCCACAGAGGTGGTAACATGGACTGGGAAAGAGAAGCCAATGTTTTTGCCTATGTGCAGCACTGGGAGAAGAAGAACAAATTTACATCATGGGACAGCCAACATTTATAAAGCCAGCAACCAAGCCCTGGCTCCTATGGATGAGTTATAGCCCATCTGAAGAACAACATCATTGTGCAGAGGCAAGAATGAAAAGGCTTTTTTGGGGGGGAAGAGAAAAAGTGTACCTGGGGGTTTACAATCATGAAAGAGAAGGTGATGTCCGCAGCATTTGTTTGGGGCTGATACTATAGATGTGAGTAAACACTATTAATTTCCATGGTACAAGATAACTGCAGCTCAGAAGCATACCTGATCAGTCCTTAATCAAAGGCAAGTTCCCAGGAGACTTGACATTTGTGAAAATAATCCAACTGGACATTTTAGCTATAAATGTATCTTCTTCACTTTCTTGTTCAGCTTTTGATTTGGGGGCAGATTTTGATCAGTGGTTTTACAGCTCTTTGGGACATAGCAGCTTTTGTATCAGCTCATGGATTTTGTTACACAATGTTTTCTTTGTACATTGGAAGCCTGGAGAATTGGCTCTATTTAAGCCTGTAGAGTTTATAAAACCTGCAAGCTCTAACCTCTCTTGGCTTTCCTGCAAAAATAAATGTGAACTTGGAAACCTATGATTCTGGCTTGAAACAGAACCCACAGATATATAAAATTGGTCTGAAACAGGACTGCCTCATCAGTGTTCATACAACTTAGTGTTAAATACCAAGCATTCAGAAGTCTTAAATCAGCTTCCAAAACCTTGAAACTATTGGTAGTCATGTTCTCCTAAATAAGAAAATAATAAATTTTGAGTTTCTGTGATTGCTTTCTGTTTCTGGGCCATTTATGACAACACTTTCAAATTCTTCTCTTCAATGAAGACATATAAAAACGTTTTAAAATAATAGCTGAGTATCTTACAATCGGGTGACTCAGCGAGCTGCAGTTTTTGAAAACCATGGCATGCTGGGCCTTGTCACTCATTCAGATTCACTTACCGAAGGTACTCAGTGTGCAGGACAGAGGAAAAGCAGATCCTGACCTGCTCACTGATGTAAACAAGTGTCTCTTCCTCTCCAGAAGAGCTAGTTGAAACAGGAGAACAAGGAACCCTGGTGTACTGAGCAGCTTTTGACCCTGAAACGGTTATTGTTGTAAGGTGTGAAACAGGTTTAATGCACAGCCAACACAAGTGGAAGTTTGGCCCCAGCAGAGATGGTTTCAAACCCTTGGGCTCCATCTCATTGTTTCTCTGATATCACAGTTGTTTTAGAAAAGAAGCATTTCACCAAGCAAGCCTCAGAGAAAATTAATTAAATCTAAATGAGGTCACCCCCTTTTTTTTTCCTTCAAGTCCACTGGCATCTTAAAGCTGCACAGTGAAAAAATTAAAAGTATAGGAGTTGTAGCTTCTTAAATGAAGATTTATTGTATTAAATACAGCAGGAATAACCATTAATAAGGTATCACTTTGCTCTGAAAGAGCCATAGGAACCAGCAAGCCCTAAATAATTACCTTATTTCTAATATTGATGTATTTTGCAGCTGCAGAAAAATGATTTACCTTTTATACCTTAATTTTCTACTCTGTATTATGAATATTGCCTATTTAGTACTGCAATGATGGAGTTGCATTTTCTTGCCTGCTGGAAGACAACACGTCACAGTGTCTTGGAAAAAGGGAAATAATGGTCTAGGAAACAATGAAAAATATTATTCTTCTAGTGTCAGTTGTCTTTTTTGTGTGGGAAGCTCTTCTGTCACCCCTTCTTCTCAATGCTACTTGTTTTCCATGTGGGATCATAAGCTGGTCACACCGAGGCTGGATTTTCTTCACTTATCTTTAACCAGCTAAAAATGAACCCTGTGTACAGTCTCTCTTTAATCAAAAGAGATGGACTACTGCAGACTGCTGCCTCTTTTAAACACCTCTGGGTGAACTGCCTCTACATATCTCCATTGGAACAGAGATTTGTATTCTAGACAGCCAAATATGAATTCCCATTCTCAGATCCTATTTTGGAGTTTTCTCAAAGTCTCCAAACAATGAGCAGAGTATGATGCTTTCTTGAGGATGCTAGTCTATGATCAGGGGTCCCTGGATTCTTTGTTTGGATAAAACAGCATTAACTCCTCTTTCTGAAAATTCACTGAGAGCTGCCCCTGATTTGCATCAGTGCAGTGTGCTTAGTTTTCAAGTCAGGAATTGTTCCCATGCCCACACACACACACAAACCATATTAAAAATGGGCATTGGATATAAAAATAGCCACATTCGCCTTTCTAGTGGTCAAAATAAAGGAAGACCCAGGGTACAGGGAGAGCCTGGAGAAGCTGGTAGGGACTCACGACTATATACCTCCAAGTCAGCAATTAGCACACACAGCAAGGCTGGGAGACAGTAAAAACTCCCACCATCTGACAGCTGCTTGGCAGCTTTCGAGAACTGAGTCATCACACCCTGACCCAATTTCTAGCAGACAGGTGTCCCGACCACAAAAACCACCATCACAGGTGTCACTGTTTTGTGTAAGTTCAGCACAGAGACTGCTAAGTTATTTGTTAGCCATCAAAAAGGTCATGGGGCTTAATTTTTCTACCAAGAACTCCTCTTGGCTAGTTTTACCTATGATTTGCTGTGGTCTAAAGATTTACGTGTTTTTCCGGGCATTAGGCCTGCCTAGCTACATCTTCATTTGATAAGTGATTTTCACTGAATCTTTGATGTGAATGTTCTAGAATGAAAACTCAGACCTAGAGACCAAGACATCAAGTTTCAAAATATAGTCCTCTCTACAGACTGCTAGAAAGACAAGGTTACCAACAACTCCAGCACCTGATGTTAGCCAGTGTGGGTGATACAGTCTGAAATTAACAGTTCCCCATGGTAACTTCTGTATATTTGCCTGGGTATTGGGAATTAAATGACATTTACTCCTAACTCAACTGAAAATTTCAGTTAATGATAAAGTGTTTGCCATCACATATTTCTCTTCTTTTAGATGATACAGCTTCAATTGCTGTGCAGGTCAGCACAGTCCCATTGAAGTCAGCATCCCCAGTGTGGCCACAAGTGTGACCTAGGGTTTTAATACCTGGTAGGAATCCAGCATGGGTGCCTGAAATTCCCAGGTCTTCCCACGCGATCTGCACATAAACCACCTTTTCAAAGACAGGCTTTCTAATAAAACAGCCACTGTTGACACAAATAATCCCACATTTCTGATTTGCATAACCTCTAGAAAGCTGGATAGCATAAGAAATAAGTAATAATAGCAGTGTAAATGGCTGTAAGTGAAAGCATATCAGTTACAATGCACCAGTTCAGTCTATGAAACCCAGTTTATGCTGGCGGCAAAAATAAGAGGAGACATTATGTCTTCATGAAAGCTTGACCTCAAGTGCTTCAGAAGACAGAAGAGACTACATTCAAGGCAAAGCAGACTTTCTGTGCACAGTTATTCTTTAAAGGGCTTTGCAAGGGTTCACATACACACACCCTTTGCTCATGAAATAGGAGAGGAAAGGAGCACCTAACAAATGAAGGTTGTGTAGCTCAGCAGCCCCAGCTGGCCCAGTTCCCAATATATTTTGCTTGATAAACAGTTAATCCCTGAGTATAGTGTGGCTTGCATTCCTCCAAACTTATCATTAATCACGGAAAAACCCAAGTTGTCCTTGCACTGTGTGAGTGCCTATGAACAGCTCCTTTGATAAGAGTGTTTTTACATGCCTGGAGGGATTTAGCTTTTTGGACCTCTGTCCTGTAAGTAGTAGGCAGACCTTCCTTTGCATGTGAGTCTGCTTTCATTGCGGGTTTCAAGCCACAGAATTAGCAGGGATGTTTGAAATGAGAAGTTGTACCATGCTTATGCTCCTCCATTGTATTTGTGCTGTTCTACAGCACTTGTGGCATGGCATAGCCTTATAATTATGCACTGTCAGCACGCAGAGAGAAGACAGGGGGACAGAAAAAGAAGAGAATTTCTTAGAGGAAAAAGGCAAGCTTTTAAGGGGCAAGATATTTAGTCACATGATTTTGTTTCTTTTTAATCTGGAAGATGAATAGAGTAAAAAAATAAATTATTTACCTCCTTATCTTATACCAGACCCAGAAATGGGAAGGACAGACAACTGTAGGTTTTTTTTCCCCCAAGTAAGGAATAGATAAATTGCCTTTACAATAGGTGGATGTTGGATATAGACACAAATTATATTGTGAGTTTTTCCATGATGCCCGTAGTTAAGAGCACAAATTTCCATTGTGTATCAGATACTTTCCATAGCCTGAACTGTGAGCCAGGCTTTTTTCAGCTTCCTGGTCTGGCCTTGCGCATGAGAAAGGCAAAATCCCAACTATATGATGGGAACCCTTTAATTTTCAGCCAACATAAGATCTCATGTGTTTTACAAAAGATAGTCAGTCCTCGTTGGAAATAGGCAAATCTTCACATCTTCATCTGTGTTTTTATTTTAAAAAAGAAAAAGAAGAAAAAAGGAAAGAAACAACAAAAAAACCCCCATGAAACTCATTCCTGTTCTGGATTGTTCTAATCTCAACTTCAACTTAGATACCTATCCACTACTGAGATAAAACAGTTCTACACCAAAAAAAAAGTTTTTACTTTCTATATCTACACTCCTTAACTTCTTTAACATTAAGCATTGTCGTTCAGGGGAAAATTTTAACTATACATCTTCAACAGGCATTTGTAGACCTGAAGGAAGGATTCTCAGATGATACTCAAAACTAAAAGGGTCTTAAATATGGGCCGACTTTATTTTAAAGATACACTATCAGGGTGAGATATTAGGCTTGCTCATCATCAAACCTTTACTTGCATTGATGAACTTTTATGTAGGGAAGTTCAGTAAGGTGGCCTCTCAGAAAAAGAGGCTCCTGGCACGTCCCCAGTGAGCAGCTCCTCTTTGTGCCCTTGCACAGACACAAACAAGTGCCCCTGCATGAGACACTCACTTTACGAGCCACAGAGACAAGAGAAAACAGCTGCAGCTCCCCAGCTCCATTCCCACAGCAAGCGAGGAACAGGACGAGAGCCCTATCAAGTGCGGGGCTGCTGTGACTTTCTGTCTCCTTGGACACTGTGTGAAGCAAATGTCACACCAGAATTCCCTGAGGTCCAAGAGCTGGAGCAGCTCCTGAGCAGTGTGAATACAAGGTGGCCTCTTCACACAGTCATTCTTCAAAGGCACCAGAGATTTGGCTGCAAAAAGATAGTTTAAAGAAGAAATCAGGTCTGCTGATTTTCATCTTTTAGAATTAAAGCAGGGGTAAAAAAAAAAGCAAGGGAATAAACAGTAAGCAGGGAAAAGTTACAGAGTAAAGGCAACATTCTGGATTTCTCCATTGTTCATTTCCACATATAAATATTTCAGGATTTGTTTCTTGGTGAATTTTTGCAAGGCAAAGAACACTAGCTTGATGTTTACTACATTAGTAGATACCATCTGGTTAGTTTTACTTCCTTTTAAACTTTTTAAAATATATTTTGATTTAATTTAATTTGAGGGCAGGACATGTAGGATATTTGGTCAGATGGTATGTGGACAGGCCTGAAAAAAACTATCTTTATAAAAAGGAACACTAAAAGCAAAACAGATTTTCAGTGCTTAATTCTGTGTACTGATTGTAATGGTTTTAGCCATTAGGAGTGCAAAAATCCCAGTTATATAGAGAAGAAGGTGTCCCAAGGCTCTGGTGACAGATCCAGGGTGACAGCTCTGAGAGCAAGATTAGGGTGGTGAGGCACTGGAACAGGTTTCCCAAAGAAGTTGTGGCTGCCCCGTCCCTGGAAATGTTCAAGGCCAGGCTGGATGGGGCTCTGAGCCCCCTGGTCTAGTGAAAGGTGTCCCTGCCCATGGCAGGGGCTTGGAATGAGATGATCTTTAAGGTCCCCTTCAACCCGACCAATTCTATGGTTCTGTGATTCTGTGATCAGGAAATGCAGAACTGCACACTCCTCTGCTGCACCACACAGTAACTTAATTACTCCTTGTAATACCAGTTTAACTCACAGAGCCGTGCCTTTTGCCACAAGAGACACATGACCAGCATAAGAGAAGTAATTTGGAAAAGGATTCTCAACCAGGATGAAAGGACACTTTGTGCAGAACAACAAGTATATGTGGGCTAATCCCTGCTCTCAGTTTCTTCATTTTTGGGCAGTATTTTCCAGCCCTTTGGAATGGAGCTGACCAGAATATATGTTAGTTTCTGGGTATCCTGGAAGAAAATAAAGGCGATCTCAGAAGTATCCATTTCCTCTGGATTAATTCCTGGAGCCGGGTAGACTGCTGTCAGCCAGTTCCAGGCTGGAATTGCCATTTAACTTTCTTTTTAAATTTAGGAACTGTCAGAATTTGGGAGCTGGAGAAAACCAAGTCTTTGATTTGAGGTCCAACGGGACAGCCAAGCAGGTAGGTGAACTCGTTTGGCACCAGATATTTCATAGCCTGCTGAGGATGGTTCTGGGTTTGCTTGTTCTACTGACATGTCTAGGAAATGAAAACAAATCCCTGCTGCTCACAACCCCCAGACTCTTGTGACAGACCAAGAATGACAAATCAGAGCATGGAAAAGGAACTGGCAAATACACACTCAGCGTCAGCCTCAAATTTGCTGCCAGCGAGCAACTGTCAAAAAGTCATCATAAAATACCAAAACTCTTTACCTCAGGGTTCCTCAGGAGAGAGAAATTTCCAGCAGCAGAGAGAGGTCCTTGGGGAGCAAAAAGGCCCCAAGATTAGAGCCTGTTGACATACCCCTTTCCAAAGATACCAAAAAAGGTTTGGATGTAGATTTATTGAGGTGAGTAAAAGCACTTTTAGCAGTTCTTTTTTAAAGTGCTTTTTTCCCACATGTGCCCACAAGTACATGTTCAATTTTACATATTTATTTCACGTGTGTATACACCCATGTTTCCACATGCACATACAGTACATTAGTTTATAGACATTGTACCCGTGTGCATGTGAACATCCTCAGTATGGCTTTTTTCCTATATAAAATCCCTTACAAAGATGGCAACAGAGATGGGCCATATATAAGCAAAATTAAATGAATGCAAGTGAACCAGTTAGAAGAATAAAACCAAACAAGACAATTCTGACCAGAGTGTAAATCCAGACTGTAGTTATATTGGTGTGAGTGCTAAATTAGTCCCCATATTTCTGAACAGAAGCAGAAGGAAAACTAATCAAAGGGAATAGCCAAGAAATGACTGCTTTAAAATTAATGGGATTTCAGCATCAGGTTAAAAAAATGTTTAAGTTAGCAGACTATATATAAGTTTGTCAGCATTTCACTTGCAAGGAACATAGATAATAAATATATTAAAAGCAGTCCCATGGTGTATCGCCTAATGGATACTCATAGTCTGAGTGCTCTGGTAAATGATGAAGTTTCCAGTCTGTGCTCAATATTCAAACTACCTACTGTGCACACAGTTCATATGGAACTGTGGGACTCATAGCCACAGGGTGTAGCAGGAACCAAAAAATCTCCAAAAAAGAGATTTATATGCAGCCATATAAACTCGATGCCCTGGATAGTCCCCAGCTGAGGTGCCCAAAACTGTCACTGACAAAGAATTGCTGTCCTAGCAGGATGTTAGTGGACATTCAGAGTTCAGATGCTTTTCGATATAGCCCTTTCTGAGGGTACTCCAGATAGCTTTTGCATTAACATCTTTTTTCTTTCATTGCTAAATCAAATGGTTCTTTGTAGCATGTTTTACCTCTGGCCCCTCATAGCTGTTGGATGCTGTAATGTCCCATATTTACATCTCGTGTCCTACATGTGTCTAAACTCATGATCTATTTTTCATAAATAAGTAGTTGTGATTGGAAGCAAAGGGAAAAAAAGGTGTCTAAGTTCTAAATGTAGGCTTCTAAACCTGAATGTTGGCACCCAAATAACTGGCCAGCTTTCTAAAAGCCAAGCCCCTGGAAATTTCCAGTAATCACAGTTGCCATACCAACGGCTGTCAGCACTCTTGCAAAAGCAGGTCATGTATTTAGGTGCCAAAATGTAGCAAGAGGGGTCTAATTTCAAGCTCTTTTTTTTTTTTTTTTTTTTTTTTTTTTTAGATCTGGCCAAGAGCACTGATGATAATTGAGAACAGTTTCACCTCTGCTGCCACTCTCCAGCTTCTCCAACTAGAGTCACAAGACTTGCCATGGTCTTGCAAGAGAGAAGATGTTTGGGGAGGTGAGGCATGAGGTGTTAGTAGTTATTCCCAGTTCCACCCCGGGGTACAGGCTTTGAGCTGACACAGAGATATCCACAACCTGATTTTGGGGCAAACAGCCAAAGAAGTGTGGAGTTTGCTGTAGGCTCATTTCCCTGGGCTGGAAGCAGGCTACGGCTCAAACCCATGGGCACAGGGGATGTTTGGTGTGTTGTATTGCTGCACAAAGTTCCTCGGACCTGCCATGCAAGCAGGCGTGCGGCCAGGTGCTTGCCCCCACCTCCATCCAGTGCTGGCCGCTCCCCCCTTGGAATCCTTCCCTTGGAACCCTGCACTGCCCTGCTGCCAGCTTGCAGTCCCCCTTGCTGGACATGTGCCAAGGCATTTTTGAAGGGAGGACAAGTGTGTCCTTCTTGGTCCCCAACTTCTGGGAGCTTTGAGCACAGCTCTGTGCTGCCTCTGCCTCCAAATACCTGCCTGACCTCAGGCAAGTCACTTAATCTCTCTGTCTTGAGGCAAATAAAGATAACACCACTTCCTTCTCCCTGCATTTTGTGTCTTCTTCAGCTCAGGTGTAAGCTCCTAAGGGCAAGGTTTGTCTTCTCACTGTCTTCAGTGCCTATCAAAACAGAGCCTTGATCTCAGCTGGGGCCTTGAGGCACGGCTGCAGTGCTGTTATTATCGTTAATAATAATAATAACGAATGCAATCAGATCAAAGACACTGCCTGTGTGAGTCATTTTTGGGGTGAAGTTAGTCATTCCAGAGAGCAATAGGTATATGTAAACTTCAGGTGCTGCCAAGGTTTCTCCTTTTTCCCACCATTTAAAAATTCACCCTTGGGAGTCTGGGTGAGCAACACGATCTGGAAGGGCCTGGCCCTGCCAGTGTTTTCCTGTGCATGGGCGCTTGTGCTCACATGCCTGACACTGAAAATGTTAATGGGGTAACTCTGCTCTGCTCAGCTACGTAAATACTCTCTGTGGGTTTTCTGGATCAGAAGTGAAACTCCCTTCCATATCAAGCCTTCTCTGAATGGAATTCAATCTCTGTCATTGCCCTCAGTTGCACCTGCATAAAAACCAGCACTACACGCCAAAACTGTATTTTTTCTTGTTAAATGTTGCAGATTTTAGTTGTTTTGGGGTTTTTTCCCCGAGGTTTTTTTTAAATCAGTTGAATGAATCACAACAAAGGTGTCCTGAAATGGAAAAAAGAAATTACAAGAATTAATTGCTTAGTAAAAACTTTAAAATGAGATTTTTCACCTGAAAGAAAAGGCCCACAGCCAATTGGGTTACACAGGTGCAAAATAAGACACAAGAGGGAGCTCACATAATAAATAATAGTGATAAACAACATTTTGAAAACAGTTCAAACCTATGGAGGAAAGGAAATTAATAAACATTATGATTCCTATTCATGGTTGGGCTTCTCATGGCTAGTGTTATTGTTACAGGCCATGGGAACATGCTTACAGACAAGGATCTCCGTACACCAGGCTTTGCCATGGAAAAAAAAGGCACAACCCAGTCACAAGAGCTTCTGGTAGCATGGAAGAAGGGGACTGAGGCAGGAGACTACAGGAGACACTGTTCTGGCGGTGTTCAGGCAGAAACTGACCTGAGTTTAGAGCTCCTCCAGGAGTTATTGTCAAATATGCAGTGTGTGTTGCCATTTAAAAATGCATTTAAATATCTATGAGCATTTATGTTTCTGGAGAATGATGGCTCATATTCAAGACACAACCACATATTTAGAAAACTGGAGGACTTGAAACTGAGTCTGCAACCCAACTACTGAATTTTGTGTGTGGAATCACAAGGAGTTTCATTTCTGTGCCGGCAAGTTCAATTCACTCCAGCAACCACATTTCTCAGAACTTAGAGAAATTGTACTCTTTTGACAAACACATTTGAAAATACTCTTACTTTTTAAGTGTTAATGTGATCAGTCAAAACCTTTCAATTCCTACAGTTCTTGTGAAAATAAGGCAATATCTGTCAGTAACTACAATGGGCTTGATCTGTTGGCAGAGACCCACCCTCCCTGCAGCCGGACTCAGGTTTCACTGTGCTGGACCCTGGCTCTTTCATCTTTCTGAGGCTGCAACTGCATGTACTGGCACACTCGTGTCTCAGCTCCTCTACAAAAACCTGACAGAAAAATAGAACGTCTGGAGGGCTGCCCTCTAAAGCAAGGCCCACACGTTATGACAGCTCTGGGCATGCATCAGAATTACCACCTGAAAGGATGTTAGGGGGCCATCAGTGGGCCACTATTTTGGGACCCACACGCAGATCTAGTAATGCATATTACTCTCTGCTATCCATCACCTCCAACAAGAAACCATATATTGGACATAGTTGTCACTGGGCTTGGAAGAGCCCTAGTCCGTATGAAGGTGTTGGTGGCCAACAGAGGTATCTCAGACATGTCCCTCCAGAAGTGCCAGGGACAGAGACAAGACGTGTGGTTCTTTAGAATCTATTAGCGGAGATCCACAATCAGTGTAACTGCAGGGAGTGTGTACCTTCTCTCATATGCCAGGACCTCTCTGGTGTGCAGCAGCCTCAGAGAGCTGCCGAGTGCCCTTCAGCCAAGGGCACTGTGACTTCCTGTGCTGTGACATCTGAGTCTGTGGTATGAACGTATCCACCCACATCAGCAGCGGCTCCATTTCGCCCCTCTGCTCCTGTAGTGCAAATGGGCTTTTACAATCAATAGTGCCACTCACGGGGAGTTCAGAAATATGTTCAGTCCTGACAGATGTTTGTCAAATAGCCCATTGAGCAGCTCAGGACCAACTGGTGCCACTCGTGAGACTGTATCAGCCGTGTGACCATGGGCTGTTGTTCGCTTTGTGGTGTGGTGTCCCTCAAAGACCATCCACATACCGGCATCAGGAACTCCATGGACTGGAGGGAACCTAAGGACAATGTCAGGATCTGACACTAGAGGGGCCCCCCTAATGTGTGGCTTGCTGGAAGGGACATAAGCATCTTAATGCTACACAGATTTGTCAAGCACACAATGAAAGGCCATAAGAACTTCAGCAACTGAAATAATCAGAGACATCTCAGCACTGAGATCCTCCTTCATTATAAGATTCCAACATACAATGTTAAGTCTGAATAAACTGACTTAGTGCTGGATACCCTGGACCTCAACACTGTGATTTACTCTTCCCACTCCTTTGAGAAAAGTTGATGAATTCTTCAGCAGAGAGGGCATTTTGTAGCCAGATTCCACAGCTGTGGAGTTGCAGAAAGCCAGGCAGTGGATCCTGGGCTGGCAGAGACCATCCTCACGCTGCTTGATGCATTTGATCTCTGGAGAGGAAGGAGTACATACCCGGCATGGCACCGTGGCCAGCTGGCTTGGGAGAAGCAATGCTGGCTTTGACTCTGCAAGCAGGTGCTTGCTTCCCCTCCCCATCAGATGGGGAGAGTGAAAGAACAGCTGTAAATAGAACGAGGTTTAAAAATTGGAGAGATTGAAAAAAACCCAAAACACAAACTTGACTGTCTTGTATCGGAAACCTGTCACATTTTTAATCTAAATTAAAGTTGTGCTAGTATTATGTAGTAAAACAATTGCCTGCTACCAGCGCCACACATTTTTGAGAAGTGAGAATGAGCCATATGTCTTCCATAAAAACATACTGATACAGTTCAGCCTGTTCTTTATGCTTTCTGGTAAATCGCATTCTTTTACAGGCCATGGTTAAAGGGAGCAATATTTTTGTTTGCCAGAAAGTATTTACAGTACTGTATTATCCTTCATCTCTACCAGTTTTCATTTGTTACTATTGACACGTGGTAAAACAGTTTTAATTATCTCCAGGCTCAAGTACAAGGATTTTTTATGATTCAGTCGGGTCTATTTAATTTCCAGTATCTAAGCTACCATAATGAAAGTGTTACTCAAGGTTTCTTCTTCAACTCCCCCCTCTTTAGATCATAATAAAGACAGCTCACTTGAGCAAATAGTTCCTTTGAAATGTTAATCCTCCTCAGATGTGTTTTTTGTTAGATCAGCTGCACTGTTAAAATACTTTCTATTTTCCCATTAATTGGAATGCAGAATAACATTTATTAGCCATATGGACACAAAGTAGCTCGTTGATGAAGACAACTGAATTAAAGCCTCATGTTAAACAATGAATTAACTGTGATAGAGGGTGAAAAAAACCACACTTACAGAAAACTGGGTTGTCTATCCCTCTCTTATCCGACACAACCTCTCCTTAAAGGAAGAAATATAGTTCAGACGCTGCCCCCCGTGCAACCTAAAATCCATACAAAGCATAGAAAAGAAGGTGAACATAAAAACCTACAGCAAAGGGGCTTACTGAAACACTGGTTTTTTGAATTTATTAGGTTATATTAGTTTTCATTTGGCACTTAAAGACTGAAATCCCAATGAGCTGAACCGTTCTTTCAGCCATGCATGTGGAGGTGCGTGTTTGCTGCAGAGCTGGCTCTGTGGTTGCTGCCTGGCTGGCGACCCTGGTTCAGCTCAGGTGTGATCAGGCACAGAGTGAGATCTCACGCTGGTGCTGTTGCTCCCTCCTTCCCTGCCTCGCCCCGAGCCCGACACCGCTGCGCTCCAATAACGAGAGCAGCTCTGTGATTGCTTCTTAATGAATTGTGGGGGAATGTGCATGGTTTCCCTGGGGTGTGAAAGGAATTTTACGTGGGTCATCAGCATTCAAACATTAAATTACTTGGGCAGGTTGTGTAAGGTTAGCAGCCGAGGAAGTTGCCTCCACGTAAGTCAGCAGGCACAGAAGAAAAGCTCTGCTAGTCCCAGGTGAGAAGAATGTGTCTGGGAGGACATTAAGGAAAACACCAGATAAGAACCTCAGCTTGTGTGCAGTGAAAGCATGCTTAAGGTTCAGTAGACTTCAGTGAATATGGCTTTGTTTGGAAACTCTGCCTGTAATTTTGAAACAGGAGACATGTGAATCCATGAAGAATTTTGAGTCCTGGTCTATGCTTCAATGAAAGCTCAGTCTTTCTGGAAATATGTCCCCCTTTACTGTTCCTTGATTTACACATTTTGTGCAAGTCTGAACATGGACATACAGTAATGAAGGAGTAGGAGCTGGGGTGAATGAAGCTTCAGATTACACTTATGGCTTCCAGAAGGACAGGAAGCTGGTGTTATTTACTTAACCAGGAACAATAGATCACTTGCTATTCAGCTGGTATTTCCATTGCTGGCATGGATGGGCGCATCCTCCGCTCACACCCTCAGCTGCTGCACCCCTACCTGCTCCCTCCACTGCCTCTGGCACTGGTGATGCCTCCAAGAGCAATCAGAGAGATTTCCAGATTCCAGCAATTGACAGAGAGCAAATTTGCAAATGTGCACTGTGCTAACATGATTAGGCCTGTGAACATGCAAATCCTTGGAAAGAATTTTGGTTTTATGCAACTGACGTAAATAAAAAGGATCCTGTTTATGCACTGCCTAGACAGCCGCTGTGCAAACTGGACTGCCAGAAATGATTTCATTCACCTCTTTAGTGAGACACACAGAGAACCACAGTGCAGATACCTCCAGGGTATAATTTTCATAATAATCAAAACAAGACACGCTACACAATAGTTTACAACCAGAACTGAGAGCAGATATCTAATTCTGGGGAAGGAGGGAAAATTTTGTGTGTCCAGAGCAGGAACACACCTCCTGATGCTCACAGGTCCCCATGGCTACTCTGTCTGATGTCACAGGATTTCAGGGAGCAATAAATGATCCTTTTCAGGTAGACCAAATAGACAGTGTTCCTAACAGCACAAGGCTGTGACTGACTCACACAAGCAGGAGTACATTGCTCTTGATATCATGTTTCAGCTGGGGCCAAAGACTGGAAATTGTGTCTGTGTATCCTTGTTGTTTGTTTGACTGATCAATTGTCCTTCCTTCAGCATGCCAATGTGTCTCTAATTTGGGAGGACACAGTCCTGAGCAGAGTGGTTCTTACACTAACTTTTCCCTCAGAGCACCCCACAAGTTACCTTGCTTTGCTGCTTGATGCAGTGGAAAACAACCAGAGCTTCATTCAAAAACCTCACACAGAGATCAATCAGGTTACTCTGGTTAATCCTGACTCTCTCACTTGGCAGTGGATTATAACCTTCTTCATGAGGTAATTTCTAATTTCTCATGGAGAAAAAAGGTGGATTTTTTTGGCATTTGCAACAGCAGGTAGGGAACAATGCACTTGAGTGTTCTGCTGAAAGGCCAAAGTGTTGTGCTGAGGCTATGCTAGGTTATCATCAATAGTATGGAGTTGTCACCATTGTACCTGGGGAAAAAAAAGTGAGGGAGAGGTCTCTGAGTGGATGGAGATTATCAACACTTCCCTAGGGATGAAGTCCACATGGGCTCTGCTCATGAAGCTTGTGACTAGAAGACCTTTTCCAAATGGAATGATTCTAAGACAGAGTATTCAAAAGAAATCCTGGAGTCAGGGAACAGGGAGTGTTCTCTCATTGCTGATAATATAGGAAAATATCATCAGCTTCCTAGAGACTGTTCTGATAATTTAAGCCATTTTTTCATTGGACAAAAACCTCAAAGTTTTATTTGAAATATATTTTATTAAAATTGTGAAAGATTTGAATCACCAGATTCAAATCTTGAAAACATTGATGTTCTTATGGTTTACTTTCTCTACCCCTTGTTATTTTTCCCCAGTATTTTTTTCAGCAGTAGATTGAGAAGAGAGCAGAAAAGGCTGGTATAGGACTGGAAAAAATACTATTTAGAGCTTTCAGGTAAAAAGATGGAAATGGACTGGCTGACTTCTTTTTAAAATATTTCTACATCCCTGTGACTGCTGTGAAGCTGAGGTTAATTGTAGGTGGTCTCATTGATAAATACAGACAAGCACAGCTGAGACTGGAAGGGACCTCTGGAGATTGTCCTGTCCAAGCTCCCTGCTCACAGGAGAATCAGTCCAAGCCACTTGTTCCAGATTATTTTAAAGCGGTCCTTCAGCTCCTTCTGCAAATCCAAGCTCTCTGGGTGTTTATTTTTCCTTTATGGGATCCTGCAGATCTCTTGGACACAAATAGTTTCTGATTCCTACCAGATACATGCAGCAGCCTTTCTCATCCTGTTTCACAATCCATGTCCTTTCCCTTTCAGCATTGCTCAGAGAATACTCTTTAATACTCTCCAGAAAGCAAGGCCACTTGTTGACAAGAAATCTTTAAACCAGTGACAGAGGAAAAATTAAAAATACTCACTGTCAGATGCATAGAAAGTTATCTATCACCAGCACTTTTCCTACAACAAAACCAGGAAATTCACAGGCAAAATATCCAGGATACACTCTTGGCTGTTTATAAGAAGCCATTAAGCAATGTTACAAAGCAGTTTGCTTTGGGACAGGCCTAAACCCTGCATAGTTTAGAAAATGGTGCTCAGTGTTATTTGTTGTTTGTGCTGTCCCAAAGCCACCACTGATGCCCGGAGCACTGGACACAGGAACCCAATGAGGGAACCAAGGGTTTGCAGCTTCACTACTGCACTGTACCACAGATTTTGGGTGAAATCTCAGCCAGCTTGGCTTCCCAAGTGCCTCAAGTGAGAGATGACTGTCCATGTAGGTCTGTTCAGCACTCAGCTCAGCAAGTGCTACCTTCTTCCTAGAAATAGAGCAAAATACTTAAAATCATGAGATTGTGAAGGAAACTGAACCATCACAGCTTCAGCTGTCCTGTTTATATTCAAATCACTTTGGTTGTCATGGGCCACATGGTACAATTGTTATACAACTAATGCAGTCTACTTTTAAATGTAGGGGTTTTTTCTTTCTTTTTGAGTCCACAGAACAAAATGCAATTTTTATATATATCCAAATGATCATTAAAATCAAAAACATTTTCTCTCTGAGGAGATTTCAGCCATTTCCAAGACCAAGCCTTCAGTTCTAAGCTATTTTAACTGTACTGCTCTTTTGTTAGTTCCAATGAATTATTTTGAAATTTCTCTAATTTATATTTTAATGTTCTTCCTAGGCATACTGGCCATTCTTTCAAAGGAGCATAAAGTGGTTATTGTTAATACATACATACTGGGTAGCAGCAAATGTTTCTGGAGTACTGGGCTTTCTGTAATGATATTAAATGAAGGGAAAAAAAAGGAGATGAAGTAATACTGATCTCTATGACAGCCTCTGTTTGCAGGACAAGGATTGAATTCAGAATTAAGCCACATTAGTGTTAAAGAAGCCATTACTCACTTGCAAATTTTTCTCCCCAAAACCCCATTTCACTGCTCAGTGCAATAAGCTGGTACATTTATCCACAAACATTTGATGACTGATGCTTTATTTTGCCTTTGAATGTTTCTTTAATGAAATCTGGGTTCTTAAAAATATCCAGTAACATAGTTAACCATTTTGCTTTCACATTAACAGAACAGTTATTCTGTTGCCATTTGTAGTTTACCTAGCTTTGATATGTGACCCCCTGAAGGAGAAAAACAAAAATCAGGTATCAATACAGATATAAATTGTTTGTGGAATTTTACTGGGTATAAATAGATGTGCCTCTCTGTGTGGCTTTTTCATTCTTTGTTAACAGGCATACATTACTTATGTTTTGCATTTGCTGTGGAAAACTTCCCTTGAGTTTTGTCAAACTGTCTTGTTCTGAGAATGCATAAAACAACTCTCTTCCAAGTTTAGGATATTCTTTGTTGTCTTTTGAAAGTTATGGTGTAAATTTGCTGAGGGACATTTAGTCCAGCAATGCTCAGAGTCCAGCAAAACTATTTCTAGGCTAAATGGTACTTCTGGTCTCTAAGGAGCTTCTACAGCGGCCAAAAATCCCTGGGACATGTGCACAACCCCTTTTCCCAGGCTGGGCTGTGTTTGAGACCAGAAATGTGGGCATGTGTTGATAAAAAGGAAGATTAATGTTATACTATCTGAAAATTGTCCGACACTAGCTGAATCTCTCCCATTCTTGGCTGTGCTGGGTGGTATTTTAAGGTGGAGCCACCAGAAAAAGAACTTGGATCCAGGCACCAAATTGACTCAGCAGGCTCTTTCTGAGTTAAAGAAGGGGAAATTTTGGGTGCTCAGTTCCTTCCTTTTGCCTGCCCCCAGAGTGGGGTCACACCTGCCTATCAGGGAAAAATCTGAAAAGAAGAAAGCTGGAAGAGAAGAAAGGTGCAAGAGAAGAAGGCTGCAGGGCTTTTCCCAGAGGAGCCAACCAGGCTGTCAGAGGGTGGCTGCTGCCCTCAGCTCACCTCCCACGGCTGAGAGCTCTTGCACTGGTGCATTTTGCTATCGTCATCCTTGTTCTGCTATTTCATTCAGTCATAGGCCCTGATTATTTAAACAACTGAAACCAGAAGACTTTGTTTCCTTGAGTCTGTATTCTCTTGAGCAAAAATAAGCCAATGAGATGTTTCTAAGAAAAAGGTTGATGCTATCTTTTAAAATGTACTTCCAACTGATTGCTATCTCTCTTTGAGCTGGGCCTTCTGCCACCCCTGCTCTCCCTCCTCCTGGCACCAAACAGTAGTTTAAATCTCACCAAAAAGACAGAAAGTTTCAGCCCTGCCCCAGCCTTGCAGGAGGTATCTGGCCTCTAAAGAATGTCAGAAATGGAAGTATTTTGAGATCTTCGCATGTTTTGCACTTGAAAATTGTCTCCAAGCACTTTTGAGAGTCTGGTTATCTATATGGGTGTGTGAGAAATGCCATAGGACGGGCAAGATGAGTCACACACAAGATCCTGTTTTTCACAGAACGAGCCCTGGTGGAACTGCCACTTTAACCCTTATTTTTTCATTTCTCAGAGTTTGTTCCCTTCCTTAAAACTTGTTCCCTTCACCGGCCTTAAGAGGATCTTTTGTCACGTCCTTTACATAGGTACCACTGACTTTTTTGATTCATGCTGCTTACTTCTCAGAGATTCTTTCTGGTTTTTAAGGGTTATTTGCCCTTTTGCAGCAAGGCACTGTGCTCTCTCTGTTGACGTGAGCCCTGCAGAGAATTATCACTTGGACACGCACATTGGTGCCAACTGGAGGTAATGCCCTCTTTTCAGACTGAAGCCTGCCCGTAGGAGTGTTCCCAGTACGATTTTCACAGTCATAACTGCAGTTAATCTTAAACTTGGCATACCCTTCCTTTCTCTGTAATGTTTTTAATGACTCCTTCAGGGTGGGAGAATCCTCAGGGTTTTGCAGTGCTTCATTCACCTACTGATTCATTCTTGCCAGGTTGGTGTTGTTAACCAAGGTCCAGCTTAATAAGCAACTCTACCATTTATATTACATTGCAGGAAGTTATCTGTCTTTTCCAGCTAAACAGCACTGAGAGGAGGAGGAAGCATTTTTTTCTGAGCAAGCAGGAGGTGCCATGCAGCACAATGGTCAGTAAATATGTAGCGGCAATTTACAGGGTTTATTTTTAATCCAGGGCCCATGTTGAGAGAATGGCATGAACTGGATAAATCAATCAGGCTGTTGCAAAGCAAGCTTGAAATGAAAGGGCAGTCAAGGAGGAAGTGGTAAATAACACACAGGACTGATTGCTTCTGGGCACAGCTAAGGCCTTGGGTTTAAGGAGTAATTACCTGGTCACACCTAAACCCTCGCTGGTGTGCAATGTGCAAACTTAGACTTCAACTAAGACACTGCTCTTGCCTTTGCCAGCAAGAATTTCCTTGGTAAGAGCCATTTATTCCTGGTTTCTCGAAGGAGCTGGAAAGTGTGCAAGACCCCACGCTTAGTCATTTGTGATCTTAGGTCTCACCACTAGCACAGAGCTCATCTGCTTCAAATGAGGTGGGGAGAGCAAGGGGAAAGAAGCTGGAGAGTTGACATTTCTCCTCTGTCACAAAGTCGGGATGCAGGACTGAGCCCCATAAATAATTTGTGCCAACCTGGCAGCTGGTTAGACCAAGTGTACAAAAGTGCTCCTTACACTTAGGGGTGGTGGGCATGCTGTGCAACCCCAGCAGGGGTGAGCCAAATGCCACATTTGCAAACTTGTTCACTGCTAATCCCACTGAGAAAAAAAATGGCCAGAGTTCAAAGAGAGCCAAACAAACTGTGTCTGCCCATTGTACTCATGTGAGAAGCCTGCAGCTCATCTCCCCTGGACGCTTCTGGATAAATGTAGGGTGAGTTTCACTCAGCTTGTCCTTCTTAAAAGCCTGCTGCAGACAGATAGGACAGAGCCTTTTCTGTAGCAGACAGACACAGATGGCCCTGCCCTGTTGGGACAATAGCAAACAGAGGTCTGAAACTGGATGCAGTAATTGCATGGCTGCTTGCTTCCTTGGCTCCCTGTTAAACCTAAACAGAGTTGGGAAATACAACACACCTGAAGAGCTGTTGGAGACAGATCAGCTGTGGCCATGATGTGCCTTTCATCCCAGAAAATGGTCCAACCAACAATCCAGTTAAATGAGAAAAGGCAAAATCAGGCTGCCATTGTTCACCAGACTACATCCAGGGGCAGCTTTCTGCCAGAAGACAAGTTGTGGGTGATGAAAGACTTCCTCAGTTGTGTCTCAAAGGAAAAAATAATCAAACCCAAATTATATTTAGGAAGACAATGGCCTTCAAGGGTGAAGGAGAGCCACGAAACAACATGACTTGGTAGGCAAAGGAGCATGATATTGTGTGTACAAGGTGCTCTGGGTATCACACGCAGATCCTTGAGATCTACCAGTGGTCCTAGAGCTCCCAAAACTGAAGTGCAGATTGCCCTACACATCAGTTTGAGCCATGTATCAACCTACACGCAGAATCAGTCACGAAGACACAGAGAGTAAATGGCAATTTCATGTCATTCACATGCATGAGTGTCACATGTGTCCCCTTTACCTGGACTCCAACCAAACTGGGTACTGGGACTTGCATTTGTACCAGGGCTCTCTGCTCTGGGATTTGAATCCGTTTTCACCTGGTTGTAATGTCAGGCACCTGGCAAGTGGACTGCAAATAACCCTCACTCCAGTTACCCTGCATCTGCAGGATTCTTTCCATGCGGAGCCTGACTTATGCCCACTGAGCGAAGGACAACATATACATATTTTCCTACAACTTTTCTTGAGCCTGAGCTAAACCTTCATATCTAATATCAAGTAATTTAAGCATTTTTAACATTCTAAAGACAAGTTAATCCTTTTATAGGGAAAAGTCAGAAAATGGGCTTAGAATGACATTTTAACAGTGTCTATGGTATGTTAAGCTGATGAAAAATTCTAGCAGCAGTTTCAAGCACTTTTGGCTAAAATACTACTGTGATCTTAAAGCTTTATAAAATATAAGTATCATGCCAAATTGCTAGCTGTTTGTCAATAATGTTGGTAGATGATATTCTACCAACACAAACTACTTTTTTCCCAGTAACTTCAGTTCTCAGATAAAGTTTTAGTGACATGACACATAATGAGTCTTAACATTTATTACATGACATGTAATATGAGCCTTAATTTGACCTGGTCTTAGACTTATATTTATTTGTCTCATTTGAGCTCCCTACTTTTCCTAGGTAAGTTTTGCTGCCAAGTAACACTTTATTTTCATCTGTTTTCCAAGGCTTAATTTCCATAGTTTTTCTGGTTTTACCAGAGTGTGGCCATTTCAATGCATGCTAAAGATGATGAACAGACAATCTTAAATTCCCATTTTCCCACAATAAGAAAAAGTATTAGAAGTTGGGATATTGATTTGTCCAACACATTCTGCGTTAGTTAGAAACCTATCTTTGAGTTTTACTTTCATTAGGGTTTCATTGTCTCTTTTGGAGGTGACAAAAGAACGTCAGGAAAGTTTCCTCATTTTCTATTACTGTTCCTGCTCAATGTCCAAAGGAGCTTGGAGGTTAATAAATAAAGATGTACCTCTTCAAAGCCTGGCAAACTGATCTGCAGAACCACCACACAAGCAACCATATAACCCATAGTTTGAGAGCAAAGCAGTCCTGACCATTAATAAACTCACTGAATGACCCAACTTTTAAGCATATCTGCTATTTAAACATCCAGCAGAGTACATCTCTTGCCTGAGCCTGGGAACCAGGGCAGTGTTATCAGAGAGCTGATCCCATTCCTGAAAGCCCTCAAGCACCCACTTGCTCATTACCCACACCCAGAGCGACTCTCCCAACACACACCCCAGAGCTCCCTATGCTTCGTTCTTGGTTTGTTTGTTTTCTCCAAGCTCAGTTTACTTTCCAGCCTTTCAATGAAGGGAGTGCCACCATGGAGGAATGCAGGTGTATGCTTAGCTCCTTTCAGCCCAAAGACAATCCAAGATACCTTGAGCTCCTCATGCCTAGAACAGGGCTGGTAGGAGACTTGTGGCCTTTGGGGACACCCCAGGGCATTTCACATGGCTCCAGAGGACTGCCTAGAGGAGGTCAATGAGGCTCTCTGGAGCTTGTCTTGGAACTGAAACCAGGGTGAGCTGGCTGTTTATTACTGGATGGAAATGGAAAATGGGGCTAATTCAGGTTTGGGAACAAGCAGGCAGTAGTCAAGAGGCCTCAAACACAGTCCCTGATGCTGTTTGGGAACTGACCTGATGTAATCCTTGACAGCACCCTCGCTGACTTCATGTCATGGCAACCTGTGAATGTGGCCTCACCAAAGCTAAGGAATCTGCTTAGGCACATGGTGGAAGCCTAAGGGGCATGAGTGGGGTCTTTGTACTCTATTAATAGTTTAGCATATCCTCTGACTCCCAAAGGCAGGAGGGTCAAAAGGAGTGTTAAATTTGGAGCCATGGGTTAGAGCTATAAAGCAAAAGTCCCAGCCTCTATTCCCAGCTCAGCTGGACTGTTCCTGCAAGATCTGCAGCAAAACTGCATCTATCCTACGTTCCCTCTGTCAAAAGTATGGCTCACGCTTCTGAATCCTGCAAGAGAGCTGTGGAGAAAATATCCTTTCCCAATGGGATCAGATACTGTGTGGAGGAGACTAAATAACTTTGGGGAAAAAAGATAGGTGACTTGTTTTCAGATCTCAGTATCCCTTCCAGAGATACTGCCTTGGGCTCCCATTCCTGAGCTACACAATCAACACATGACTTCTGCTTTGTGGCATTGTATTTTCCTTATTTTAAATTAAGCAGATAGGATATTCCCGGTTCTCAACTGCAGAAGGGCCAAATACATGTCTTTTAACACCTTCCACATCAGCCACAGGAGACAGGCAAGAAAACATGCAGCAACCCTTCTGCCCAGGGCTGAAACAGCCTGCAGCAATGTACAGAGCAGAGAAATATCTTTAGTTAGCTTTCTATTATAAACTGCCTTTGGTTCATAAGTGATCCTATCTTTACCATGAAACATACTGGAAAATTTTAAAATTTAAGAAAAACTTTTAAAAACTTACATTCGTCTCTCAATGACAAAAATTTCAAAGGAAGGACAGAAAACTGCAGAGTTATCAACTGTGACCTTTGGTGATTAGCAATAAAAAGTGTTTGATCTTCACCTGGTGGCAGCAGAACAGGAGTCATCCTTAGACTGAGCCACTTAAAAAAGGAAGAACTGCAGAGCTTTCATTCCCCTATGGTTCTCTTCAAGATTAACAGCAATTTCTGTTTGTTTTTATAATAATATCCTGTTTTGTAATCCACAGGAAAAGGAGTATGAAAGTAGCAGCCTTGGCAAGGATTGGGGGCCAGGGGACTGTTTTCTAAAATCTCAAAGCTCAGGAACATAAAGACTTGGAGGAATTTCCAAGTGCAGTGAATGCCAAATGGTAAAGAAAATGACATGACAATGAGAGGGAGAAATTATTTATTCACCCTCCTAATAAATTCTTCTTCTAGGGTCACTTTTTCCTTTTTCAGCAAACAATTGACAGGCAGTTTCTTCCAAATGCTTTTAAATAGGACCTACTGCAAGTTTAAGGATTGTTAGTATTTTTTCCAAAGATGAAACAACTGAAAAAAAAAAAAATAATGGAAGGTTGTCATTTAACACCAAACAAATGAGCAGCTGAGAAATCCACAGAACACAGATAACCAAGCAACTAATGGTATTATTAAAGGGTTCATACAGCATTTCTGCTCAGCACATACATGGCAAACAGACTAGGTCATATTTTTCTCCATGAAAGATAACACCTGGTGAACCCATCCTTGCAGTTCCCATTCAAAGACTGGAAAGAAAAGCATGTTAGGACTAGAAAGGCATTGAAAGGAAGTCTGTGTCTACCAGAGCATGGTTTCAAAAGGCCATAAGCTAAAATAAATATTGAGTAAGGAAAAAATATGCAACAATAGCAATTGTTCAAAATGGGCATGATTTGGAAGCTAACAGACCCACTCTGAGCTAAACAAACCTGGACAGGGATGAAGGCCCCAAATTTAAAGTTACTTTTGGAATTTAACTTTCACTGATTTCACTAAGAATTGGATGCAGAAACACCTTCATGACTCTAGGTTTGATTCACTGATTGCTGTTGTTTTCAACCATTCCCCAACCACAACCCCTTCCAGCAAGGAGAGGCAGAACATTATGAAGGAGATGAACCTTGGGACAGAAAATGTCACAGAGTTTCTCTTTCTTTGCCACAAGGCTATTCTGGGTCTTCTTTCAAGTATTCATCCTTCATTTGCTTTGAGTTAATTTCTCCTAAATATGGCTTTTAATGCTATTATGAATAGTGTCTAACAGTTCTTCCTCTCCTCTCCTCTCCTCTCCTCTCCTCTCCTCCCACTAGTTCCCTGCCTCAGTTAGCAGGCATGGACCACACTTTGTCAGAGCACATCTCTGCTTCCAGTCTCTGATAATGCACCATTTTTACCAGTTAAAGGTATGGTCTTACATGCAGGCACAAGTGTTCAGCAAAGACTAATTTATATTGCAAATGTTCCCAGTGTTTTTCCCCAAATTTCCTCTCTAGCTATTCTCATTTTCATCAGTTCAATAACCTGTTTAATTATTCATTGGAAATTATTTCAGCCACATTTCTGTGGAGTTAAGCTTTCTGAAAGAAAATCCAAGGCAAAAAAATTTCAGTTTCTTTATTCTTTCTTCACTCATACAAATTCCAGAAGAAATCAATAAGTTTGAATCTTTTTTCACCCTAATATTCCATTGAGGTATTTTTAATGGGCTTCACTGGAGATATTCCTGATTTACATAGCCATCTTCAGCAGAAAGATATGGTGAATTTGCCTTGGAAGCAACCCAACAAAACCCGCAAAATTTGGCTAGTTGCTGTTAATACCAGGAGATAAGGATTTATTAAATTTTTTTAAAATGCTGCTTTTACTCCACTACAAGATTAACAATCTGGGCCTAAAATACAGGTAAAACAGTGGACTTTCTAAACAACACAGTTTTAAATTAAGAATACAATGGAAGAATGTATTTAAACATGGAATTATTCTTCTAATGTCTTCAAGCAGTTTACTGAGCTGAAACTATATATTCTTGTTTAAAAGTTCAAAACTATGGCAGGTTTTGCATTCTGTGGAAAATATGTCATCATGGCTTCTGATCAAAATCTCCTGGCTAGAGCAGTCCAGGTATTCCTGATGTCTTCCCTGAGCAGTGAATGTCATTTTAATTGTGCTGATTTAGTTAGAGACAGGAATAGATGAGTTTTTAAACTGTTTTACTTTAACTGCAAAGCCAAAATGCAAATATGAACTTGCTAGTACTTACTTACTAGCTACTAGAGGCTAAAGGGGAAGGTTTAAGGGTGGTGGCATCACAAAAATCCTTTTTTTCTGACAGGTCAGATAGGCAGCTCCAGGTATATTGACATGTCTATATTCTTGTAAAAAGCTACTTGTGGAAGTGAAGCTTTCAGTAGCAACAGACATTTTCTCGTTTTCCATTTTTATGCAGATTAACTTTTTAAAGTTAATTTTTAAAGTCTCACTTTCAGAGATTATAGGGACACTAAAGTGTCTGTTAAAGCCTTATCTACACGTTAACATTGTGCAAATAGATAAACCTGTGTACACCCAATTTTGCATGCAGTTATAATGCCACCAGCTCAGTTTTACTTTAGGAAGGGAAACTAGTTGCAGTTGGTATTTTTGGATTAGTATAAATTTGCTTGTTCTGCAGCATGGACTTTGCTGACTAGAAAACAAAATTAACGTTTCCCAGAATTAATATCATTGCAATAAACCTTTGCATAGAGCAGACATCTACCCCACTGGAAATGATATTTGAAAATGTTGCTCAAAGGCCAGTTTTAGGAGCTAATGATACACATCTACAGATGGGATTCTCAGGTGCTTTAGCACAGATCCTGTGGTGACTCACTAAATGAAAAGTGCTCACAAACTAAAAGGAGATGTGAACAGCTCCTGCTGTCACCATGGATAAAGATGCTCAGTTTCCCCCTGAAATGTGCCTGTCATGCTCTCAGCTACCCATGGTGCATGTGAGGGAGCCGAGGTGAGAAAAGCACCCAGCTGCCTGCAGCAGCGACGCACGAACAAAGCTGCATTGTAATGGTTGAGGAAGGGTGGCTTCTTATCTTTCGTGTACTACATTCCTGGTTCAAACAGGGAGGTGCACACATTGAAATTGAGGTTCCTGCTAGTCCTCCTCTCTGGCCTCCCTCATTGGTTTATCCCCTCACCTGTTCCATCTCCTCACAGAAAAGCTATGATCTGTGAAGACCGAACACCAGAAACAAAACTGCAAGCAACCTTTGATCAAGGAAACTTAAATTTTCGTAGCACACAGCAACAGGCAAAGGGATGAAAAATAAAATTCAAATGACAAGTGAAGAGAGAGAAAAACTTTATGTATTCATGCAACAACACATGGAGAATCAGGGGTGCAAATAAAAATTATGGCATACAATGAAACCTACAACTTTGGCCTCTGTTACAGGCATGAACACAAACTTCAGGGGAAAATTGTTTAGTTTTCTTATTTCTCTGTTTATGTGGCACCAGGACAGTATTCTCCAGGGCAGAGCGGGACCAGCAGGGATGTTTTCCCCAGCACACCACCCAGCCCTTGCATAGGCCAACACCGGCCCTACAACACAGATATTCGCCTGGGAGGCTGGAAGACACCACCCTGCCACGGTGGTTTAGAAGAGGATGGCAGCTGGATGGTTCTGAGATCCGAATATCTTTACAAATGTTCAGCTCCCATAGCACTTTGCAAGCTGTCCTCTGTTCTGGGAATAAATGCTTGAAATGTGAGGAAACGACACTACCTCAGGTGAACAGTTACAAGGAGTTAAAAGAGCTGCAAAAGCTCAGCCAAGACTGGTGTCAGTGCTGGACTTTGTACAAACTAACTAGTGATGATCAGTTTACTAAGCATTTGGGGTTGTGGCAATAATTTAATTGGGGACACACTTCAACATTTCTTGAAAACTCATACTTATTTGAACATCAAAATATTAATTTATTAACTTCCTGTTAGGTCCTCCCACTTAAGAATGTGGGGCCAGCTATTCACAGAATTCACAAGGAAAGATCTATGTGGACAAGAAATAGGCCCAGGGATCACATGTTTCATGGTGGGATATAGCCTGGAAAAAAAAAACCCCAACCTTCCAACTTTAAATATTATTGTTTTCCTAAATTAACTCTGGGAGATTTTAATCTAGATCTTGGGTCTTTGCCAGGGAACACACACTGCTCCCCACATCCCTGAGAACATTGTGGAGGCCTGTGCAGTCAGCTGGCATTATAATGAAATAGCAGCCAGTTAACTCTATCACTTCTTCATAAAGTCATCTTCTCTAATGCTGCTCTTCTTTCAACTCATTGGAGTTTCCCAATTAGCACCCTGTGTGTGGGGACACAACTCCTTTCTTGTCTTTTGAGGGGTTTTTAGGGAGGTCACAGGACTATTCAGTGAAACTAAAAGGAGGACTTAATACACCAGATTACTTCCTGAAGTTCAAAGGGGTAACTCTTCAATAATACTGATTAACGGGACCGGCTGGATCAGGGAAGGGTAGTTAGGATGCCTTGAGATGGTGCCTGAGAAGGACCCTCATTGAGGAAGGAGGCAGGGATTTATGGTGGCTGGAAAGCTCTGAGAGCACATTGTTTGGGCCTGAATTCAAGGGGCCACAGTGAAAGCAGGCTGGTCAAACACAAAGCAAGTGAAGTGCAAACAGGACGCTCTTCAGGGTATACCCTTGCACTGCATCCTCGAGCAAGCTTTTTGTCCTGCCTAATTAAAGCTAATGGCGATGTTGCTCACTGCTTATAGATCACTGTTTTCAGTCTTTGTCAGGGAAAATTCTCCTGATGAACCCCATGGGATAGAACCTGAATAGAGGAGGGAAGGTGGAGCGTGGAGTTTTGCCAGTGCACTGAGAAGCAGCGTCTGGGTTGGTTTCCAGTGAATCAGCGCAGCCATCTGGGGGAAGGGGGAGGAATTCCCTCACTTCTTAATCAACCTATCTGCTTTTTAAAAGGGAAATATTTTTCAGAGAGATGTGCTGTGCATATCTGGCACTTGGCCTCTTGTTACTGCCAGCTGTCACTCTGATAATGCGTTATAAATGATGGCACACCAAGCAGACAGGGCTGCAAGCCCATGTGATTGTATTGCATTATCAAAGTGACAACCAGAAAGAAAAAGAGCTCTGGCTGCTGAATTGGTCCATAAGTAGATTTTATGTTGTTGATATTACTATTTATATACAAATGGATATTAAACATTTTTATTATTTTCCCAGCAGGATTCAGGACATTGTTAGGACTTCAGTGTACAGATAGCTAGTGTGAGGCACAAGATAAAATTTGTTTAAAATTCTGTCTTAATAGACTACAGCAGGCAAAACAATGATTGTTAATGAAATTGATTCAAGTACACACATCTAATTTCACATCTGTAAGCAGAGCAATCTTGGGTGATTTAAACTGGCATCGCTCCCTCAGTAAATCCATGCCTACGTTATCAGATGCCATGGAGATACCTCCTGTGATCTACACATCTGACAAAGCCATGATTATCAGGCACTGCATGGAGATTCAGCAGATGCAATGCAGATACATCCAAAGGAATCCAAGGGTGGAACAAGCTAGAAAATCTACTGCAGAATCTGAGTTGGGGCCCTCGGGTCAGTGCTGCTGTGGGGAAAGCCTTTCTGCCAACATCCAGGAGATGCTGTCACCTTCCAGCACCACAGACAGATCTGTCACTCTGCTCTTTCACAGTGACTTTGGTGGCCCTGGAGAAAGTTCTTTGGATGTCTGGATGGGGGAAAATCTTCCTCGAGCACAAAGTGACACAGCACGAGCAGAAGACTCAACTCAGTCCTACTCAGTTCTGGAAACTTCTTCTGGGACTACTTTCTCCCAGAAAGCTGAAGCAAAACTTTGCATAATTGCATGCTCTCTAATTCTTGATTTCATCTGCATTCCAAAAAGGCAGTAATAAAATGCTAAAGGAAAGACTGTTCTTGGGATTTGTATGTTGGGTCTATGGTGATCTTCTATGGAATAAAAACTTTCATGGCCTTCTGTAAAAAGTCTAGATGTTGTTACCCTGAATCTTGGCAACTTTTTCTGTTTCTGAGTGTTTCACAAGATAAAGCAGTTACAGTTTCTTCTGGGAGATATCTGCAAGTACCAAAAATATGTGGCTTATACACAGGGCACAGGAACTCCTCCCACACCAAGCATTACTGGGTAAAGTTCAAAAGCCTCAGAGACAGAAGTCTTTGTTGTGTTGGTCCATAACTCCTACGATATGTACAGAGTTTGTCCTTTCTAGAGGTGGCAGAAAGAGACACGTAGCAAACAAAATATGTAGGAGGGAACAGTTCTCTAATCCCATTAAAAAGTGGACCAATGGAGTTGAAGTTTTATGGAAATGGCCGAATCCTACTACAGAAACCTTCTAATGGAAAAAAAGAGGAAATTAGCCATGTACTTGCAACAGATTATTGCCATGAATCTAATCAACACGACCTTTCCATGAAATTTCTACAACCTGAAATGACAAATATTCATGAATTAACACCACTCATGTCATTTGAGGTAATCACTCTGAAGACAGCTAGAAACAATGCTTCAAAACAAATTAATGATAAGGGTATTAAAATTTGTAAATATGTCAAGAGGTGTAGACATCATTTGATGTAATTATACCAAAAAGAACATTTCTACTGAGTAAAAGCTAAATAAATGGTTATGTATCAATAAGAAAATATTACAGAGGTAAAGTTATTCAATGAAGAAATACTCCCTGCTCTGTATCTCTACATGGCAGTGTTGCTGCCAGCAGTACACTCATATTTTACTACCCACTAGACTCATACTGAGTAAATTTTTTTGCTCTTAAGGGCTTGCATAGGAATGCAGTGCAGTCATTGAATTCAAATGGATTTAGAAATCTTTGGGGTCAGAAGGGAAGGTGATGATTATCTTGTGTTATGTAGGAACCATAAAAATCTATCTAGCTATTTCCAGAGTGAGGGGACCGATCTTTTTCTATACAATGTGTGTGAACTCTGCTTAGACCACAGTCAAGGAGGGGAGATTGGGTGGAGGGAGGGTTGGTGCTGATTCATGGTAACAGACATGAGAAAAAAGCAATGATGGGTTGTGGTTAGCACTGATAGAAGTACAGCCAGGAGATTACAGCAAACTTTATGTCTGTCATTTATGTTCTTTAGAAATACTGCATTTGTGTTAGAGCATCATGATGGGCCAATTTCTTGGGGTGTGAAAAGCTTCACTGGTTCCAGAGGAATTTCTGATGGAGCAACATGTAAATAACCTTGTAGGTTAGCAGAAATAAGGCAATATCTTTGGCATGGAGTCAACAAACACCATTTAATTTTTGGGTGGGTTAAACCAGGAGGTGCATGTCTGAGTCAGGAATTGAAGCAGACCTCTCAGTTCTGCATTCTCAGACTTCTGGTCCGGAAGGTGTATTTGTTACAGAGTCTTGGTAGCTACTCCAGCCACTCCAGAAAACTCTTACTGGCTCAGCATCCAATATTTAAGTCCCCTTCCTCTAAGCTGAACGTTCCCACCTGCTCACATAACAGCTATACCTGTACAGATAGAGGCAAAACATTAAAACATATATTATACATATATATACCAAATAAGAAAATTGCCTTACTTTCTCCTGATTCCTACATATATACGTTTCTAGTGAGCAAAACTCACGACAAAGCTGGCACTCTAAATTTGTAGAGGATTATCTGGCAGTTGATTTTAATAGAATCATTCAATGTCGATGCTTTCTACCCTTTCTCCCTCCTTCTCTGTAAGGCCAGGAGATCCTGCAGCTATTTTCTCCATGCCTGGAGGTGTTCTTCCTGCACAGCTCCTCATGGCAGTGTCTAGGCCCATCTTTGGCAGTGATCTCATCATTCCCATTTCTAGCAATTCATGGAAGCCCCACATTGCAGAGGTTAACTGGCTGCTGCAGGTCAGCAGTGTGTGTTAGGAACTCCACTTCCTCCGCCCTTGCCTTCCACACCCCAGCCTCCTCTTCTGGAGGAGCCATTTGTTATCTGCTCAAAAGCACTATAGTTTGTTTTTAAGCTTAAAGCTAGAAATACTGTGGTGGAAAGAGGAAAAACAGAAGAAAAAAATGCTCAGGGGGAACTGGCAGAGAATCCTGTCTTGTAGCAGGTTTTTACATGATCTTGAACAAGTCTTTGATCGTGACTGAGAGCTTTGGTTACTGCTGTAGAACAAGTGATAACAATGTGCATTAACAGGTTTATGCTGTAACCATGCCTGTGTGTTCGTGCAGGGAAATCAGCTCTTTAGTGAGTATCCCTGGAAGCTTTTGTCAATAAATTTTTCTCTAGCCAACCTATTCCTTAAAGCAAAGCAAATACATATCTGTTTATAAATAGAATATAATTAAAACAAGCTTTATTTTTTCACCCTTACAGTACCCAAGATATGTATCTGGGCCCATGAATAAAATTATTAAGCTTTGTCCAGAGTGATTCTGCATCCTAAAATCCATGTTAAAATTTGGTTTCACTTCTGTAATATATTGATATTTCTGCTATTCCCAGTTCTGGCTGAGAGGTGGTTTAGGGGGTTTTTTAACTTAATATTCAGAAAGCCCAGACTCAGCAGTTAACCTGAACTTAAAAATCCAAAGTTCAGTCAGCATGAACTTTGCATCCAGCAAAGGCTTCTACTATAGTATCAGTTATAACTGTTCTTAATTCACTCAACAAAGCAGTCTTTCATTCCATCAAGCATTTCCTTGCTGGATTATTTCACTATAAAACCTGGGCATCCTTTCCCATCTGGTCATCAGAGCTGAGAAAGTGGCTCTGAGGACGGTGATCAGAGGACACAGAAAGAGGTGCAAAGTGCTCCATTATGTTTTGATGATATATTTAGGTACAAAGTGTACACCATTTACAGGTCACCTTGTCCTGGCCATCACTACACACACACAGTTCAATTACTGAGCAGTTGTGCATCAGCATTACACAGTAAAGAAATCACCTGTAAATCACACATATTTACAAAATGGTAACTACTGCCTTTGGGAAAGGATGGATAAAAAACTCCATATAAAATTGTTTAAAATGGGAATCTGGATGAGGATACAAATTCCATTTGATATGTAATCATTGTCAACAACAACAAAACCCATGGGTTAGGAAATAAAGACATATCAATAAAAATAAATGCACCTTGCTCCAGTTCTTTGCACAGTGCTGTATCCTACAGATACATGAAAGCACCGTTCCTCAGACTCATGCTCTAATGCACAGCCTGAACAGTGACTCCTGTGCCTTTGTGCTGTTGGATCAGCACATCTGACTCTCAAACACACCATTATTATGGAATTTACTCTGTCTCAGCCTGACTTAGATTTTGTATTCAGCTGTAAATTGGAGTAAGTTGAGGAATATACCTAAGCAATCCACCTCGAGTGAGCTAGTGGAATATCTGCCAACAGCTGAGACCTTCTCCCTGCCTAATCCCTGAGCCAGGAACAGGCATGCCTACACCTTGGGTGGCTCAACAGCACTGCCTTTTGCTGTGCAGACAAGCCAGCTCTGTGCAAGGAGCTCCAGGAGGGGCTGGAGAACAGCACAAGGAGTTTGTGCTCCTTTATGCATTTGCAATCTCCACCCCCCTTTCAGCTCCTGGGTGTACCTTTCTCATGGTGTAGCAGCTTTGGGTTCCAGTTTTCTTCTATTGCCCTTACAGCCATATTTATTGTGAAATTACTGTCACAGTAAATCCCCTCTCTGACTTCTGGGACAAGATATAAGTACCAAATAAAGTGGGAGGGGGTAAAGCTGTTACTCAAGAGATGTCTTTGTAATGCAAGAGGCACCACTCCTAATGGCTGGCATGGAATTAAGAGTACAGTTAAACCAATAACACTCAAGACAATTCCCATATTTCTTGGGAATTGATGGCTAGTTGGGAGGAGCTTGTATGGCCAGAAGCAAAGTCAAAGTCATTAACCTCTGTCTATCACTTAGGAAACATCCTCCTCTGAAGCTGTTATCACAATGTTATAATCTAAAAGATGGAAATAAATATAAAAGTGTAGAGTGTCCTTTATTTTTCATGAGCAATGCATTGCCAATTAGTATACTCACAGCACTTTTAGAGGATTAATGCCCAGGATATAGCCAACCCAGAGGCAAAATGTTTCAAACTTAATTTGTTCCACAATAATTTCTCACTGAGAAAGTATAATGACGCCACAGACAAAGAATATATTGAAGAACAATTTTCAGAAATACTAAAAAGTTTTAGGTCCTTTGGACAGCAACATTTTTAAGTGTATGTGATGACATCAGTGTGTCTCTTCACCAGCTGCAAGCACGATATGCTCTCCCTCCTTCCCACCATTTATCCATGTGATTCCTCTTAGGTGGAAGGTGGAGAGCAACTTGTTACTAGACAGTCCTGATTTGCTGCTCTTGGGGACCATCTCTGACACCTTGGCTTATGCCTTCTCATCCACAAACTTAATGCACAAGCTCCTTTTAATAAACAAATACATATGTTTCTGATTAATTGTTAGGCTCTTGATTTAAGTTTTTTAGTTTTTCCTTCTAGAAGCCTAGTTTTGGACAACCAGGTTTGAAAATATTATCCCTAGCCATAAGCTATATCTCCAATGGGTTGATTTTTGATACAAAGGTGATTTTTTAACTCCAAAAAGTACACAGTGTCATGAGGAAATAATTTTGATCCCACAAAAAAGTCTTTCTATCTCTGAAAATAATTTCATTGAAAATTTTTCTGACAAGGAAATAATTTCTAGGAGTTAACAAAGAACAGAAGACATGCTTCACCACCACTGTACAGACAGAGCCAAGCTATTAAAATTCCCTTTGTTTTCTATTTTATATCACAGTGCATAATCTTTGATGCACAAAACACTTAATAACTCATTTGATAAACAAAGCTATGGTGCTTTCATTTTTATTGGTTACACTGATTTTTTTTCGATGACCCCCAGATTGCCAGCCACAAATCTGATGGTTTTTTTCCTATTATCTGGTGAAAGTTGATTGTTGTAATTATTAATCAGTCTGTTTGCTACCCATGGTGAGAAACTGCAAACAGAGACTAAGGAGGGAAATGCTGACATCTGTTAGGTCCAACTGAACTTTGAATATCTGCAATACCCAGGGCGATGGCTGTGGATCCTGTGGGTCATGCGAGGTGTGGTGCTGCATGAAACAGGAGTTAAGAATAGATGGAGGAAATATTGGCTAAAATGTCACAGGCTCTGTGAGGCATGGAGGTGACTCTGACAACCTTTCCTGGCCTCAAAAGCTGTGCTCACAAATGCACAAAGCAGGGAATGGTGCCTGTGGCCGTGCTCTTGGCACAGCGCTGGCAGGTGATGGAGGAGGAACAAGAAGCTCAGGCCACCTTCCACTCCCTTGCTCGTGGAGTCCCCCAGCTGCTGTGAATGATTTATCAGCACCTTGGCTTTCTCCCCCACTGCCATGGCCTCTCTGCCAAGGGTGACGTGGGCTGGAGCTGCTGCAGCTGCTCCCTGCACTGACTCACCCGTGCCAGGCATCCCGCGAGTTCCTGGGCCACTCCAGCTCTCTCACACGGGAACAGAGGCTTAGCAGGGGGACTCCAGCCCCAGACAGGGTTTGCCTTGGGGTTTCCTGTGATTCAGATGTGCACTAGGGTAGGACACAGCCCTCGGTGTCTGGGAGGGCTTTGGGGAACCCCACTTTCCCTTGCAGCCAGTGGGGGATGGATGCCACAGAGCAACATCCACTGTGGCAGAAGCAAGTTGTGGTCCCTGTGAAATATTAAATGGGATGAGACCTTGGTGCCTCAGCAAGGGCTCTTTGCTGTTCGGCTTGCTCATGGCGTGGTCTCCAGAGCTGCCTGTTTGGCATTTGGGGCCACCAGACAGTGGCCCCAGTGGGAAAGGACAGATGCTGCGTCTGGTTGCTGAGGGATGAATGGATGCCTGGGCACCACCTCCTTGGCTTGGGTGTCTGCTGCTCCCCTCTGATGTGGTTTGCACTTTACCAGAAATGCTGCAGCTGCTGGGCCTAAAGCAGTTGCTTGGGAAAGAAGGAAATTTAACCCAGACTATGTGGACTTGCAACAGCATCTCTCCATTCTTCCTTTTTTTTAGGCATTTTGAGCACCTCGGGTCCTTTCTGGAAATTCTTGGCGGTTCAGAGATGTGCAGAAATCTCTTGCATTTTGGGTGAATAACCTGGGCTCCAGGGCAGAGGCATCTACACGCATATGCCAGTACGCTGCTCTGTTGGCAGCAGGCAAACCATCTGCTGCCTATATATGAAAAATCTGCCCGTGTTTGAATGGTGGTCATTGTGTAGGTGGTTTGCTGATAGTTAGCATCAGGCTTCAGTTTGGATACACCTGCAAAGAGGTCTAAGTGTTGGAAAGCTAGAATGGAGACTATGTGGGATATGCTGCCTAAATAAAAACAACTGTAATGGAAAACATCTTAAGTCACTAAATTCCAATATCATAGTAATATAATCTGCTTTGGGTTAAAATCTAAGGACCAGAATTATTAACGTTCGCCTCAGGACCTAGACTACAGATAGTGAGATGATGAACACTCAGCAAAAATGAAACAGAAGAGAAACACTAGGTAAGCCTAGCAATGATCTTTATGAATAACAATAAACCACATGTAGACCCACAATGCATGATTCAGACATTCACTGAATCCATATGCCTCATCTGGGAAATTTTACTCTTTTCTCTGGCTCAAGCATCTGACTGGAGCACATGTAAATTGCACACTTGCTTTGAAGAAAAACGTGGTTCTTGCATAAGGGTCAGAGCATGGTGCTGTGAACTACTGTGCAATAGGGAGAGACTCTGCTTGCCCACACCGCTTTTGCCAAGAGATTATAGGTTCACAGTAACAGCCAGTGCCTTCACAATTTTCCTGGAGCTTAGTGAGGCAAGGCTACAGCCGCATTAAAAATTAAATGGAAAGAGCAGTCATAACTTGTAGGCAAACACAATGAAAGAGCAATAATGGGCTGGCCAAGTCTTTGAGGACATAAATCTTTCCATCTGAAGCAGCCGAAGGACTTTGTAACCGTATGATTAGTGCTTGTGTTTTGGTTGGACTGGAACGCAGTTAAGGATGTTGTGGGTTCACGTCCGCTTGCTGCAGGTGGTGAAAACCAGAACAAGCAGGATCCTTCACATCTCAGGAGCTGTTCTATAACCATGGACAAAACAACTACCAGGGCTCCTAAACCAGGGAGGAGAAACAGAGAGAGACAAGGCTTATGGTTGCCATTGGGGACTAAAGTGGGATGGCACTTTCAAACATATTTTTGAGGCAAGATTCCCCAGCTCTCATGCTCTCTCTCTCACACACACAATTAGTTTGTCATGGGCATTCCTGTGTTGTCCCATCAGAGCCAGCTCAGGTCCAGCCCAGCTGTGATCCACATGGGAGGTCAGAGGCTGAGGAAAGCAGAACTGGTTTAAATCCAGTTTGATTGCCATGGCTCCAGTTCAATGGCCTCAGGACAACTATGAACAACAGTAGCAGTCATGTTAATAAGATCATTGCTAAGACCAGATGTGGTGTGTGAGAAAACTGAAGGTTGTTCTCCTGGGAGAGAGTTCTTCTTCCCTTTCTCCTTCAATGACAAGGTGTCTGGCATATGACTTACTGCAATGGCCAAAGATGAATGGCAGAGAGTTTTCTTATCCTTCCAAGACACACGCTCAGATTGTTTAATTTTTATAGTCCTTAAAGATCTGGAAAACTCTCTACAGAAACATGGACAGATTGAGGTAGTTTACTCACCAGTGGTGCTGGGACTATATATTTTTATGAAGTAAATTATTGTCTATTATGAATAGTGACTTTTAATTAGCTTAAAGAAGGTTGTAAATGTTCAGAAAGTACATAAGCTTATAAAATTAATATTCCGATCAATAACAGCTGGCTGATATATGACAGGTCGTAACTGTCTTCACAGAAAAATGTACTAGCATGTATTTTTTCTAGACTATTTATTGCTGTTTCCAGAAATTAGCATAACTAATCAGTGGAAAAATACTCTCTCTACTATATAAAATATAAAATATGTCACTAATTAAAACCACAGACAGAAGATCTAGTAGGAAAGCAGTAGGGAGCCTCCTAGAGCCAAGGAGATAAGAAGAGTAGTGAGCTCATTTCAACTAGAAGTTTCTATCTCACTTACTTTCCCCGATTGCTCCTGGGCATTAGACAATTTGGGGTGCCAGAAGTGTATGAGTTCTGACTCATTTGAGACTGCAGATGTTTGTCTGGAGTCAATGTGGTAAGATCTGCAGTGCTAGAGGTGCCTGGGCTCCATAGCCTGCAGCCCAGAAGAAGCTGGCATCACTCTGGACTGCCTGTATCTTCCTATCTTTAAGGAGAAGATGTCTATTTACACACGGATGAACCTTCCGCATGTCTCAAAAAAGCAGCTCAAATTCATATCTGGCACACAATTTAGACACAGCTCTAGTGGGAACCTTTATTTCTTTGAGGGAAGTGGAAATGGTTGAAGATAACTGCTTTGCCCCAGTCTAAGGCAGGAAAATATTTACCATCAGCTTCATCAGAAATCCTGCATGTTTTTCACTCTTTACTGCAATGGGAAAGGCACAGGTGTGGAGAGATGGGAATTTTATTTCCTCGAAAGCAAGATGTCACAAGACAAAGAGCTTTTTATTTGATCATAATATCCTGCCCTGTCTGCCCAGTCTGCCACCTTCAAATCTCAGCACCCCTCCCCACCAGTATCTCTGTGAAGACTTTGAGGTCCAATATTTCTGGGGAAAAAAAATAAAAAGAATAAGGTGACATCATAAATGTCCTAAACTCTCCTAATGCTGAAAATCTGTCCCATTCTATTTTACAGCTGCACGAGTGACAAGAGATGTGTATCATTATTGGAGTTCTTTATTGATTGGGTATCACTCAGACAACAGTAGCAACCAGCCACTTCATGTTCTGAGTATCAATGTCTTGACCTCTGTCACTGGCCTTTATAATTCAGTTATTTTTAGGGCTGTTTTTTTCCTCTCTGGCTACAAGCTAATATAGTGTCTCCTGTGATCCCTGAATCTCTTCCAAAAGGAGTCCTGACCTTATGTTAGGAAGCACCTATTTTCCCTGGAGCCGTGGGCTCAGGTCTCAGCACAGCTGACTCATGTTTTCTGCCGCTGTTTTGACCTCCGCGTGCTCTGAGAGGGCTCAGGGCTTGACAGCAAGGGGATGCCCAGACTCACCCCATGGACTGTCCCTGAGCAAGGCTTTCCCCGTGCCTCTTGCACCCAGCCTCTGGCACACCCTGGTCAGCGCCTGTGGGCTGAGCTCTTACCTTCCCCCATCTCGCCTCTCTATCACCTTGCCCCTGGAGGTGATAAGGGAGCAGAGCGTGGGTACTTCCTGGGCGTGGGGAGATCTGTTGGGCTTGATCTTCTCATGCGGGTGCTAGAGGGGAGATTCTTGTCTTCTTTAGAGCACAGAGTAGCTGCAGGCACAAACCAACCACTTGTGTGGGGAAGAGTGGGGGATGATCTTTCACACAGGCCCTCCAGATGGGATGTCCTCTTGCTGTGAAAACACGTCAGAGATCACTTGTGAGTAGGGGTTTTCCCTGTGCCCTAACAGGAACATTTCCCCCCTCCTTCCAGCTTTGCATGCCTCCTGATGTTCTGCCTTTTATCCCCCAGGTAGCTGGATCCCCGTGATGCAGTCTGAGATGAGAGGCTCTTTAAGATACTGAGACTGATATCAAAACTCACTGCTTTTAGGGAGTCAGTCTGCTGTGTGAGACAGCAGTTAGCTGATGGTGCTGAAAAGGCAGTGTACACTGACTTCTTGCAGCCTCCTTGGGCAAAAGAATTTTGCAAAAAGAGAAATTTGAAGTTTTTATCCTCTCTGGCATCCTCTTGTTTCTTTTTTTATAAGGTACCTGTCAAAAAATATTTCTGATGGGTTGCTGTAACATGCCAAATTTCTTCATATCTGATGCTTTAAGTTAAACTATATTTATCTTGTTTATGAAAGCTGACAAGTGATACAGCCGTAATAGCGCCAGCAGAAATTGCACAGCAGTTTTATTTGGGTTCTTTTCAAGTCAGTGGAACTGTTAAATGAGATTAGTGCAGTAGAAGGGTTTACTGCAGCCGTGAGAAACCAGATAGACACATATCGCAGGGAACCAGCGATACACTAAGAGGATCTCATACGGAGACATTGTGCCAAGGAGGGCTTGGCAGGATAACACAAGTTCACCTTTTAGCTCTGTGGAGCTGTGTCTTACTGTATTTCTGATATGGTTCTCCACTCATCCCAACAGCTGTCACTTCCTTTCCTTCTCCAAACCCTCATATATCTTTCAGTGCCTTATTCTGACACTGGTCATGCTTGTAGCTTGATGAGGCTTTTTAGGAGTAGTGAGGAACCTGGAAACAATGGTGCCTGTTATTCTCCTTGCAACCCTTAGCATAGCCCAAGAAAATCTGTGTGCCGGTGGCTACTGCTTTCTTTTCCTAGCTCTGTTTTCTCTGTTTAAAGAAGGTGTCTTATTAGGAATACATCTCACTGCTGAAGTAGTTATATTCATAGAAAAAGAGATAATCCCTGTAGATAAAGAAGTGCTTTCCCTTTTACATGTGAAGTGCTGTTATGTGTGTTATGTTACAATATGGAGATATATATATATTTATATATATATATAGTTACATGTGCAGGTCCATGTTGATAACCATCAGGGGCTGAACTCAGAAGTTTCTGGAGCAAAGATCATCTCTTGTGTGCTTGGAATCTTAGCACAGCCTGCTGTGTAAGTCCCCATTCTCTCTGGAGCAGATGTAACTCAGCCCACATAAGGACTCACTGAGCTGTTGCTCTGAGGTTCCAGCTGGGATTCAGCCCTTTTCTCCCTGGCTGAGTAGAAGCCCTGCTCATGCTCAGCTCATTTCCTAAAATCCACTTCCTACACACCATGAAAGGCTATTCATATTTCAGCCCCAGTGACAGGAGAAGGGCAAAGCTGGAAGAGTGTCCAGCTACCAGGTGGAGCAGCAGCTAATTTAGCTCCAGCAGTGATAGAGACAGGCAGACACAATGAAGATGTAGGGAAGGGAGGAGCAGCTGGGCAGTGGACAAGGCCTGTGAGCCTTCCAGCTCCCTGGGACATGGTTTGAATTTGTTCCAGCCATTCAAAATGATCTTTCACTTCTTGGCAGAAGCTCACAAAGTTTCTTAGCTAAGCAAAGAGAGCACAAGTCTTCATTGTGCTTGGGTAGAGACAGACACTGGTCATTTGATTATTGTTGTTGAGAACATAAATGACTGCAATGTTGCAAATGCCACTGGAGGAAGTGAGAGGCTCCCTCATGAAGAGGCCTTGGATGCTATTTGTATCCAGAAGCATCCTGAGATGAAATCATAATTCTCTGGCTGAGTGACCATCCCCACACTCTGATGTGTTGCTTTTTGACTGCACTCAGGAGACTACTGCTGAAAGAAAGGCATTTCTTTATCTCCCTACTAATATATTTTCCTTCTGTGCATCATTTTCCTTACAGATACCTATACTTTGCAATGATGCTTACAGATTTGCCTTTGCAGACCTTAGGAAAGGTCTGTACCCACACCTAATAAGTTGCTTTCCATATCCCAAATTTCTAAAAAGCTGAACAGGAGGATTATTCTCCAGACTTTACAGATGGTGAACAGAGGCACAGATAAACTATACAACTTCCTTGTGATTATTCTGGAAATCTGTAAGAGAGCCTTGGACCTTGGACCAAAATTTCTGGTGTCCTTGTGTCAGACTGCAACCACAGTCTGGCCTTTCTCTCTGAAGGTACATATTTGTTTTAAGGTCAGAGGAATGATCACCTTATCTAGGCTGACCTCCTCTGTGTCAAGTCCAAGAATTTCTTTGATCAAAGCATATTTTACAGAACAGAATACAGTCTTGATTTGAAGACACCGGGACATAGGAAATAATTTTACAACTTCCCTCTGTACTGTTCCAGTGGTTAATCATCTTTGTTGCCGAGTTATTTTTCATATGAATGAGTCTGGCTTCAATTTGGTTTCTGTGATGCTTCTTTTCTGCTAGATTAAAGGAGCCTTCTCTATCTGTGTTTTCCTCCTCTCCTTCTCTCAGACAACTTTTTCATGTGTCTGGAAAGCAGTCAGGTTGACAAGTTACTTGATGCTGAATCCCGGGGATGTGTTTCTTTTACCTCATGTCTGTCTTAGGCATTTTCCCCACACTTTCATAGTGCAGTAATTAGAAAGCTTAAAAAAATGAGAGGGAGAGAATGAAGGAAGTCAGAAAGAAATATTCTACTTCTAATTGCAGTGGGGAACATGTAACCAAAAGAAGAGGATTAGCAGTGATGATGCCAAATTTTGCTCTCATTCATATTTTGGGTGATAATTTGAAACTCGTGTTTGTTAGGTAAGGAGCAACCTTTTGTCAAGTGGAACAACAAGATGAACACCTGCCATCAGATATTGATTATGTGGGACTCCAGTCCTGGCTTGTGAAGCCATTGTTGCGTTGAGGCTTTTTCTCAGGCACACAGAATATGCTGTGGGCTATTTCTGATAAGAAGAAAGTCTCAGAACTTCAGGCCTTGTCTTTTTCCCATTTACTAAAGACAATATACCACTGATATTACATGATGGTGTTTTCTTGTGAGCACTGGAATTATATGAAACACATAGTTGGGAAAAAGCTTGGGAAGATCCACGAAGATGAAAAGAGGAGGGAACTGAATTGTAGGTCATATTGCTCTGTACAAAACACAGGTGTAGGTGTCTGGGGTATTAAAAGGACCCATTTTCCCACATGGATATTACCTAGGTTGAGGTGATAGTCTGTGGTTTGTGTCTGTAGAGTCTAAGACCTCTTATCCTGTCCAGAAAATTGCTCAGATTCAAAGATTTCAAGAAAATCCTCTGCTTTATCCATGACTCAGAGCCCATTAGTCTGAGTGTGAGTATATAGACCACAAACACTTGTAAAGTGTGAAAACAGAACACAACAGTGAGAAATGAGTCAATACTAATTAACCATAGTGAAAAACAAAGATGTGATGTCACCAAAGCTTCTGAGAAAAAGCCAGAAACACGAGAAGATGTAGAAACTTGAGAGAAAGAGGAGAAAGGTGGAAGAAACAGAAGCTGATCAAGATCAGTGTTTAACCTGTCAAGAAGAGGAAGGGCAAGTGACTGACAGCTGCCCAGGAGCAGAGATTCACTGGGGGAATATTCACAGCAATTTTGAGTCTCGGACAAAATTGAGACTGCAGGGCAGGCTTTTCATAAGATTCCTAGTCTCTGTTACAGATGCCAGTGCAAAAAGTGAATTCCAGAGAAATTAGTTAGGAAAGCAAAACTTCGACCCCTTGTTTCCTCAGGGAACTAGCACTATTGGCTGTAGCTGTGTAGCTTTTCATACCTTTGTGATTTCAAATTGAAAGTATCAGTACTTGGATCTGGTACTTTATGAAACATGATCTAGTAGAGTTCCCAAATCAGCTAGAAATTCATAAGCTTCTACTCCACTACACAAGAAGAGCTTCTTTGTTGTATATGACTACTACAAAAGTTGTCACCATTCAGTCTATGTTCTTCTTAAATGCCAAATACACTTCTTTCAGGCTTAGGTTAGGTTTTTATTTTTTTTCCATATTGTGTAGTTATATGGAAAGGATATTTAGAATTCGGGCGCCCTAAAAGAAATCTTCCTAGAGGGAATCTTCCTAAAAGGAAACTGCATCTATTTAAAGTAACAAAACATAGAGCATATGTTGCTGGAAAACCATACCATGCATTGAGATATTATTAATGGGGTATTTTTTTTTCTGTTTTGTTTCCAAGAATCTAAATCAAACTTGGATAAAAGAGCAGATAAACCAAGGATCCTTGAAAAATTATAGGAAACAATGAAAGAATCCACAGCTCCATCCTAAAGCCCTTAGTATATTGTGTTCTCTACTAACGTTATAACCAACATTGTTTTTATTGGCTGAAAATAAGGAAATAATGTTAGGAAAGTCACTATACTGACTTCAGGAAGCACAAAACAAAATTTAAGGGTACACGAAAGAATTCCCCTTAAAAGTGCATTTCTAACTCAATTTCTGCCTCAGTGTTTCTCTTGTTATCAGACAGATGAAACCTATCACCTGCAAAAACTATTTATCCTTCACGGGAGAAGCAGTTCTCTCCTGATCTGTGGTTTACAGACATGAGATGGAAAACATGGCAGATGCTCACTGTCCCAAAGAGGAAAATCAGAGCTGGAACTGAGGAGGTGTTTCCAGTGTGCAGCAGAGTGCACAGGAGGCCAAGGCACCGGGCATTTAGGCTTAGAATCGACACCATGCCTCGTATGCTTCAAAATGGACATAGATGTAAGCACCTCTCTGCAAGCACAGGAGCTGGGGCGGTACAAACCCGTGTTATAAATGAAAGCAGATTACATGCAATAACACAATATCAATTTATTAAGCAACAGAGTTTATGGCAAAAAAAACATAGCAACAAACACCATCAGCGAAACAGTACTGGCCAGCACGGGTGATTCGAGCTTCAACGTCTGCCACGCTGCAAGCCCTCTAGAATCACCGATTTTCCTCCATCTTCAGCCGGGTTTTATACTGTTTTTCAGCCCTCAGGCGATGCAGTGCGTCCTCGGGGTGACATCACTCCTGGTTCCTCGCCTCAGCCTCCATCAAGGGTGTCTCCTGGCTGAAGTTGAATAGATACAAAAGTTCTCTATTGCTGAAAGGATGCAGGATGACGTGACCCACCTCGGCGGTGGAATTTCAATCTTGATTATGGGAACGGAACGTTGTTCAAAAATAGAAACAAAAAGTCTCCTCTGCCGATAAAGGGGGAACAAAAGATGGGGTTCGCCCAAATGTCCTGCTAAGTACCAGATCATATCGGAGTTGTGGGTGCTTAGCGCCGATAAGTTATCTTCATCAGTAGCTCTGGGTGGACACCCAAATTTGATCTACTCGGAAGCCCCCTTTGCAGATGTAAATTCGGTTTTTCTTCTCTTTGTGTCTTATTCAGGCAGAAAGGAATTTCTAGTTTCGACATGTTTGTGAAAATCGTGAGCCCTTAAGTTTATTTCTTATATTTGTAGTTTTTCTGGTAAAAAGACCATTTTAAACCAATATATATTACTGTTATAATACTTTAAAAAAATTTCTCGAATTGGACAAAGACTGGAACAACTTATAACATGAAACACAAGCCTTCTTAACTAACAATATTTTAAAATAACACCCAACACAAAGTAACAACCGTTTTAACATACAACATTGAAATTGAAACCCAGCATAAAGCAAAAAAAATATCACTAAACTTAATACACAACATAGTGCAACAACCAAGTTTAAAAAATATTCATCTTAAAAAAATATCATAAACCAAGTTGCAATTCAACAAATGCTAAATGTAAACTATTGTTCATAGTAAATATTGAAACTGGTAACTTTCAGGAGTGAGTAACATTGAAGGATTATTTTCAAATCTAAATCTGTTTGTAGTTTAATCCTTTTACATATGATGAAATACTGATTACAAAAGTGGAGTGATCACATATATTCTTAACATTTCTGAGGTAGATGGAACAATTTTCCTAGAATAAGGCATATCATTCGGTAGATTTTAAATTATAGGCTTTTATTTTATGTAAGCACGAATTTTATGATTGGCATGTATATCACCCAGAATTCCAGTTTGAAAGGCTGAGGCAAAAAATACATGAAGAGTGAGTAAAGTGATTCAGTGAAAGTTAGGAATAGATTTTTCCTACTCAGAGCAATTGGCTTTGGGTAAATCTTCTTAAAATTACCCCTGGTTTTAGGTATCTCACTGCTATGGGTTTATTTTCTTGGTTTGAAATCCAGCAGGCAAAAGCAGAGGGGCTCCAAAGTATGTAGGGGTTGAGAGGAGATTGCTACACACTCTGGAGCTGCAGTTGTGGCCGTTGTTGGAGACAGGAGTTTAAGGTCCAATAATCCACATTTCTGTAACAACCTGTGATCTTATTTGTATTTCATCGTGTCTTTCCAGAGCCAAGAAATCTTTTGTAAATGGGTTTCACTGCTTCCTTTGGGGAGAACTAAAAGAAAAACTTATGGCCATGACCTCATAAATTATAAATAGATTTAAATGGTAGCAGTGGGCCAAGCTCAGGAGCTGACATCTAAGACACAATTGAAACTTTAGCTGATACTGACAGATGGTCCATGTTCTGGAATTTCCTTTGTGTGATACCAATTCCTTCATCCATAAAAGAATAGCAGAAAAGGAAGGAAATGCTTTGCTGTAATTTATACAAGAGAAAACAGAAAAAAGATATTTGAGTACTATCTCAGTACAGGGGTGAATTAAATGAATATACACATAAAATTTACCTCTAGGGAATTCATGTCAGCATCAGCTCCTTTGTATAGGGAGGAAATCAAAACTAACATAATGCCACCTTCTGTCATGGCTTCACTTTCCATTAAAGCAGGACTGGGTAAAAGCAGATAAAAATTCATCCTCTATTAATCAAAAACATTTTAGAAAGTGACCCAATATCTGCACAGGTGAAACCCACAGTAATAGCCTGAGCAACATCAGATTCTAATTTAGGCATCTTCTATTATTAATTGTGGCAGGTTTGCTGGAGAGCACAGAATCATATCACAAAATCCTCTGGGTAACAAAGCCTTGAAGCTCTGTCTGAAGCGGGAAAGATGAGGAGGTTACAGGAGGACACAGCAGAGCCAAAGGAGGTCACTGGATGAGTCATTCGCACTCAGGTATTCACAGCTACCATTTCCTGGTTCCCATCACCAGACAACACTTGTCTCAGCACATTATTCCCAGGTTTCTAAGATTTTATTTTAAAAGCCAGAGTGCAGGCTTTGGATGATCAGAGACCAGCAATCGTGGTCTCTGAGACAGAGATTCACACAACCCAGAAAACTCCACTCAACATCCTCCACCTGCACGGCCTTTCCTTGATATCCATGTCAGTCTGACACGACATGATGTTAAATGAGACCAGGATAACAACAGCCATGGGAGGTCAAGAAATTTGTATGGTGTATAATCAAATGTGTGCCTCGAACAGGTAGATTCTCGCTTTATGAGACCGTGGGAGTTAACTTTCATTTAGGAGAAATAAGCATTCAGTCAACTGAGGCCCCTCTCTTTTACATACAGATAGGCTTCTCTGTTCATCTGCATTCTATAAAGGCTTGTTATTCTTCTGTGTTTATCAGATCTGCGATATCGAGGAGAACAGAAAACGTGTGTGATATCCGCCAGCTGGATTCCATCTGTCTTTTCTCTGTGGAGATGGAGTTTCAAAGGCTACATCCTATCTACTGTCACACCCTCTCCCGACATGAGAAGCTAAGTGTAAAGTTTGGCCAAAGTGTTGGAAAAACTGTATCTCTTTTGTACATCACAACTATTTCCCTACCTACACAAAAGTAGCATTCTTCCTGTCCTGGCATGCAGGATGTATTGTTGCACTGTATCACAACTTTTTATTAAATAAGAGGAGTCTGGCCAAAATGATTTCAGAGAAAGCTGGTTGGTTTTTTTGTTTGGGTTTGGTTTTTTTGATTGGACTCTGTGCACCTTTGTGTGTGTCAGTTTGTGTACTGGAGCAGGGTCAGGAGGACTGTGACTGACAAGTACAAGAACAGTTTGATTACAGCAGAGGATGTGGTCTCATCACATTTCTGGGAGGGGAAAAAAACACCTACCTGAAAAAAATCCCAGATTTTTTGCTCTTGAGCTGATTGAGGCTTTGCCATTCTCTTCACCACAAGCCCTAAGGGACTGAGGAATTTAAGTTTCTCAGGATAACACCCATGACAGAGCAGCATTATTGCAAATCAGCAAGAGTCAGTGATGTTTTCTCGCCATAACAACTAGAGCTCTCTCTTCTTTGGGTCCAGCAGCTGCAGCATTTCTGGTAAAATGCAAACCACATCAGAGAGGAGAATGAGACACCTTGGGTTTAGCCAAGGAGCTGGGAGGTGTTGGCCCATCCATTCATTTCCCAGCAAGCAGCCCACATCAGCCATCCTTTCCCACCAGAGCCACTCCACTTGTGAAGCCACAGATCACTGAGATATGTAAAAGGCTGAGTCTGGTGCCCAACAGTCCTTCAGGAGCCTCCTTTCTCCCTGATATGAGGCAGATGTATGAGCAGGGGGGGAGCAGCAAGGGCCAGCACAAGCATTTGGCTCCAGACCCCCCCAGCAACTCCTCTTTCACCACCTGGGAGGATTTTCCATAACTTTGCAACCTTTTGTTAATGTACCTGCCCATTATCTTATCTATTTTAAGTGTGTATTCCTTTATATATTTCATGGTTGAAGGTTCTCGTCCAACAGATCAGAGGCACAGGAAGAGAACTCTGACTCTGGCCAGAACATCCATCTCATTTTAGTGGAAGCATAATTTCTTTGGGTTATTTTCAGGGGGACATGCTTTCTTTGATGATTAACCAGGTAATACCAAATACATGCCCAGACATACCATCCAACAGCCTGTTAGTGGCCACATACAAGCAAAAAAGGCCTTTGATGTCTGTACATTAGCTGTGCATCTGTGGGTATTGCTTACTCTGCCCTGGTCCATGGTCACAGGAAGTAACATCTGCCCTGAAAATGCAGTGATTAAAGACTGTCAGCAACTTGGACTGACCTTTTCATTGAACCACCCATGACATTATGGGTTCCTATTGAAAAACTAGGTGTGGCTGCTAGAGCAAGTGCACACACAGACATGGATAGTTTATTTTGAAACTGCAGATAAGTGAAAATGAGCTTTGGTGGGTACTAGTTTTGAATTCCTATGCATATATGATTTTTTTTTTTTTACTCATGGGCACTCTTCTAAGAATACATAAGCTTGACTTTCACAGACTATCCTCCATAATTAAGGTGGGACTGAACTTGTTTCAGTCATGTACAAATAAAGTCCTGACAGAAGGGTTTGGCCTCCCAATAGGGCCAGAAGATATTTATAGCAGAACTGTTCCCCCATCCCGTACCCACCTCTGAGGTGTCTATCTCTGTAAATTACTTGGTTAGGTCCCTTATATAATGGGTGTTAAGCTAATTAACAGGCTGGGGCCAAGCTAACACCTGTGACTGACTGCTTGATGATTTACGTGGAGAATTGGTGAAGCTTTCTCTAAATACTCCTCTGATTTCTTCCCTTGAACCTCACTATAGCACAATGATCTGAATCATAGAGCCATAGAACCATAGAATCATAGAACCATAGAATCATAGAAAGGTTTGGGTTGGAAAGGACCCTAAAGACCACCTAGTTCCAGCCTCCTGCCACAGGCAGGGATGCCACCCGCTAGATCGAGTTGTTTGGGGCCCCATAAAATGCTGAACCCGCCTTAAGAGGTGCTGTGAAACTGAAAAACTCAGGCAAAATCACATAAAAGCATAAAATGTTGATTCATGCATTTATGGTAGAGGATCAAATGACCTCTTCTGAGAAGGGGTTATGTGCTGGAAAAACAGGAGGTCAGTGTAGGGAGTTTGGGAAGGATTCCCACGGGACCTAGTCTCAGAGGCATAAAAATGCAAACAATCCTTGAAATAAAGTATGAGTCAAACAAGGATGGAAATCAAGCTGAGGAGCCCAGATAGCTCATGAGTAGTTTAAGCACATGCCAGGCCCAGAGGCAAGTCCTAAGCTGCCAGCACTGTTGCCTGCAGATTTTGCAATGGATCCTACATTTCAGGATAGCTAGAACTCTACCTTGGATTGAGATCCTATGAGAATTGCTGCTGAAGGAGAACTGCATGCAGCAGCCCGAGGCACAGAAATGGCACCCAGTCTCTATCAGAATTTGTTCTGAAGAAGATAAGCCCTGGCTTGCCAGCCCTAGAGCATGGTGTACAATCTTCTATGAACAGGTAGAGTGTTCACTGGCAAGGCAAGCTCGTCTGCAACTCCCCTATCTGCCTTGGGGCAGCACTTCTCAGCGTGATGAGTTTAATCTTCCTGCCCATTTCAGCTCCAGGGTCTCTTCTGTATGCTCAATAAAGGTTCTGCTTCTGGTTATCACGGATGTGAGCTATTCCAACACACTTGCCCTAGAAGTTCCTCACCTGACAATGGCCTTGTGATACCAGCCAGGGCACATCTCACACGGATGTTTCCTGCCTTTGAGACTTGAAAAGCTAAATAGGAAACACAAAGAGTAGGAAGAAGGGAGGATTATTGTTAAGTGGTGAACCAGCATATCGAGAGATTCCCTCCGAGTCACCCAACAGGTCTTCAGGACAACTGGAGGCAGCATCCATAATTTCTGCGTCCTTTTCTTGTTCCTTATGCACAAACATCTCTCCTCTCTGTTTTTGCTAACTGGAATGATGTTTCAGTAAAAATGGTTATCAAGTAAGCCACTGAACATCAATCACACAACCCTCAGCCATTACTGACCTGGGCTAAATCTCTCACGGTGAGCTAAGTGAAGGCTGCAGATCTCAGCAGGTGGGAACTGCTGATTCACCCCATACATGGCAGAAAATACCTTCAAAATAATCTCAGCATTATGGCGCTTAAATCTACCAGGGGATCTCTGTCTCCCTAAATGCCAGAACCTTAACTGTGGTTTGTTTTGGTTTTGTTTTTGTTTGGTTTTTTTCCCATAAATACTCTCAGAAAATAACCCTAAAAGGCTGACTGTGGCAACACAAGGTGCTTGCAATAGGACCATGAGTCAAGGCCTGTTCTTATGAGAAGATCTATTCATAGGATTAACCAGCCTGTCTTGATCCTTTTGTATTTCAGATCAAGACCATTCTCAAAACCTGACACAGCAGCTCTCACAATGCAGCCTGGAGCTCAGCTGAATCCTTAGCTTTATCACTAATATAAATAACAATGACTTAAATTTCTAGTCTAACTACTTAAAATAATACAAACTTAATGGACTGAAGGCCTGGAGAAAGACAATGTGTTACATATTCCATTATTTTCCTCAAACCGCATTTGTAAACAGTCATAAAATACACAATAAACAATTACCTTCAGATGCAGAGCCAAATGCTGCATCTCGTAACTCAAACCCACAGGTAATAGAAACAAGCTCTTATAAACTCATGGCTCTCATTTGACATGCAGGACCCCTCACTCTCTGTTCATGTGGCATTCACCAGCCCCTGGGGTAATTTTTGAGTTGACCTCAACACCTTACTTCAATTTTGCATAAATTTTGTTTCAGATATCTTGAGAAAAGGTCACATCTGTTTTACACCTCTGTCACCTGCTTCTGGCTCTTAGACCATGGTGAACAGCAGTTACTGTAATGGGCGACACTATTCATCACATCCCAGGAGAGGGTGTCCCAGAAATACACCATATAATGGTGATAGAATAAGCCCCTGTGGTTAGAAACATGAAGAAACAACATTGTCAGTGATGTTTGGCCCTGTTTGGAATAAACGCATTCAAAGGGCTGATAACAGCCTCATTTCTCTCATTTTTTGAACATTGCAGGACTTAACATCTACAGAGGGCTTTTTGTTTCCCGTTTCTTGTTTCCTTACCACTTTCATTTAATAACACAGATCCAGTGCAGATCCATGTGAAGTCACACCCCTAAAGGCACTGGGTACAATGGCCCATTCACACTGGCCATTTTCTGGTATTCTGATGCAGTAAATTGCTAAGCTCTACCTAAGTGGCCTGTGGACAGAAAGGGTGTTGAGCCAGGTCCCAGAGTTAGGTTACACTCTGCATGCAAAGACAATAAAGGCAAATGCAGAGATATCAGCTTGTGAAGGAAAAATGTCATAAATGAAAGGAAGGTGTGACCAGCACACACAAGCACCTGGCTGCTCATCTAACCTTAGGAGATCAGGTCATTCTGCCTTTCCCTACAAGAGACAGGAACCCTTTTGCTATTTCTCTCAGTCCCCCAGGATCCTTGAACCCTTTTCTACTGCATTCCTACAAGCAGCTTTCCTCAGTCTTCCTTGTGAGTGACCCTTCTCTTCAGGAAATACAATTTTGCACCATGAGAGGGATACCCTGGATATCAGCACATGGATGGAGCCAGAAAGCAAATCTTCCAGAGAGCCTGGCTTAGTCGTCTGGTTGTTCTCATCAGTTAACACCTCTCTAGTAGCATTTCCATTACTGGTCCTGACCTGCACAAGCTACACTGAACCAGGAACAACTCCACCTGCCTCTTGCTGTGCTGGCACTTGCCTCAGAGTCTTTCCAGGGTGTTAAACCATTAGAGTCCTCTCCTTCCAAACAACAATAATGGAAAAGAGTATTAGCAGAGCTTGGACTGGAGTTTAATTCAGGATAAAGATGCAATGTTGGAGCAGCAGGGCAGGCAGCCAAGTGCTCTTTCATAACTGGGTGGGTACAGCAGTATATGTGGGAAGAATGGCATGCCTCAGATGTACTGCAGCACAGAGCACATCCAGCACAATGCTGGCTCAGCTCTCACTGGCACCATCATCCTGTTGCTGCTGTTGTTTGAGGCTCCTGGGTCAGACACAGCCTGAGCAAAGGTCTTTTACCCCCCAGCCCCAAATACTGGGTGAACTCTGCATGCAGATATGTTCAGCTTGGTTGGTTGCACGTTAGGGTTGTTGGGTTGTTGTCTTTTGAAGTGAACGTCCAAGCAGGTGGCCACAATGGCTCCTGGCCACAGTCCTCTCTTCCTTCCTGCCCAAGAATGTCCTTCATGACAAAAACTTTCCATGTGTTGCTAGCCAGTATGGGAAAGGAAGCAGGAGAAGGTGTTTGGAGAGAGACTGGGATGTTTGTGAGTCCACTCTCCACGGCCCAGGTTGTGGCTTCACCTCCCATTCAACAGTGAATTGCACACTTAAAAAGTGCTGCATAAGGGTGGTGAATTTGAACAGCAGCAAAAACAAAATTAGGGGGAAAATACCTGCCTGCATAAGGTCGGTGGAAAACCAGTGGGCTGTGGCACTTACATGAGGAAGTGATTTTATACACAGCACAGGGCATGGCAATCCTTGATAGATTCAGAATTTCTGTTCATTTCGCTATTAATTTCTTGCTCCTATAAGGAAGAACTCATACACATTGTACCTTGATCCTTTGAGTAAACCCTCATCAGGAGAACTGACTCCTAGTTTTTGCACATCCATCTCAGAGTGAGCTTTAAAGGCCTGCTTTCAGAAAGTCCAATTCTCCTTTGAAATGACATGGAGTTAGAAGGATCAAACAGATATGAAGTTAATATAAGGGAGAAAAATATTCTGGAGCAGCCAGAAGGGACCATAATGACTGTTTTGTATGGCTTTCTTCATGAGCTATAGAATTTTACCTGGCAGTTTGTGAGGCCAGGGAACACTGATAATAAAATCAGATCATTCCCAGGCCTGACAGAACCGTGTGCCAAGTGAGTGGCAGGCACACCTCTTCCATAAACCTTTGCCCCAGTAATAGAGACAATGAAACAAGAATAATGCCATCCTGTAACAAAAAGTAGAGCCTTTCACCACTGTACAGCCCTGTTTGTGGCGCAAATGGAAGGCTGGAAAGCAGCTTTGAATACATCCCTTACATCTAAATGTTGCTCCAGCTCAAAGAAGCCGTAAGTGTGGCCCAGGGCTACTCAGAGGGCAGCTGTGAGTGCATGGTGAGTGCATGCACTAGGGAAAATGCTGGTTTCACCCACCCAAAGCAGCTTTTCTATGGAGACTAAGGCTCTGTGGTTAAGCTGGGATTCAGTTCATTCATCCTTAGCCATCTAGCCAGAACCAGTCACCAGTCTGTCTGTAACCCATGGAGAAAGGCAGGTAGTGGCTTAGATGTTTCCCTTGGGAGAGGATGATTTGCCATCTGGAGGTGTCTGTCCTTACTGGCCATAGCAGGACCATACACAGCTAGGTTGGGTTGAAAGGCAAATGTTCAGATAAATAAAGCCCATGAGGTAATTCTCAAACTGAAGTTGCGCCAGTGCCGTGCCAGAGAGGTGCATAATTTTTCATAAGGTTTCAAGTGAGCTAGAAGCTGATGCAAAACTTCACCCCAAAATGAAGCCCTTAATGCCACAGGTTTTCCTCAACACCTTGGGAAAGTCACTTTATTGTGATTTTTAGGAAGACATCAGATAGGCTCACAATCAGATTGGTTCAACTTCATCCACCTTGCAGAGCAGAGTTACCGTCAGTGAGCTGATGAGTCCTGCTGCTGATACAGTACAGATCCCCTGCTCTTTACAGGACCTGTCTCTGCCATTTCTAGGGAGCAGCATTGTGTTTTCACTTGAGAAACAGCAGGAAAAACAGATTGTGGGACTCTTTGGTTCAATTCCCTGCTCAGCTTGAGGTGGTTCAGCTATCCCACCATTGGAGAGCTGTGGGCACAGCTGCTTTTCAGATCCACCATGTCTTCCTCTGATGTTGTGCTTATATCTAGAAAGGGACCACAAAATTCACATGGACACACCTTGTAGCAGATGGGTTAGGGTATCACTGGGGGAGAGGACAAAGAACACGTGCCTGAGAAGCCATCTTCGTGTTTTGCATTTAAATCCTGAGGGCAGGGGTGAGAGGGATCCTCACAGTGTATCAGACAGATCCTCTTGGAGCTAAACCTCACTATCTTGATTAACAGCAGGGAATGAAAGCTGGATTTCTGGCAGACCCATCTGGAACATCCATCACAAAAACCATAGTTTCATTCCCCAGATTAATGTTGCTCAAGCAGGTCCTGCTGGCTGCTGCTGGGGAAGCCCCCACAAGCTACATCAGAGGGGTCTGTGTCAGGAAACTCAGTAAACTTACAGTGTGGCTCAGCACCTTTATGCATGATTTTACTGGCCTCTTTCCTACACAAACAGTATTTTGATGAATATTCGGCTTTTGTGATATTTATTTAGAAAGAAAGATTTCCTCTGTCTTAAAACTATTTAAATCTGACTTCCCATTCAGACCACTAATCTGATATAGAGCAGTACATGGACTTTCATCCAGTGCCAAAGAACTGAGAACAAAACAACGTGTCTCTGAGCTGCAGAGAGGGGCAGTGTGGGGACAGGCAAATCCTCTTGGGCCCTGGAGCTTACACAGGCTCAGGGAGTTTTACTTTGCACAGTCTGCCTACAAACTGCACCATACAGCATCTGTATTTCATCTTTAATGAGGGAGTCCTGCCATTTCAGTTCTAATTTCTTAATGCTTCGTTTCTACAAGTAAAACAATGTCTCTTTGCTTGCACTGTTTGAAATACATTAAAAAATATGGTCAGTGGGAAATAGAACTAAAATTGCAGAATTAACCTCAGATGTGCTGTAACTCTGTAAGCCGTAGGAAGAGCAGCCTGAATCAAACAGCAGCAATAATGCTTGGGTTAGGGCAGGAGAAAGATATTAAAGCTGACTCAGATGAAAGTTGCTATTGACTATTTCCCTTTTTTATTATTGAAAATTAAAAAGAAAAAAACACTGAAATTTTATGTATGTTTTATGTATGTCAAAAGAAGTTAACTTCCTTTCTTGCAATCTAAGTGGATTTGACACTGGAGGAGGGGTCATCTGACATTTTTTTCACTAGTCTTCTCCCCATATTATGAATTAAATCTGATGCTTCTTCCCTCTCTTCTCTTTTCCTTGAGTGTTCCAAGCATTCCTCTTTTACCAACTCTGATTTTTTTTTGGCATTTGGTGGCTTGCTCCGTTGTCAGTAATGTACCAGTCCACATAAATTTAAACAGGTCTAATAGTACTGGAGGGTGCCTGTGGCTGCTTTTGAATGCTTTTTTCCCCTCTAAAAGGCCCCATTCCTGTGATTACCTTCTGCCTGGTCACTGTATACAAGCCAAGAGCTCAGCAGTGTGGGAGTGTGACAGTCTTGAGACATTTCCACAGCACCCAGGGGCGGTAAATTAAGGTTGACATGACCCACCAAGCACATGGCAGCTCCATTGTCAGAGCTCGTCTAACAGGAGAGATTGAATTTCACACTATGTTTGATATTAAATCTCTCCCAAGCACAAGCTGACTTGGCTGGGTAGAAAAGACATTCGAGGATCAGCAGTGAGGACCTTGGCATGGGAAGGTGCTAAATACTCTCTGCCTTCGTTGGAAGCATTGCCTTGCAGCCTCAGCCTGAGCTTGGTGCACAGAGGATACTGAGGTTGTGTCTCCCTGTCCCTTGTACCTGTGCCACCCCAAAACCAGCAGCTGCACCCTGTTCCTGATCTCGTTCCCACCCTCTCCCTGCAGAGAGTGTTCTCACCTCAGGATACCTCTCTCCTCTCAGGATACCTCAGGCACCCCCTTCCCATCCCTGATTCCCTGATCTCCTGTGTCCCCTCACCTTCTGCAGTGTCCCAGTATTGCCTTACTTGCTGCGGAGCCAGGAGGAGCACATGCTGCTCTGCTGGCCACCCCGCCTGCCCAGCTGGCCGGAAGATGGATCCTGCTTGAAAGCAGTGAGAGGTCACCTTTGACTTGAGCCACGCATCTAAAATATATAAATTGTTTGAACTCTTCACTGGTGGCACAGGAAAAGCTCTTTGCAATAGGGAGATTATCTTCTTTTAAGCCAGTAAAATGCAGTGCTTTAAACTCTACCTGCAAATTATTCTGAAACTAAAATGAAAAACTAGACAGAAAGAGTCCAGTCAGGAACCACACACAGAAAATCAGAGAATCGTAGAAAATCATAGAATGAGAGGATCATTTAAGTTGGAAAAGACATTTAGGATTATCTAGTCCAACCACAGAATTACAGAATTATTTAGGAAAATGGACATATATACAATAATTTTCCCATTACAGTCTCCTTACAGCCCTCATGAAGGCTCTTTAAAGTCTCTTTCAAGTCTTTCATCTCATTCAAGTCCTGTGAAATCCAGAGCTTGATTAATTACATTTGATTAGCAGTAGTTTGATTAGTAATTCACACTGGATATCACTCTGGGGATTTGATGTACTGGGATACCTACAACTCATCCAATGGGTAAATGCAGTTTCCACTTCCATTACAATTGGTGTGTGCTGGAAAGCCAGACACCAAATCAGCCTTTCACAGACATCTGTTTGTGCCTGAAGATGTAGATGTGTCCTTGGATTCCTTCACAGTCTTTGTCGCATGTCTAGTTGATGCTATTCAGGAAAACTTGTTAACACAGAATATTCAGAGAGTTTAAATAACTCAACCTGAAATAGTCCAATGTGAAATTTTGCTCACAGGGTTTTAAGGAAAGAAAAGGGCTTTTGAATCAATTTGCATAACTTTTCTCACAGGACACTGCATGTCTCCCAGTTATATGATATTAGGATGAGGATTTTCATTTGTGCAATACTAGAATACTTCTCTGTGTCTAGAAAGGCCACCAATCTTGAGATGAAGACAATATGAGCTGGAGAAATGGCTGTTTCTCTTGCCACTTTTTGCCTCAAAGGTTAGTTCTCTCCACTGTTAAAACTCAGACTTCGTCATTAGCTTGAAACTCTCTGGCTCCAGCACTAGACACTCACTAAACTGTTCTCCATAAACCAAGAGAACACTTTAGATTTTGGTAGTTTCTTCATGAGTGGATATGTAGATGTTGTAACCAATTCAACCACTTCATTTCCTTTGGGCTCGCTGAACAGAGAAGTTTGCATGTCCCAAATGTTTTGCCTGTAGAGGCATTTTCTTTAATCCTCAAATCATTGTAATGGTATTTCTGTCAATTATAGGTACCAAAACTGAGTATGTTTCTACACTGTTTGGGTAGAATTACCTCACAGTGTTTCTGGTCCCTACTAACTCCTTGGATAAACCATGACAGCAGAACTCAGTCTGATGAGTTTTTCCACAATGGCCTCTGGATAATTCTGAACTAATTTTTTCTCTTTTCCTCCATGTATGTACTGCATTTGGCTGCATTACAATATATTTTATCAAGACATTTATGTTTCTGATTGATCATGCAGTTCTCATTCCTGGCTGTACTACCAACTTCAGAGTTGTCCCTAAATTCTATTAGCAAATTTTTTTTCCAGTTTCATTCACAAAAAAATTCTGACAAATACTCGGATGGTTCCTATTGCTATGTCTTACTTCCAGAAACATCCCTGTTTAATAATCCCTCTTTAACAGAGGCTTTTGGGGAGCTGTCAGCATGAGAGAGTTCTTATGCTCTTTAAAGTGCACTGACTACTGTGTTCCCATAACTCTCAGTGATCCCAGTGGAAACTGGAATCCTCAGCCTGGTCCTCAAGACAATGTCAAAGAAATACATTAACAATTCTGTTGGATATTAAAAACACATTGCCCCACTCTGTGATCTGATTGTAAAGACTGATTGGCTAGGCATGAACAAAAACTAAGCCTTTCAGGATTTTAAGCATACTTTTCTTAGTAATTTTAGTTTATTTATCAATACCCATTTCAAATATTTTTAAACTCCTTGCAAAATGTCATAGTGCATGCCATAACAGGGGGACCAGTACACCAACAAATGTGTTCTGCATAGTCCTCCCTTTCTGTAAAGATTCCATTCAGTGGGTTACATTAAAATAACTGTACCGTTGTGCTCCTTTAGGCAGGCCATGTGTTTCACTCCTTGGTGAGGGCTCTCTTCTGGGAAAACTGACATGAACACCCCTGCTGTCACACTCTTATGAGGCTCCCAAAAAGGCTTACTGGGGATGTAGTTCTGGAAATGTCCGGCTTCTACAGAGCTTTTGGGGACCAACTTTTTCTCAGGTACCGAAAGCAGCCTCTGGACTGTGTCTCTTTACCCCAGACCACCTGGCAAAGCACTGAGGAAATGGGGTTGCAGATGTTCCACAGTCCTTCACAATCTGAGACTTTCTGTCTTTTCAGGGAGCAAAGCAGACTCACAGAAGGATAAATTTAGTTGTATACATGGCTTATGAGACTAAAATAACTGCACATATGTATAATGAGAGAGAAAGAGGTGCATATACATATACACATATAGGCTGATTTCTTTCTTTGAGGCACTTTGTTTACTAACAGATTACTAAATAAAGGCTGTGCTATTTAGTGATTCAATTTTTTTCACATTTTTGAGTTGTAATCTACTCTGAGTCTCCCCAAGGGTCCTACACAAGCACTGGATTACTCACATTAGCTCAGGCAGCAGATACTCCCGGAGTGCACTATGCACCAGGGAACAGAAATATCAGCTGAACTGAGGAAAGCAGTGAGGTTTGCAACAGCATCCACACTGAGATGCCCAGGATAGCATGAGATGATTTGCATTTTCTTCCAGCTGGCAGAAGAAACTACTTGCCATGTCTTCAGCTGACAGAAATCTGTGCAGCTGCATTGACTTCTAAACGATTGGCTTCAAGCAAACTCTGCTGATCCAGGTGATGTGATCCCTTACAATGAGAAATAAAAATGGTCACACACCTGCATGCCATACATCCAAACCCCTTCCAGCAACTGCACCATGGCAAAGCACACCAAAACTCCCAGTGGCACTTGGAAGAGAGCAGTGGCAGGAGGTTCCCAGCAAACTCTTTGCTAGTGAAACAGGGGCCATGGAGATCCATTTTTGCCTCTAAGTTTTCATTGGATCATAGTATAATTGGAGTGGCAAGGAACATTTAAAAGTCATCTAGTCCAAGCCCCCTGTAATGAGCAGGGACATCTCCAACTAGATCAGGTTTCTCAGAGCAACCAAGGTCCTTGAATGTTCTCAAGCAGGGGTTATCTATGACCTCTCCGACAAACCTGTTCCAGTGTTTCCCCACCCTGATTGTAAAAAACTTCTTCCTTAAATGTAATCTAAATTCACCCTCTTTTAGTTTTAAAGCCCCTTCATGTTCTCAGTGTTTCTTAGTGGCCATTGGTCACGTCCTCCACTTTCAAGCAGGGAAAGTCTTGTCTGTAGTGCAAGATGCAGCTCTGACCAAAGATGGGCTGACTATGATTATGTCATTACTCACTTTCCAACTACACACCAGCCCAGAGATAACCTAAACCACCCGTCAGTGCTGAAGATCAGACAGATGAAGGCTGCTTACAATTTCATAGATTACCAGGTTCACAGTAACACCTTTTGTGAAATCAGTGCTGATGTCAAACAACCAATAACAAACAGCAATACCACCATTACCTGCACCAGTCGTAACAATGGGAAAATACTTGCTAGCAAATGTATTAGGAAGTTTTTGGCCATGTGACTTGATTAATTTACTTTTCTGAACAGTAACATGGATACTATGACAAAGTTGGACTAAAAAATATTGAAAACTGAGTGCATAATAAGGAGGGCATGTAACTGATCAGCAGAGACTGCCCTGGCTCTCATCTGTAAGTTTATAAATGAGAGATAAACCTCATGTAACTAGAAAGAGAAGAAAAAATGAAGGCAAGAAGAGTAAAAGGAAAAGAAACCCTTGAGCTAAGAAACCTGGGTCAAGATATCCAACACTGCAAGAACAGAAAGTGCTTGGATCTGTATTTTTGTTCAAGGCAAAGGTGATGTGCCAGGTCCGGGATGGGACTAAATTCAGATACAAGTTATAAGTAGTGTCAATACTCAGGAGTGCTGGAATTGGTGTTCTGCTGAGATTTCATCCACAGCAGTGTGCATCAAAGTGAGAACGCTGATGGAAACTTGTGGACCCAATGCAGTTCTTTTCATTCACAGAAATGCATAGCAAAGCAAGTACCCACAGAGCATGCTGATGAAAATTAATAGAGCTAATGCAGTTCATATGACAAGTCTGACTAAAAGAAATATTACTGGCACCACGGGATGTCAGCTGGGGCTTTTAATTCCTAACTGGACTCATTCAGACTGGCAGCTCTGTCTGACTGGGCTTTACACAGGTGTTTTTCCACTTCTGGCTGCTATTTTTCCCCAAGAGGACAAGAGCCAGACCTCCACCAGCCTCCCTGGGCACAAGGTCAGTTCTGAGGGCACGTGGGGATGCAGAAGAAAACTTCTATGCAGACAAGCAACATTCTGGCCTCTAGCTCTTGAAAAAGTTTCCACTGTCTGCCAAGCCCTTCAAACTGCCCAAACACTTCGGAAATTACAGTATCTTGTTTCGCTGCCAACTGGGAAACTTGTTTCAGTGCATTAACTGTCAGAAAACAGAACACACCTTTGCTGGGGAAGAATATTTTGTCTCATTATTATCAAACTGCAGAGTTAGATGCTGAGCGAAGCTTTGTGGTGTTTCACTTAGGACTCCCCACGAGGGCCCTATATCCCAAGGTTGCACAAGCACACTTTTACATTTTTGTCTAGGCTGAACACCTACACTTGTACCAACTATAGAGCTCTGGCATGTGTCTCCCACCCACAGCTCACATTTCTCCTGGATTAGTGTTCTCCCATCAGTGCTATTAATGCAGTCGCATCAGGAGATCCAGTTGCTTTGTGGCCTGGAAGGCCCTTAACCATCCCAAATTAAAGCCCTCTAGGCAATAAAATAGTTGGGCCCTAAGGATTTTCTTGGAAATGTGCTCTGAATGAGCAAACAGAAAATAAATTAGTGCTGTGTTGATGCTCTGGGCTCTAAAATCACCTTTTGCTTGGTTTACTAAGAACTAATATGCACTAATGGGAAGCTAAGCCAGCTTTAAAAAGTCTGTGTCACATGATGTCTCTTAAAACACACACTTAGTATTTCCAAGGCATGTGTCTCTTTGCAACTGGAGGCTTCAGTAAATGTCCTGAGACATTATACACACATTTAAGACACACTTTCCTCACCATCCATGCTAGAGAAATCTGGACTTAGGATTCCACTCTAAGGGAGAAAATTAACTTCAAACCACGGGTGCCACATGCTGGTCCCATGGTCAGCATGGGAGGACTGGTATTTGGGCATTAATCAAACCTCCCCTCCCTGTATAGGTGCTGGCTGCATGGAGAGGATCATAACATGTATAATTTAATAGGTGAGGGAGGAAGGCAAGAAGAACCAGCTCTCCAGCCTGGATTTATCTGACTTTGTTTTAGAGGTAGGAAATATATAGATGTCAACCTGTCTGTGCCCATAAAAAGCAGTAGTCTGAGCAAAGCAAAGCTTTCTTCTCCCTCCAGATATTAGTTCAGCTCACCAAGATCTGAGTCATAGATTTGTCTCTACCTCCATTTATTATGAAAAGAGCCCATGGCAAATTCATTCCTAACTCACACATGTTAGCAAGGTGTCTGTGTTTATACGGGCAAATATATGGGATGAAGCTATATTTGGATTTTAGCCATGAAACAGCTAGGGACAGACCCTCTTATGTGGTCAGTCATACTCATCTAGTATGTAACTGTTGTTCTTGTTCTGAATAAACATCCAGCAATGATGAAAGTCCTCATCACACCAAAGTGCTGTTTTCAAAAGGAATTGCAAAATCTTTTTCCTAACAGAGTCTCTAAACATACAGCCTTAAACTTATGCTTGATGAAATCAATTACAGAACTTACAGGTGACTTTCTTCAAGGCTGCTTGAGGCCCATAAACTGTTATGCATGGCAGAAAGCTCCTTGAACACTGGCTTGGTTCAATGATTTCTCTTCCTTGGTTCCCCCTCCCCCCAAGGGCTGCTAAGCTCAGAGAAGGTTTTAACAAGCTGACACCTCTGAATGCACATTCCTGTTTGCCTTCCCAAGGTGCTGCTCCCTATCTTTTGGTCTTGTGAAGTTAATTTATGAAATGTGAAGAAAATAGCAGACAGTATCAAGGGCATCAATAGGTGTTAATGTCCCTGCCCAGCTTCCCCTGAAACGCTCCCCCCACACTCCTGCCCATGTCCCAGGACCCCATTCCAGCTCAGCCCAGGGCCATCAGCACCAGCCCCCGTTGGTAACAGTCCTGTCTCCAGTCTCATCTCCATTTGCTCCTGCCTGGACCTTTGAGTGGACCTTGGACTTTGTGGCCCAGGGCATCTCTCCCCGTATGGAGATGCCTGTTTGATTCCAAGTTTAGGCAGACGTTGGTCATTCAATATGTTGAGTGTTCTCTGTACCTAAAATCTTTTAAAAAAATTTAAATTACATTTTTCATTGATTTTTTTCTTTGGCCACTGTATCAGAAGTGACCAGAAGAAGAAGCAGAGCAGCAGGGAATCTCTGTTTAGAAATCACCTTGAAGATGGATAATTCTGCGGCTTGAGGGAAGACAGATGGGGGCTGGGCTCCATCCTCCCCTGAAAGTTAGGAATGGGGATGACTTTATGACTGATCCCATTCATGGGATCTGAATTAACTGCATTGTTTTTATTTTGTTTGATTATTTAGGAAGCTTAATTTCTGGGTCATGCAGGTGAATAAGGTAGAGACTGTAACATCCTCTGGGAATGGTGGTCACAATATTATCCAGGTGCTCAGTCTGGCCCTGACCTGCACTCCCAAAGGGCTACATTATTTGTGGGGACAGGAAACAGCATCCAAGTCAAAGCAAGAATTGGATTCCAGAAGGTGGTGGGACAGAGGGCTAAACTAAAACACTCATCTCAAACCCCATGCCTCTGCTCTATGAATAATACTAGGAGTATGTCCCTGAACTCCTAACTGCACTCTTTAGCCTCTAGAGATACCAACACCTCCTGTTGTGCCATGACCACACTGAAATAATTCCTGCAACTTCTCAGCATCAGCACTAAAGTACCCATCACCCCTACACCACCTGTGGTGACTGAATGCGCCTTATAAATGTCAAAACACTTTCCAGCATAAATCTTCAAAGGCCTGCAAGAAGCTATTTAACAGGTCCTCTCACTTCTTACCTTCTGCACTAAGAAAGGGAAGTGGCAGTAGATGTTGTTGAACTTCAGGTATTTATTTCCACGAATGGTAGGTCATAAAACTGACCATGCGACCCTATCATGACATACTATAGGCTATTTTCTAATCAGTTCATGCACATCTCTCTGTTACCAGTGAAGAGTTAGGTAAAAATGTCCTTTGGTCTCTGCCTGCCTGGAAAATCCATCTTACTTCTAAAGTCAATTGGAAGTTGTATCTGGAAACCCTTGGATAAATTACTCTTAGGGTAGTGCTTTCCGGCATAGAAATAAACTGGCTAGGAAAATATTTTACTCTCCAAAGGGTCATTCACTCCAATGTACAAAATATAACTCATTCTTTTATGGGAACAATTGCCTCTAGAAATGTGAATCATTCATGGGTGGTGCCTACAGCTTCAGTCTTGAAAGCAATTAGAAACGTGAGAAGGTCCCGGGCCGAAATGGGGTTTGTGCATAACTGAAACGAAGCACATCAAGTGATGGTCACTGTGCCAGGCACACATTCCTCAGGGGGCAGAAATCCAGAGCCATCAGCACCACCCCATCACAAGTGCCCCAGAGCAGTTTGCATCCTCATAGAAGGTTTGTGAGCTGTTCAGCCACCGAGCACCAAGTAACTCGTGGGAACCTTATCTGGCCTAATCTGCATCCAAACACAGAATTATTTTGTACTTTTTTGCTCTGTCCATGTGTGTGCAGAAATCACCAAGGAAGTCAATACAATAGATCAGCAATACACCTGAGGAGCTCAGGCAGGGGTCATTGAGGTCAGGGAGCCACTTCCACCATCTTCCCCAGGAATTCCCCTTGGATAAATCAAAAAAGTTCTATCTCCAGCAGTCTCAGTAGTTAAAATATGCTCAACACCAAAGACAAGCACCCAAAGCCCACAGTTCCATGTTTCAGTAGGTTAATTTTGTAGATATGCCTATTCCAAGACCAAGTTCCTCCAGGAAGCTGCCCTACTGCCTCAGTCAGAGCATTTCGTGGGCCTGTAAAAAAAAAAAACCAACAAACCAAAAACCCAAGCCCCAAATCCCTGCTTTCTAGAATCAGAAACCATAAGGCAGAGAGTTCCACTTCATCACTATCTGCCTAAATATATAAATAATCCAAATCTGAAGTCTGTGTTGGACAGCACCCTCAGGCTATCATTTTACACCCAGCTGTTATTCTCAGAGGATTCTCAGTAAATCCAGAAATAGACCCAGCCAGGAGTCGGGAACAGGCTCAGAGGAGAATGTTGCCATATGGCAGCTCCTGACTCTTGCATAAATGTATTGATTAGCTGAACCAGCTTCAGGATGTCTCTATTAAGGACAGTAGCGTCAAGAGGAGACGTAAAATTATCCGGAAGATGAAAGAGCACCTGAACTGGCTGTTCTTTTCCATTTAAGTATCTTCTTGTCCAAAGTATGACACTGATTGCCCGAGAAAATTTGTCAGTTCAGTTTAAATCTGAAGCTTAAAAGCAATTCCTAAATAAAAATTAAACATAATAATAATATTTTATTGCTATGACAACCCAGAATAGCACATTAGCAACCCAAATGACAATATTCTTCCTTCTCTTGCATTGACATTGGCATGGAAAGAAATTATGTTGGAGTTTTTAATATAAGTTTTCGAAAGGGAAGGACAATCACACATTAAAACCCACCATGAAAATAGAATCCTCAAAGAGAATTTTCTTCAGCTGTTTAAGCAGCTAGTGAGTGGGGTTTGAACTGTGTGCTTTAAGACAGAGAGGAACCTGTTGCAAAACAAGTTCTCCCATTCACTTGTGTGACCAAGAGAAAAACCACTTTATCACAGAGTCACAGAATGATTTGTGGTGGAATGGAGCTCAAAGATCACCAGTTCCAACCCCCTGCCACCAGCAGAGACACCTCCCACTAGACCAGGTCACTCAAGGCACCATTACTGTCACCAACAGTCCAAGACCAGTTCAATGGGGAGAAGAGCTGCAGACTTTACCTTGGTCTGGGACACAGAAGTCCTCATTGTGTCCCCTTTGGTGACAGGTGACACTCCTGGAGCAGTGGGTCACAGGAGGGGACAGCTGCAGTTGACCAGCTGAATGGGATAGGGGATGGAGCCAAAATGTGGGGGCTCTTAAAACAGTGTCCTGCAGCTCAGAATCTTGTAGGGACTTCACCGTGCTCTGACAGCAGAGCCAAGTAGGAGCTGGTGAGGATGGATCAAATGGATGTCAACCACCAAAAGCCACTTACTCAGAGAGTGAGATTTAACAGGACTTGGATGATAAAGAAGCCAGAAGGAAAGAAATTTTGATTTCAAAACTCCATCAAACACCTGGTATTGGGCTGCACATTCCCTCACCCTTCACTAACAGAACAACCTTTCTCAAAGGGGCAAAATGTCCTTTTCTTGCTGCAGTTCCTGCTGCATTTGTCTGAGCCCTGAGGACTCTGTGCAAATCCGTATTACCCCCTCCCCAGCAGTCTGGGGGTGTCTAGAGGCAAAGGCAGGGCACCTGGTAGGTCCACGTAACAAAATCCATCCTTGGCACAAGCCAAACTCTACAGGAAAACCTTAGCATGGTGCCCAGGAATTTCCTCACACAACTTCAGAACAACAGCAAAAGGATGCTTTTTTCTCCATTTTCAGTGAGCCTGGATGCCTTATCATGATGTTTCAGACCCAGAGGTAGGATTGGGCCTGTGGTTTGGTTTTGGCATTAGTTTGTGCTGGACATTCCTCTCCATGAATAAAGAATGAGCATCCCAGCATGGCACCAAGGAGCTCTGTGTTGTGGCTGATCCCAGGCTTCAGATGAGAGGATAAACCCAGGTTTTCAATTGCTTGGGACTGTAGTTGCTGTCTTGCACTTCTGGAAAAGCTGAAGCTGCTCACCATGACACCAAGCCAATTTCATAGCTGGGTGACCACTGAAGAAATATCAAACAGCAAACAAACTCATCCTGAAAAGTTTTCTGTATTGCATTTTGGGTTTAAAATGTTCATACAGAAAGTTCTGTTAGTTTAGAGAGTTGTTGGCCGAAATGGATACATTTTCCAGGGAAGTCAGCCAGTTTTTAAAGGAGGCCAAATCTGTTTCCACATGGAAATTGGCTCATTTTTGAAGTATAGATGAGTTTTGCATAAAATATATTAAATTCCTTCCCCCACCCACAACTGTATACACTTTCATACATCTTGATGGGAGAACTGCTATTCCACCATCACAGGGAAATGCAATTTCAAAAAGTGCAATATTATGTAATTAAAATGCCAGTCATGTCAGTATGGATGAAACAGGGAAAAGAGAGGGAAAAAATCTGGAAAACAAAGATTATCCAATTCAGGCAGCTCTTGGAAATGCTTTTTCAATCTATCTAAGCTCTTCCAGAAGCTGTACATGGATGAAGATACTGTCAACATTCTTGTTCTTTCAAAAAATAATCAAAACTTCAGCAACAGAAAATAAAGTTAGGGAAAAAATCCACAACCCATGACATAACTATTAACAACTGCATAGTATATTGCCATTAATTAGCAAAAAGGCCAGTTACACAACTTGTTCAACTTTAATAGCCCTCATCCTGAGACCATTTGGACAGCAAGTTTGTTCCAAGAAGCACACCCTCCTCAAGTGAGGAGTATCATGGAAAAAAGAAAGATGTTTTTTAATACATACTGTACCAAAGGACCAAGATGTGCTGAAAAACACATAGCCTGTACCAATGCCTCTCTCTGAAGTGTCTGCCATTTGGAATATTCTCATTTAAATACTTTGCCTGTTTAGTCTGTTTTGAATGGCTTCGTTATAGGACTGCAGGGAAATTTTCTGGAGAAACTGGAAAAAAAATGTTTTGGAAAGTGTTTCAGATTCAGAATTGTCAGAATGTCCCATTTTAACCTTTTCTGTGAAAGAAAAAAAATCACTGCATGTTGACACACATATGTATTCTACAATATATATCTATAAAGTAGACAGGAAATTAATTTTAGCTTGACTCAAAAGTATGTGGCTTAGAAATGATCAAAGAAGATTTCAGGTGGTCTTCATTAAATGCTAAAGGAGAAATTCTGTCCAAAAATGTCAACATTTTGTCATTTTACATGGGATGGAAACTGAAGTCTTGCCCTCCTATAATCTAACACATCCTGGATCAATTGCATCTTTAGTAAAGGGGATCCTAGTGCTTGACTGATGGATGTGAAACCTTATTCCAGATAAGCTTGACACTACAGCGACATGTAATCGTGGCACTCATGACCATCCTGGTTATGAGGAAGAAAGCTGTGCAAACAGGTAGGAATCCCAGTTGATCCAACTCATCTTTTATGGAGAAAGGTCATTGCTTCATTCAGGTATTCACTAAATATAGAAAATGTTCAGGAAGCCAAAAACTTTGATCTGAAAATACTTGTAGGCTCAGTGCTATGAAAGGATGAGGGAAATGTTTAAAAATGATCGAGGGAAACAGATGTTTGGCTTCTCCATCCTCTGCCACTAAATCAGTCACTGGCTCAAACTAGTATTTAACACAGGTGATTTTCCACAGAGCTAATCCTGCTTTCATTCAGGGCATTCCTCTTCCAATAAAAGTCCATCTGCTTGCCTAGCTTTAGACACCAGCATAAATTTGGGCTTGTCCAAATGGATCTTGCAAGGGGGTCTCTGCACCAAGGCTGAGAGAACCACATGCTGCTTAGTGAGAAATCACAGAGCTGCTCACAGCTTGAGCTGTCTGAGTCACCAGCTGATGAGAAACTTAACTTTTTGCTTGACTTTTTTCCCCTATTCTTTTTAAAGGAAACTTTAAAAAACAAATAAACCCTACAGGCAAGCAAGCAAACTTTCTCATTTCATAGGCTCCTCCTCCGAACCATGGTTAAATACACCGCAAAATCCATTTTCTCATGGATTTTTTTCATTTATTTCCTGCTCGCCTCCTTTTGTTTTTCCACAGGCATTAGTGTCATTTTCTCCTCCTGCACACAGGCTGTGAGCATTTAGTTCATTCTCTCTGACTTACACTGTAAAGGGCTACCAACTGTTGCATGCCCCAGCAGCTGCATCCAATTCCCATTTGCAAAGAAGAAGCCACACTGAGATGGTGTTTGCTAAGGAAAGGTGATAGCAATAGTTTTGAGTCATTAGGTTGCAGAGTAAGGGCAGAAGACTTGGAAATCAAGTCAACCAGGTCCTCTCTTTGCAACCCTAGCCCTAATTTAAAGCCTAAACTCATTGAAACACCCCGTGGTCAGCCCAGGTTGAGTCCCCAGCTCACAGCTTTTCTTCTCTCCCAGATTTTCTTCTCTCCCAGCTTTTCTCCTCTCCCAGTTCATATTGGTCATGAAGCAGCAGACCCAGATGCTTATGGACCAGTCAATAAATACAGATAATAGCTTAAAACGCTTAACTCCACACAACTGTCCAGACAATTATCTACTTAATGTATTTACATCATTCTTATTATGTCTCATCAGCTCCCATGCATTAATAGACTTTATCCTCTGCAAGTGCCTACCACAATAGGACAAAAAATCATGTCAACACTTGTTCCTATTTTTCTTATGCCAGGGTTCTTCTGATCATCAAAATAGTTTTTTATCTTGAAAATGCTACAAAAACCATACTGTCAACAAAAGCAAGTTTGTACTGGAAAGTTTACAAGTTCAACAAAAGTAATGCCACTGCTTAACAAAACTGTGATTGCAAAAGAACTCAAAACATTTATACTGCCATGAGTGTAATTTAAGGATATTTAGCCTTTGCTCAACCTTTTACAGACAAAATGGTGTTTCACCGTCTATTATAACAACCTTTAGATTGCAAAATCTAATAGAGTATTAGCAGCAAAACTGCATTCTGAATGCTAAGGTTGCATTACAACACTGCAGCTTTAAAAACAGATAAATGATTTCATAGAAACAGCCTTTTTAACTTTTTATCATAAAAAATTAATTGTATGACAACTTGTTTAACGTGAGCATATAGGGCAACTTTGTTTATGGCATGTATTTTAGTTCCCCATTAATTTCTAGGAAAAGTAGGTAACAACGGGTAACAACAGGTAACAGCATGTCAGTATCTTACAGCAAATAAATCAGTGATAAAACCACTGGTCTTTCATTTCACAGCTCTGCATTAACCCAGAGTTTGTGTAGCAAGGTAGGGCAATTCTTGTAGTTTGGGGACCACTACAGACTCCTGCACAGACTTCTGCAAACTGAGTTCATCAAAGTTGAGTCGAGATGAAATACTTGGGAGGATGTTTTCCTTTCTCCAATCCTGAGAGAATACTGGGCAAGTACTTGGTAGAGACCTACGTGTACCCAGACACAAGAAAACACACTTGGTTAAGGGTACCACAATTGTCATACCCCCAATGAAAAAAGATCACACAGGTCAATAAAATACCTATCTTCTGAAATAAATTGCTAAATAAAACCCAACACTGTGGTACATAACTTGAATTCACACATCTTTTCAGCTTTAGGTTTCCTTCAGGAAACTCTGTTATGTGTTTGCCTGCAAAACCAACTCTCATTTTTTCCTCCACCCTTAACACACATTTTACCCACAAAGGGTAATACGTGCTATTCTGTTCATGGCCTCACGGATTGGAGTTGGAGGTGAAAGTTGTTTTGGGCTAAAGGAGTATACGGCTGATGTATTGCTTCCATTTATTATTTGATCTCATTCTATTGTGTGCTTCCTTATGGCACACTCAATAGGTCTGTAATCATGGGGAACAAGATAGAAAGGGTAGGGCAAGGATTGTATTTCCTGCCTTGGCTGGTGCATAATTTTTATTAGAGCGTATTTTGAAACACAACTTTGAGATAAGAATCCAGCATGAAGGATTAGAGATGCAACGTTCTGGGCTGAAAACTACAGTTATTTATTTTAGTTTTATGTAAGCAACATGAAGAGTTAATACACTGTCCACTTTTTAATAGCTGAAATGTTTGAGCTTTTGTTTAAAAAAAATGGGAAATGATACAGTGCTGTTTAAAAAAATTGTTTTTCCAGCTCCTTTGGTACAACAATTGTTTGATATAAACTTTCATGACACTGTGAGCTTCCTCTCTGCTAATAGCCCAAATGTTCTTTTTCCAGCAGGAGGAAAGTGCTTGTGTGCAGGGATAGATCACACCAGCTGCCCCAGAACAAGGAGCCCCACGGTGGTGCCAAAGTAGGGCTCAGCAAGGACACTGAACCATGTGGGCTTTGGCACTTAGTGAGGATGGAGGGAGGGATATGTGCCTGCAGGGGAGGGGAGGGGAGAGGAGTGTCTTTTTTAAAGGAAAAGCCTTGTATAGTGTGGCTTGTGAGGGAAAAGAGGACATGAAGTAGAAAATTAAATGCAGCTATTTGCTTACAAAGGGGAGCAGGCAGGGTTGTGCCTGCCCCAAAACCCTGAGTGCTGCAGGGAAGGTGGAGGAGTTTGCACCAAAGCAGATGAGATGTGGGTAGAGGTTTCATCCATCTGAGGACATGGAGAAGGGGTGACCTGCAGCTGAGAGCATGGCAGGTGGCCAGGGACAGAGCTGGCAAGAGGCTCAGGGACCAGCATCTCTGCTCCACTCCCAAGAAACATCATTCCCCTTATGGGGATGGACACCCTGAGATGCAGATCTCCAACCTCTGGCCTTGAGGCTGGCCAAGGCAGAGGGCAACATCCTCTGCCAGCAGGTTCCCAGAGATCAGAGGGACAGAGACATGCTTTGATCGATGTGTCTCTGATGACTTTTGGGAATTAAGGCTGAAGAAGTGAAAGAAAACTTGCAGTGCAGCCACATGGCTCTTGGAATAATAAAAACCACTTGAGAAGTTGCAGGTTAGGACAGGTCTGGTCAGAAGTTTTCAGAAAAACCTTCAACTCCTTCTTGAGGTAGCTTGTTGAAGCAGAGATCTTGTCAGGCTTTTACTCATAAAGAAAGTTGAAAGATCCCCCAAAAAAGTCTTGCTTGAAAAGCAGGTTGCACGATCTCAGGTCATCCAACATCTTCACAGCTTCAGCTGCCTGGTGGGGGTATTCCATGCCTGACTCCCAGCTGTACCCTTTACACAGACAACACTACTTGTGAGCAAGAAAACCTCGTACTGGACCCTGACCCAAACAGGTCAGGTCCTAATGGACCCAAATAGACTCTGGGACTCTTCAAACCCTTTGATCCCAGAGTGCAAGTGTAGGTGGATATGGGCATTCCTTACCATGGGCCCCCACAAGCAGGTTCCTCCTGTCTCTGCTATCGGGGGGGCACCGGCCGGGCCTGGCAAGGTCCCTTTCCCCACCTCAGATGTCTCCTACCAGCCCTGCAGCGAGACCAGGGTCCACAGTCCTGAGCTCTTTCAGGAGACAGTCCCTCCAGCTGGGGTCTTTGGCCTGGCCACACTCTCTGTGTCCCCCCAGGGAGCAGGGGCAGGCACTCGAGCAGTTATCATGCACACAAATGCCCTGCACCACCCTGACTTGCCACCACTAAACCACTCCCTGGACTTCTCCCTGCAGGCATTATCCATAGCCCCAGACATCTGATATCTGTACGCTTTGTCTCAGACCTTTTTGGACCCTCAGTCGGTCTGTCCAAGCAGATGGGATGGTGTAGATACTGCAACAGTAAAATGGAGGAGAGTGGTGAACCTCTTCTGCATCAGATGTGCAGCGGTTTATTTGGGATGGCAAGAAGCCCACAGTGGCCAGTTCCTGTGTCCTGTCCAAAAGGTGATGACATTCCCTGATTGAAAACATGATCCTGTGCACCTCACAGACAATTGTAGTCACAGGCTAAATTGTATAAATCTACTTTCATAAAAGATTAAATCTTCCCTTGTATTTTTTTCCATTGCTCAATTAACTATTGTTTTGCTCAGCATGTTTTAATCATAAGTAAGTTCATTAATAGATGTCCTCTTTAGCGTCATGGGGGACTCTGTGATATAACAGCATTAATGTTTCTGAATAACATCATTAATATCCTCTGCCCCTTAAAGGCACCCACTGTCCCCCAGGCAGTTATAAAACTTTGTTCCATGGTACTGAATGAGCTCATCCAGCTAAAATGACTACAATGCATGTCTGCATAATGTTGCTGTTAGTTTAAATCTATTTATTTATACTACTGGTCAGACACTATTAGAATTTGTTTGTGAGCATGTTGGCTCTTTTGCTGTAAAGCCACCAGCTCAGCTGGCTGCTCCCCTCCTGGATTTCCGGAGAGCTGCCCTATAGGAGGGTCATGAAAGAAGAAGGAGATATAGAAATCCCTAAACTGGAAGCTTTTTAACAATTCTCTTCAAAATAATCTAGCAGTTGTTTGTTTGACCACTAGAGATGGATGCTGTTAGAGAGACTCCCATGAATTCAGCAGGCTTGGGAATGTTGCTAAGCCTACTGTTGGCATTCCAACCAGCCCTACTAAAACAAAATTCCCAGCTTCTGAGTGAACAGGCACTTTTCTGCCCAGAGCTGGGAAAGGTGAAATTGCAGCATCTCCGCATAGTGAGAGGCTGGGCCATGTCTATTAAAGATTTCCAGCACCAGACATGTTTTAATATATTACATTTTCTGTCCAGACACCATTTTCCCATCATGAAGTCAAGATTCAAACTTCTAAAGAATTTGGGTTTACATTTTATTCATCCCACTTCCTCATTATTAAAACAGACACACTGCTCTTACCTCCTTTATAAAGCAAGCTGGGAACCATAGATAAAAATTCCTATACTGAGGTGAGATATCTGACTTTTTTCATGAGTGTACTGGGTAGCTGCTGTGTGCTCTGAGCAGAGCAGCAGAGTTTGTGGGCTTGCTGTGTTTATTCTGTCCATATTTGGATAGGAAGAGGCATAGGCAGTAGATGAAAGTAGTTCATATAATAAAACTGGGTTTGGATGAAACTCAGCAGTATATTGCTGCTTCGTTTTAGCACTCTTGAAATAGTAAGACCTTGTCAAATTCAGTCCCAGAGGAGAGGACCAGGCAGATTTCAGCTTCAATATGTGCCACATAGTTGCACTTTGCCATATTTGCTCGCACTATGGCATATACGTGTGGAGGAAGAAGGGAAGAATTTCCCCATTTCTAAGCTGTAAAATGTCTTTCAACACCTCTCTTCTTTACTGCAATAGCAATTTGTCATTACTGGTCACAGAGAGAGGAGATTACATGACTACAGCCACTCCATCTGCAAACACAGCCATCCAAAATGTGGATCCATCTCAACTTTAGGCGAGGGGAATTAAAGTTTTTTTCTTAAATTCCAACTTGTGTCTCAAAAACCCCTCAAAGCAGCCCAACACTTCTTGCTACCTCATTAATTTCCAGCTATGGACAAATTCCTGAATATAGGACCACAGACTTTTGACCAGGGGTTTCACAGGTGCTGCCACAGGCATAATGCACCTTGAGGCTGCAAGTTACACAAAAAGAAGGGGAAGAGAAGCATTTCATGGACAAGGAACTTTGCTGAACCTTGAGCACAAGCAGGAGTGGTCAGATGCCACCCACTACCAAAGGACGGTGTCCAAGGCCAGGTTGGATGGAGCTTTGGGCAACCTGGTCTAGTGGAAGGTGTCCCTGCCCATGGCAGTGGAGTGGTGGAACTCAATCATCTTTCAGACCCCTTCCAATCCAAACCCCTCGATGATTCTGTGATTCTGTTCGCAGCTTTGTTTGCAGATTTATCTGATGGGAAACTACAGAGAGGATGGGGAAGCTGCACTCAAGTGTGACAGTGTTTGAAGTTATCTGGAGTCTGAGACTGGGGAGAAGGCATTGAACAGGAACACCCTGTTGTTCATGCCTGGCTCATTCTAGAGGAGCAGAGGACACAACCACCCTACCACACAGGGATGCTGCTTCTCCTGGAGGCTACAATCTTGATTTCAGCAGCAAGGGCACTCCTGGGAGCAGAGTGCCCCCCCAGCCTCTGCAATGTTAGAATCAGTAACATCTTTAGGTGTTTCCTCTGCCCAATATAGCTATGTGGGATGAAGGAATGCAGCCATCTCACTGAGACCAGCCCAGCATATGAAACCAGGGTGTCCTACTAACCAAAACTGAACATGCAGTGACCTGGGTGCTCCTCCTCGCTGTGCCACAACATTCTTTCTGACATCAGGAAAACCTCAGTGCCAGAAATGCTCTCTCTATGAAGTGGGAATAATATTTCCTTTCTCCCACACCTGGACAGTCCAGGCTAGTCAGCCCTTTGGACAGGGATTTCATCTGGCTGCAGCTTTGCAGATAAGAGTGCACAGTGGGAGCCCTGATCCCAGCCAGGGCCTCCAGGCACAACACTGCAGGATGATGAGCAGGCAGGGCAGGCAGCAGCCCTGCCTCTTCTCCAGCTCTCCCCCTGCACATCAGGGCTCCAAAACCTCTCTATGAGATATCTGCAGAGCAGCCACAGCCACAGATGCTGCTGACCCCAAAAAAGGAGAGTGAGACAGGTTTTCACCTTATCTCCTTGCTTCCATAGGGGCATGCAAGTCTAGGAATACTGGAAAAATAATTCCTCAGCTGCATCTGAGGCACAGGCCAGAGCAAACTCTCTGCTGACTGCAGACCTGTTGCAGAGGAAGCTGCCTCGCAGCTCTCAAACAACGTATCTGGCTTAAACCTGCTTTCAGTGCCTTCATCCAAATGTTCCTGCCAAAGTTCATATCTCTCTGAATATCCCACCCCTCTGCCTGCTCCTGCCTCCCGCTCCCTCTCCCTCCATCTTTCCACAGCCGTGGGAACAGACTTCATCACTTGAGAAAAATGCTCTGCTCATACCCCCCGCTGTTGCTTGAAGCAGACAAAAAAAATTAAAGTCTTTTGAGCAGAGAATCCTTGTCAGGACAAGGAATAATACTGACCTCAGTGAGGATGGCACGTACTGCCGGAGAGGTGGCTCAGGCTGTGTGTGCTGCAACCAGCTGTCTGTGGGACTACAATACAGTGTGGAGGATATGGAATATAATTTCCCTCTCCATTTACATTTAATACAATGGCTTTGGACCACACATTATTAAAAAAAACAACATGAAGTCTCGACACTTGGCTTTCACTAATGGCTTGTTACTCCTCTAACACTGTCTCTTCAGTGAAGAATGACAGTGTGATTTGTGTCTCTCCCAAAGACTCCCCTTGCCTTCTTCCCTACCCTGTCTGAAATTTCCTACTTTTTAAAAATAACACCTCTGTATAACAATGGGAAGACAGGACTCACATGGGTGGTCTCTTATAATGAAGATAGAGTATCTGGGAACAATATTTTAACGTGTTTTTCTTCTAATTGAGTTTTTCCAGCCTTTGGGATAATTATTTCTACCAATTAGCCCAGTGGTATTGTTAGCTGGAGGCAACCAGTCCTTCTTCAGGCCTCTGACATAGGTTTACAGTATGCACAATGGTGCATAGTCCAGTTTATGAGAAAAAAATTGCCCCTCTGCTCCCAAAAGTATGGGAAACGACTCCAGTGTGAGACAAACATTTCCCATGGAAATTGTTCTGAGAAGCTTCAGAAGGGTCCACGTTTCAGATAAAAGCAAGTGGGTGGAGATTGTGAACTACAGCTCAGGAAAGAAGGGGTTATCCCTGAAAGGGAGAGTGGCACAGGAGAGGGGAGGCAGGGGACAGCTTTGGCCCTTGCTCCCTAGAGTATCCCAGAGGAGATGCTAGACCCCACCACTCTGGGACCAAGCCTACTCCCAGCAGTGGAAGAGCAGGACAAGATTTAACAACAGTAAATTAATTAGGAGTGAATTTTAAGCCCCTCTTTGCAAACGTAAGAGTTAGGCACTTGGTTTTCCTAATAAATGGGAGCTGAAAGATGATGCAGTCAGGTAGGGGCCAGAGCAGTGGTCTTGGGCACAAGCCTGGAGTGGCTTTGTTTTACCTCAGCCCTGAGCAGGGTGCTTTTTAGCAGTCTGTAGAAGGAAGCCCTTAATGCTGAGGAGAGAGGCCTGGCAAGAACTCAGTGCAAAGTCCCTGCAGCAAAAATATATAATTGTTATAAAGGTAAAGACTAGTGAGGAGTGATGTATAAGCTGGTAGAAAATAGGCACAACACTGGGTAATCTCTAGCCACGTCTTACAGGACCAAAAATATTTCCTTGGGCTAAATTCAGTTCGTGAAAGCAGCTGAATTTTTCAAGTCAAAGATGAATGGGGCCTTTACATAGCCTGAAATGCAAATGACCTGGTGATGATGGACATATAAATATGAAGTCTTACCTAGACTTTAAAAAAAATACTGTCCCCAAGTTTCTTAAGAAAGTAGGGGAAGAAATGCTCCCCTGTAGAAATATCTTAGTGGAATCTTTTTCATTAGAAAGTAGTCATTTCTGGCAAAGGAAGACATTTGTGGAAGAAGAAGAGCATCAGGAGAGATGTCTCCAAATTCAGGTTTTTTAAGAGAAATACTATAAAGATAGCTCATTTTATGAACTCTTACATGTGTGTTTGTCCCTGTCTTCCTCACTTTCCTTCCCTGCCCAGTAAATTCTCCCTATACCGGGGTAGTCTCTGAATTACTCTTGGCAATTTCGGTGCTTTAGCAAAGAAGCAGAAAATTTATTACTGAGATCAAAGTCCCAAATAACAATTTCAGCATGTGCTAGATGTCCTGGCAGTAAGTCCTTCACACAAAAAATATCTCCATATAAAGCCAAGAAGACTGAAACGTCAATGGAGTCACTCACATGACGACGAGGAAGGTGTGGCACAGAGGTTTGGGCTGATTTCCCTGAGGATTACAGAGCAAATAATGAGAATATCATAAATACAAGTCATTCACATCCATCGACTTTGCCATGATGCTTCTTAATTTATTAGAAATTTTATAATATGTATAAATGAATGTATTTAAGGAGTGTCCCTCTTTTTGACATAATTTTTCTTTGGAAGTAATGGTACCAGTTTTTCCAAGAACTACAAGTCCTGTGAGTAGAAATCAGGTAATCCATGTGCCTGGACCATTCCCAATGCTGTCTGTCTGAGCTGTTCTGCGAAATCTGCACTCACAGAGACTCTACAGTTTTGTTAATCTTCATTTCATCTGAACTGTGAGAAAATAAGGGTGAGCATCATAAAAGCAGAACTGGATACAAAGGAGGTTTTCTAACTTGAAAAAATACTGTTTGATCTTCCCTTCATATTGTCAGCTATTCTTTACATTTCAGACCAGCAGTGTCTAGTGTTTGGGTTCCAGTTTTAACTGTCTCAGGCCATCTTTTACAAAAGATGAGCTAACTCTATTATAGCTCCAGGTAGGAAAGGGTTTTTTACTGAGATCACACCATAATGAATTTCCTGGTGTCTGTTCTAGCAGAGCTTTAGCAACCTTAAAAGATGGTGGCGGGGGGAGGGCAAGATAAAATCCCAACTACAAAATCTTGAAGCAATTCCGTTAAAAGAGAGGTCTGTCTCAGATTATGAGAAAGTCCCACTGTGGTTTTCCACAAGCTGCTACAGAAAAGCTTAAAATAGTGGATTGGGCAGTAGTCAACAGGGACACCCTGGATCAGACCTAATGCACATCCATGCAAGGCATTTTTTAACATGTAAGCCAGCAGCAGATGCTTCAGAGAAAATTCATGCAGCTGTGGGATAATCTGCCTGCCAGGACAATTTCATCCTAAATCTTTATACTGAAACACTTAAACCCTGAAGAATGAGGTCTGATAATATTTCCAAGCCTCTAGTTTTGTTAGCTGTAGAGTTATAGTTCACTCTGCCCTTGCTATCAATATAAAATATCCAATTCCTACTTGAACCTTGCTAAATCCTTAGCTTCAAAGAGGTTCATTTTCAACAGTCTACCTAGACTTTGTCCAAAGGGTAAGGAGAAAGAAAAACTTTGCAAGCGCCTTAGATATCAGAACCAGCTCCAAGAGAGTATAACATTGAGGAAGATAAAGAAGAAGTATAACTTCTAAAGGTCAGAGAGCAAACGTCTGAAACAGCTGAAGAAAAACTGCCTCTCACTCCAGGTTTAAGATAACTGGCAGAAGAGGAAAATAATTTTGAAGGATACCTGCTTCCCCCATTGAAAACGAGGTTCTCACTGGTAAATATGCTAACCTGAAGCTGTTTAATATCACTTTTTCAACAGATGTTGGCTACATTTGCAAATAGTAACTCCAGGATACAGTTGAAGTGGATGCAAAGGTACTTGGAAATACTTTATAAAGCACTGTAGCTTTCCTGCAGGCAGTGGAACTCTGCCAGCTGCACAAGATGAAGATCTGGCCTACTCATTAAAGGTTTCAGATCTTCAAGGAAAGAGGTAGGCATGTGTTCAGAGTTGAGCTCCCTGACCTAAAAACCCAAGGAGAGAGTAGCAGAATGGAGCAGCACATCTGAAAATCCCCCAGATAACTGTAGGTCATAGCTCAGAGAGGCACTGACAATCACACCTGGTTCTTTCAAAGAAGAAATTGCTTGTTTTTCTAGAGGGTGTACTGGAAAAGGGATCTTAATTTTGCATGTGTTTTTGGGAGGCAGAGGAGGGCACTGCTAATGAGATATGGGAGCCGTGCATCTGTTTAAGTTGTGAAATCGGCCCTGAATGTCTGTGTAAAGCAGAAGCTGGTCTAAGGTAGCGAAAATCAGGGCATTAACTTTAGATTAAAATATATACAATCATTCATTTCTCATTCTACACAGATGTTTCTGGGCAAAACTGTAGAATAACACCAAAAGAAACCACCTCAAGTGAGGGCAATGCCCCACCTAGTCCTACAAGTGCCTGAGAGAAAGCAAACACAATATATGTAGGTCAAGTATTCCATGATGTACCCCCCAGAAATGCAGTCATCCAGGGATTTACCAAGCTGGAATAACATTGTATTTAATAACTGTTCTTGGACTCTTCCTCCTTGAAAGTGCCTTTTTGAACTCATTTATAATTTTGGCCTCCACATCATCCCTAGCAATGATTTTCACAATTCCACTGGGTGAAAAATTAGAGCTTTGGTAGAATTTATTTTTAAATCTGATAATTTGGCTGGGTGCCCTTGACTTTTTGGGTTGTATTCACCTTCTCCACACTGCTGAGGATTTTATGTGTCTTCATTGCCTTCAGCCACCTCACTTCCAAGCTGAAGGGTCACAGCCTACACATGAAAGTTGCTCCATTCTTCTCCGTCCTTTTTGCTTTTCTTTGTGCCAGTTCTCCTACATCTTTCTGAACATGAGGATGACTAGGATTACACTTTGTATCCAAAATAGAAGAGGACCCATTATTGTGCATCTATTCTCTCTTTTCCCCAGAAAAGTGCATTTTAAAAGAAGATGTATAATACAAGATTTGCCAAGATCTCTGAAAAGCCTCATTGATTTTATTATTTCTTCTCACACTAAACCAGTTTTGCAGGACTATTTCCTTAGATCCTATAGACTTGGCTCTTTTTCCAATAAACTTCAAAGCGAAGTTCTCGCTTACTTTAGCAGGCCCTTTGCTTCAGCACTTGAGTTGCATAATTGTTAATCCAAAACATCCTGCCTCAGTGATGCCAAGCACTTTAAAACTAAAATACACCAAAACTTGGAAAGTTATATGAGTCACCCCAAAAATAGCCATCCTGCCATTTTCCAGCAGATACGATTTAGTGTTGCAGTGACTGCTTGGTGTGTCTCTGGATAATCCCTTGCTCTGGGAGGTGTGAACACTCTCATCTTGGGCTCTGCAGCAGGCGCCAGGGCTGACTGCAACACGAGCTCTGGCTCCCAGGAAGCCAGCTGTCTGGAGTCACTGCTGGGGCAGGATTAGCCAGGAAAGTTATGGCACAGAGACATAGATTTCACAACATTTCTTCACTCACCACAGCTGAAGACCACGTTTACTGATTCAGTTCATTCACAGCCCACCCCATTTCTCCTTGTGCTGTTTCTTTTTGTTTTGGGGTGTGAAGTGTCACACTGTGTGTGTGAGCCATAACCTTGCTACCCTTGTGCTGATCCACCTGCCCTTCCTCCCTGCCTGCATCCTGCTGGGAGTCACACAGGTTGTTCTGGGCGGACTAATTTGTTGTTTCGGGAGGCCCTGAGGAAGGACCAGCCTCCCCAGGAGATGTTCTGAAAGTGTGGACAAAACAACATCCTTTGCCAAAGACCTTACAGCTGGTGTAGAGTGGTGAAAACGATTCACACAACAAAAGGTTTGGAATACCAATAGTTTTCACATGGCAGAAAGGATGGCCTACATTTGTCCCGGTTCCTTTTATGTGCCCAGTCCCAGGGACTATGGGGTGAATCCTAGGAGATACTTAGAAGAACTTCACTATTCAGACTAAAAATTAAGAACAAATGACTGTATCTTTAGCATCAGCAAGCAGAGTTGCCATGTCCAACACACTTGGCAAAAGGCAACCCTCAATTCATGCAGGATCAGACCTGTTTAATCCATTAACCTTCACAACATGTTGAAGCAGCTGGGTTTTATCAGCCTTATTTTGCAGAAGGGAAGAGCTCAGGCAGCAAAGATTGGTGATTTGTCTTTCGCCAGAGAGGTTTTCTCCTTTTGTTCCTCTTAATGGTCCTAAAGATCTCACTGTTTCTAGGCTAAAGGGCTTAACTGGAAGTCAGCTGAAAGAAGGGTTGCTTTTGGATCAGTCCAGGTTCAGAAAAGAAGGATTTAAGATGCAGGTTGCCCTGGAATGACTCCTGCTGCACCTCTCACATGACAGTCAGTTCTCATGCTCACACCCTTGTTTCACGTCTTGCAGGCAGATTTAATTCTCTCCAAATAATTCCTGGATTAAAAGTGCAGGCTCATGCTCATCCAGTGCTCAACACCTCCTGTTTCTTCTACAGGAGGAATGAAGCTCAATAAACTGCATAACATGCTGAGCTCAATAAGCTGTGTAACAACTCAGCATTACCCAAAAATAGGCCAGGTGTGAAGAGAACCAGAATTCCCTGAAGCTAAATTGCATGTTCATGCGATGGAACACCTTTCTTTATCACATCCAGGGCTGCAAGGGCTTTTTTTTTTTTTTAAGAGAACTTTTGTTTTCATAAAATGATAGATCAAGATCAGTAACAGCATTAAACATGAATCATGGTTAACAAGGAATTGGTGGAAGTTTATAGCCACTCAATCCACTTAACTCTGCCAAAGCAATAAACCACCAATGGGGCTATAAATTGTTGAGCTGAATCTGCAGTTTTAAAATGTTATCCAAAATCAAATGTGCCCCCCGCCCCCCCCCCCCCTCCAATTTGACTATTAGTTGTCGACTACTTTGTTAAATAATAAGCCAGTGGTTCACATCTGCTTGGGAGCAGAGTCAGGCTTGAGCTGTTTCCCTGGCTACTCGCGCTGAATTCACGTCTGTTATCATTAACGTGAATGTGGGTAGGAAAGCAAAAGCTGTGCTGGAAATGAAATCAAGTTCTCCTCCCACTGCCCGAAGCACATAAATCTTCTAAGTTAATGGTACCACAGAATAGGTCTGATTGACTGCAGTGGGGGTCGGGGATGCACCAGGAATGTGGGGTCAAGCCCCGTGTACCACTGACCTTTTGGAGGAGGTGTGTGTGTCACTGCAGCCCCCCCAAATCTGCTGCTCAGCGCCCATCCAAAGTCATTAGTATCTATCTCCACACAGCACTGACGGCCCCTGCAGATCCTCTGCTTTGGTCCGTTGCTATGTGAGCAGCTGTGGGAGGAGCTGTGCTGTTCAGAAGGCCCAAAAGTATGGGAAACTCAGCTGGGGTCAGTGGTCACAGGTCATCAGTGGGGAGATGGCTCCTATCTGAGGTCAGCTCCATCCTTTCTCTCCATGGGACAGAGACACTGCATGTAAGGGGGAAGAGGAACCTGTGAAATACGGCCCATGAGAAGAGGAAGAGAATATCTGGGGTGCACCAACCGTGGGACAGGGGGTCAGCACAAAGCATGGCTCACACCAGACACTGCCTGGTGTCCTGGGCACGTCCCTGGTGTGCCATTGTGCTGCCTTGTCCGGGTACAGCTCAGCACTGCACTTGGCAGCGTAGGGGTGGTGGGGTATTGTGTGCTGCAGTGAGGGTGGACNCAGAAGGCCCAAAAGTATGGGAAACTCAGCTGGGGTCAGTGGTCACAGGTCATCAGTGGGGAGATGGCTCCTATCTGAGGTCAGCTCCATCCTTTCTCTCCATGGGACAGAGACACTGCATGTAAGGGGGAAGAGGAACCTGTGAAATACGGCCCATGAGAAGAGGAAGAGAATATCTGGGGTGCACCAACCGTGGGACAGGGGGTCAGCACAAAGCATGGCTCACACCAGACACTGCCTGGTGTCCTGGGCACGTCCCTGGTGTGCCATTGTGCTGCCTTGTCCGGGTACAGCTCAGCACTGCACTTGGCAGCGTAGGGGTGGTGGGGTATTGTGTGCTGCAGTGAGGGTGGACACTGCAACAGCCTGATGTCAACCCACTTCACCTTACTTCTTCCAGTGAGATCACCAGGAGTCAGGATCTTAGCACAGGCCACACTTCAGACATTAAAACTAGCAAATAAATACAACCAGCAAGGCTGACAGAACTTATTTTCTTCTTACACCAGTTTTATGCTATTGACTCTCCAGGGACATCGATGACTTGTCTCCTGCATCTGCAACAGCAACTGCCACTACATCAAGCATTTTGCACTCACTGTTTCATCATTTGACAGCACTGATGCTCCAGACAAGAGGCCGCTCATTTGCACTGCTATAGCTGGGCACAAGGTGGTAGATGATCAGGTTGCTGTTTTCAGGTGCACCAAGAGCCCAGCTACGTGATTCACACAGCAGTGGTACTCCTGGACAGCAAGAAATTAGGCTGGGAACAGAAACACTGGAATCAAGAAAACTTATCTAAAGCTGTTCTCAACTGCACTCTTCCTAAACTAGTTTCTTTTGGCTCCTGCCAGCTTTTCCACTGGTGTCCAGGCAGATGACTCTGGCATTCTGGATTCACCATTTTTAGTCAAGTGCGTATGAAGGCAGCTATTCTGTAAAGAGACTTAGGAAGAGCTGAATTTGATGACTAGAATACAGTGTCACACATGTATTTTTATCTGGTTTTTAGCACTATTCTCTATCTTTTCAAGACAGGACAAAGTACATCACAGCCACAGCAGAGCCACCTTACCCAGCGATGGGAAAGCAGGGACCAACAGACCTCACACAGAGATGGGAAAGAGAGACCTGCAGCTCTCCAAACAGCTTTTTTCCCTGCTCTCACTACCATGTTACATGTGTAAAATACAAGTGGGCATAAAACCTTCACATTAGCATCATTCAAAGCCCAGCTCTACCCTCTCACTGCTCTTTCCTCTGGAGCACATCCCATCCTCCTGTGTGCAGTTATTTATATTTCCTCATGCTGTCCTTTCCGGCAGGCTGTTCTACTTAACACCCCGCCAGCAGAGCATTCCCAGCAGGACCTCTCTGCAGCAACACTGCTTTTAACCTACCATCATAATGACCATAATTTACTGCCATTGTATTTCTACCCCCCCTCAATGTTAAACATTAACCTTGGGCCCACTATTGACTGCAGAAGACATCTGCTGCAATCATATGGGAAATACTGGGCATTATTTGGCTCTTCAGGAGATGGAGGCATACAGAGGTCCATGCTGCGTTGTTTAGGGGAAGAGCAGAAAATGTCTGTGCATAGCCAGTTTTAAAATCAGCCATTAAATTGAGCTTTCATAACTTCTGCTTCCAAAGGTTGGTTCAGTAAAGCACTAAATCTTTTCCACAACCATAGCATTCAGAAAGCACAGAAGTTTCCTTGATGATCAACCTTGTTAGCTCCAAGGACCTATTCTTTCAGAGTCCTCACTGTGTGGCAAGAAGAAAGGAAAAATGAGTTCTTGGAAGTAAAAACCCACTTTCTGTTCAGGTTTGAATAAAGAAAGGGTCACTGCCCCTGAAGGCTTGCCTCTCTCTTTTCCTTTTCTTAGACCACATAAATAGAAGAGTAACGCCAGCACATAAGCTGAATACATCAGGTTCTGATCATACACCAAAGCTTTTTGCAACACATGAAACTCATATTTGCTGTCACGTGCACAGGGTGTCACGTACACGTTAATCCTGCACAGGACTGAATGGGCAGATTCTTGTCTTTCTGTGGTGTGCATCTCCTGTTGCGTAATCCCCGAACAACACTCTGCCTTTGGAAGGAAAACCTGAGAACGTTTTGAACTTCTTTTAACCTGCAAATTGAAGGCTGGTGGCAGGATGAGTAGGTACTGATGGAAGAAGTACTAGCAAGTGGGAATCCTGACAAACATCTCCTTGTCCTTTGTCTTCAAAAGCTTTGACAGGCCTCCCTCTCCCTGCTTTTATCTCACCCAAACTGACCAGCATAATCCCTCCCAGCAAGTCATCCATGACTTCCAGCCTTCTTTTACTTTTTTGGTGTCTTGAAACACTTACCATGCATAAAATCAAGGTAAATCTAATTGGCTCATCCTCCTCTCCTTCCCCATACATCTCACAGGATTGGCCTGGAAGCATCCCACATCATCCTTCATGTGAGTGCATCCAGCAGCTTGCATGTGGGGACACCCACCCCTATTAATTGCACTTGGGGACATTTAAACATCCCATGATGGTCCTGTTTGCAGACCCAAACAGTTTACTGTCAGAGCAGACAAAATCTCATCGTTTGCTCATGTAATATGGGATGCAAATTATTCCACTTTTTTTGGGATGGAAGGGACATTAACTATTATCCAGCTCCAACCTCCCTGCCATGGGCAGGAACACTTTTCACTACACCAGGTTGTTCAAAGCCCCACCCAACCTGGCCTTGAACACCTCCAGGGATGGAGAATCCACACCTTCTCTGGGCAGCCTGTGCCTGTGCCTCACCATCCTCACCGTAAAGAATTTCTTCCTAACAGCTAAACTAAATCTGTATCTACCATCTTTCAATTTAAAGATATTCCCCCTTGCCCTATCAACACATGCCCTTGTAAAGTCCCTCTTCAGTTGTCTTGTAGTCCTTTAGGTACTGGCAGGCTGTTCTAAGGTCTCCCTGGAGCCTTCTCTTCTCTTCTGCAGGCTGAACAACTCCAATTTCTTCAGCCTATTTTCACTGGAGAGGTGCTACAGCCCTTCAGGCATTCTCGTGGCCTCTGCTGGACTCACTTCAGCAGGTCCACGTCCTTCTTATGCTGGGGACCCTGGAGCTGGATGCAGCTCTGCAGTTGGGGTTCCACCAGAGAAGAGGAGCAGAATCCCCTCTCTCATCTGGTCTCTTCCTTTTGTACCCTCTGGTGAATATATTCATTTTAATCACAATGTCCCTTGTCTGTTCTTTTTCTCTTCTGTCTCATATCTTGCCAGCTTTTATCACTGTGAAGCATTTGGGGTTTTTTGTTGGAGAAAAGTGAAGCAAAAGGCATTAAATATGTTTTCCTTCTCTAGGTCATCTGTACCGTTCCTGCTCCTCATTAGGTAATGGGCTTATGCCTGCTGCTGTCTTTCTCTTACTTTACTGTATTTATAGCACCTTTCTCCTTGTTTCCTAACACTCCACACTGGTTGTAATTCATTTAGCATGGAAACCTTTCTGCCCTACATGCTTATTTTATTCCTTGATCTCATCCTCAGTAATGTGACCTCATTCTCCTTTTTAAAATGATTCTTCTGGGACTCTCCTATCCTTACCCTTCCCTCTGGCTGTCCACAGTGGGTAGAGGTGGATCTTCTACTATGAGCAATGTCTCCTGGCTCAGATGCTTGCTGCCCATGAGGGCAGCTCCTCGGCCCTGGCCCTGCTGAGAAAACCTTGTCAAGATGTGGGATCTCACTCAAACAGCAAGGCTTTTATCCAGCACACAGCACTGAAGCTGCTCCCAATATTTCCAGCACCCACAGAAAGAGGATATGCCCCATACAGAGGACGAGGGCAATAATTGTCCCCTGCACTCAATACTGGTTGGTGAGGTTACACCTTGAATCCTGGATTCAGTTTTGAGCCCCTCACAACAAAAATATATTGAGGTGCTGGAACAAGTCCAGAGAAGGGAAATGGAGCTGGGGAAGGGTCTGGGGCACAAATTTTATGAGAAGTGGTTAAGGGAACGAGGTGTTTAGCCTGGTGAAAGGAGGCTTAGGAAGAGCTTACCACTCTCTACAACTCCCTGAAAGGAGGTTGTAGTGAGGTGGGGCTCAGGTTCTTCTCCCACGTAACAAGTGACAGGACAAAAGCATATGTCCTCAGGTTGCACCAGGAGAAATTTAGATTTAATATTAGTAAAAATTTCTTCACTGCAAGGGTGGTCACGCATTGGAATAGACTTCCTAGGGCAGTGGTGAAATCACCATCCCTAGAAGTGTTCAAAAGGTGTGTGGATGTGGCACCTGGGGACATGGTTTAGTGGTGGACACAATGGTGTTGGGTTAACAGCTGGACTTCATGAACTTGTGGTCTTTTCCAACCTTAATGTTTCTATGATTCTGTATCAGGGATACACCAGATGAAATCCTTTTATCTGTATCCCCTGATGCTGGCATGCTGTGACAGCATAGGACGGGAAGTGGTGGGCCTCAATCCATATCCATTCCCACCAGCAAAGGACAAGGGAGTATCTGGAGAGAGGGAACAGGGCACTACAGAAAGGTCTCTGCCCCCATCAGTGAGGAAAAGTCACAGTAATTTGTCCTTCAGTTTTCAAGTCTGATGGATACTTTAATGTCAGCTAGATACTTACTTGGTTTTCTTGTGCAGCAGAGATGAGCATCTGCCTGTGCAGATCCTCTGCAGCAAAGTTAAAAGGATGCAGGTCTGCTTTGCTCCGCTCCTCCTCCCTGCTCACACAGCGACCAACACTTCCCAAAGCCACCTCTGTAAAGTCTGCAGGGAGTTCACACGACACTGGCAGAAGTGAGGCTGTAAAAAATTATGTTTAAAACTTTAAAATAGGTATCTCCTCTGGCAAAATCATCTGACATAGAAAGCCCCATGGTAGGGATAACTCGAACAGTACCAGAAGCTTTGTATGTGTTCAGTCTGTATGTGCTGCAGAAGGGGAAGGTCAGAGCAGGAGAGTCTCACCCATATTTGACCTGCTGAAGGCATGAGGGGGTTGTAGCCTTACCTGTTCCCTCCTCAGTGCTCAGCAGCTCCCACACTGAAGTCCCAGCAGTGTTCTGCTGTGCCCAGAAGCAGCTGAAATGCCTTAGGCCCCTTTCATGTAACCTCAGTGCGGGGGGGGACCCTTGGAAACACTGGTAAGGGAATAATTAAAAAAAGAAAAAAAAAAAAAGGCAGTTAAAGAGCTAATTACAGCCCCAGTACAAGCAGGACAAGAAAGAAAGTTGATTGCAGCCCTTCAGGTAGGACACCAAAGACTTTCTCTGTCCAGCTTGGCTTTGGTGAAAACTACAGTGATTCTGCTAAGACTTGACTCGGTCTCTACAGGTAGCTTTCCTCTGCAATACAAGGTGTAAAATAATTTGCAAAATGCTTGTAATTGCATTGATGCATGCTGGATGTACTGGTCATGAGTGTTTTTTGGGAAGTACCTCAATCCAAGTGCCTCCTCAAAACTTTTCCTCTCTGAGATTGCAAGGACTCAGGACTTAGAAGCTGAGGGAAGGGAAAGCTGTTGCGATTTCTGAAACAGGGTGTTCTATTTCAGGGCACCTTAAGACAAATAGCTCCAGAGAGCCTGGTCTCTGTCATTAGAGACCACAGTTAATGCAGGGCCAAGAACAGAAATCAACACTCATGGACCCCTCTTCCAAACTTCTTAGGTGAAAACCTGATTCTAAAATATTTTAAAGATGAGTTTTTATAACACTCACTTATCACATATATGTCTGAGTACCATGGTGTGTTGAAACACCAGTTTTAATATCACAGCACAACTCTCCTGTTGACATGTCCCTAAATGATCTCAAACCTCTCTTTATCCCAAAAAGGTTGGGGTTTTGCGCCTTAATTCCTCAAATTCAGATAAACTCCAAGGAGTTTCCCCAAGTCAGCCTTGAGCCTTGGGGGAGATCAACAGAGCTGGTTATTTTTCAGCCCACAGCTGATCCAGGCCCTGGTTGCTGCCTATCTCACCCAGTGAGACCTTGGGTGAACCAGCCTGGCCCCACTAGCCACCATATCAGGTTGTGTGAATGCAATCCAAATTCAGCAAGCAGCCCTAATTAATGCTCCTTATGTTTATTTGACTCACCGAAGATACAAATCGACCTAAGTAGTAAATCTCATCGTTGCATAGGAACTACAGGGATCAGTTCCTTTCCAAATGTGTCCTGGAGAGAGCCCAAGATATCTAATACTGTGGGGAAAACACATATTGAGTGTCAAATAAAAGCAACTGCAGCGCTGCAACAAATGGCAACTTCCTCCTGGAAGAGTCAAAGATGGCTGTGACTGCTGATGGTTTTAAATGTACTTTCAGATTATTAATAGAGACGATTTAAAATAGTTCCTCTCACTCCAATTCCTCCTTTAACTCATACCCAACTGCTAAACATACTGTGGCTGCTCCTACTAATACACTCTCTAACAAATCACAGCCATACACAGGTTTCCTTTCAGTATTTCCAATTTACTCTTTAATGGGAGACAAATGTGTCTTATTTGCTGACTGCTTAATGAGTCTGAAAGAATTTCCAGGCATGCACTGGGATGCTGCTTATTAGAGCTGCTTGCAAATTGTTTTACTTGCTTAAATCTGTGGCCATATTCGCTGGCACTTAGATGCTGGACTGGCTGGTGCAACACTAAAACGTAAATCAGTATGTTATGTAAAAGAAATAGAAATTTCAGTAGGACTGTTCCCATTTACACTTGACAAGAGTCAGAAACCAACATATTGAACTGACAAGATGTACATGTAAATAGTTGCTTTGCTCATGTAGTTGTAGGATAGTAATTGCTGTCTGGTTTCCTACTGTAGAAATTTACCAAGCAGCTGATCCTGGCAACTTCAGATCTGTTGAATTCCATGCTCCTGGGGTTTACTATTGATTATTCAGAGCGACTCTTTGTTTTGGTGGCCATGCAAAAGAAATATGCCTCTTTGTGGATTTGTACATGCACTTTGGGATTGGATTTTTTTTTTTAATCATTTTTTTCTGAGTGTGACAGCTCCACCAGGAAACATTTCCAAGCACAGACTTCCTGACATAAATATTTATACTATCACCTGCCTTTCCACCTGCTCCCAGACACTGGGTCAGAGGTGGGAAGCATGGATTAAGGGCTGGGGACAAGGGGAAATGCAGCAGGGAGAGAAGCTGAGAGGGCTGAGCCTGAGGCAAGGGTACTTGGGGCGTGAGAACGGCTGGAGGAGTTGAGGGAGGACAAGGGACGGAGCCATGGGCAGGGGCGGCGGGTTTGTAAAAATATAACATAAAAAACTTAATTTTGGCTAGGATGGGAGTGGGCTTTCACTGGCAAATCTCTCAGAGTCCATCGCTCTTCCTTCACAAAGGAGGGGTGGTTTGTGGGTGCTGGGTTTTGTGCGGGCTGTGGGTGCAGACACCACAAAGCGCCTTCGGCAACAAAGAGCCAGATGCGGTGAGTTTGATCAGAGTCAGATGGGGTTTGGGGGAATAAAGCACCCCAAAATAGGTGGTCACTGGAATAGAAACAAAAAGAGAAATTGTACATTGACCCTGAACTCATGTGACCAAAAAAAGGAATAAATCCCTCATTTTTCTAGCATAAAAACCTATGCAGTTTTTAGAGACTAAAAGGCCTTAGATCTTATTGCTTTGTCTTTCTTACTGCTAGTAGGGCATTCAGCCTTAAGAAAATCATTAAGGATATGCTTTCTCAGGGTATCTGAGGCTCTTTGCTATTCAATAACAGGGGAAAAATGAATTAGTATTATTCTGTTGGTTTCACAAACTGAGAGAGAGGACTTTAGGGTTTTCCTCTCTTAGAAAAGTTTTACTTTTCAGCTCTCAACTATACCAAAATTAGCCACATTTACTGCAGAATAGCTCTGTCAGTGTATAGCATGTATTTGAAATATAAAGGCATGCCAGATGAAAACCAGCAGTGTGAAATCAGTGCACCAAGAGAAAAAGGCAAGGATCAGATCAGACCCTCTGGGGCTGGCTGCTGGCAAGCCTGCAGCCTGTGTGTGCTCTCCCCTCTACTCCCAGTGCCCTTGATTTCTCAGGCTGCTTTGAAAGACAAAAAGAAAGTTGGTAATCATACACCGACAGATGGTTCCTTGGTTAGTTACTCTTTATTTAGATGGAAACAACTGCGATTCATCAGCTTTTTCTTTTTTTTTTTTTTATATAGCTACATGATGGTGAACTTTCAACTCCTAATCTATTTCGAAGAAGTATTGTGTGGCGAGTGTCTATTAATAACAAACCTTGGCCTGACTGGAAATTTCCTTTTGTGTATTATATTCCAGTTTTTTGAGATGTTTTCACCCAGTTTTGTTTCACTTTTCAGTGACAGAACTATCTAGACAGTTTTCCAGTGAATGTCATATTAAAGATATTGCTTACATGCCTATAAATAGAACTTAAGTATTCCTTTCTTATTCTTGGACTTGCTCTCTTTACCTTAATTGTGAATTGATAGCTAATGAACTGCTTGTTTCTTATTTTGATCATGAACAATTCTGGTTGATTGTTTTGGGGAAATATGCTTGTAGCACCTTCCTAGGCATATCAGAGTTAAGCTGTAACTGTGAATATTTCTTTTGAATGGTATTTTACAGAACTCTATATGCATTTAAAGTTAAGAATGTCCCAAAACAACTTTTCTAGATGGAAGCCTGAAACAAAGATTTGGAATGATTGGCGTAAAGTTGAAGAGTGGCTTTCTACAACAAATAGAAAAAACTCGCATTACATTCCTGCTCATGCCTAGAGGTTCATTTTCCTTTTGACCCTTTTGGGTTGATGTAGGATTTCACTGCACATCTTAGATCCAAGTGAACAGCAATTTCTACAAGTTTCACTAATTAAAGAAAAATCCTGTTTAAAAAAATCCGAACAACAAGAGATTCTTTGGGGGCTTTTGTTTCACGTTTCCTACCATCCATCATCACAGGCCTGCACCAGAGTTACTGAGTGCAAACAAATGTGCAGATGAAGTAGTGTCCAAGTTTTCTTTTACAGACGTAGGGGAGACTTTCACTGATACATTTTTTCCAGCAGCACAAACTCAAAATACCAGAATTACTCACTTTTTCAGGTATTAAAATGGGTTGAATTAAAAAAAGATTACTACCTCGATCTTTCAAAAATACATTAAAATATTTCAGATTTAGAAACAGAAGGGGACCATCTCTATGCTTAGTTACCATAAAGCACTTAATGCATCTGTGGTTATTGATTTTTTAAGGGATTCATTTGAATTTTGCTGGGGAAAAATCTCAGGGAACTCAAATGGTCAATTTAATGTCTTTAATTCTAAAAGAATCTTATCCAAGTCTGCTCTAAATTATTTTATATTTGGACCTGATCTACCTCAAAACCATGCATAGCTGACCATTTTCAGGTCACTCAACTTCTTGGAAATTCTTCCCTTTTTCACATGCTATTAGCACTATCGAATTTTTTGCCTCAAGGTTTGTTCTGTAACAGACAAAGTGAGAGGAAGAGTCCCTTTTTCACAGGATATACCACGCTGCTGGCCTCCTAGACAAAAGCTGTGTACACTGATTTCTCATGAGGAATGGCACGCTGTTAGGAGATGGGATCATTGGCATGAACAACTCACTTCCCGCAAACTGCTGTCTTCCTCATCTCCCTTTGGCAAAAAGCTCTCACTGATAAACCTCAGCAGGCAACTGGGCATTTCCTCTGTTGTTTTATCCTCAGTTCACCTGTCTGGACTTGAGCTTGCTCAGGTGCTGCTGAAAGGCATTGGCATGATGCCACATTTTTGCATGGAGAAAGAAGACACCGTGAGAAGATGCAGTGGGAGGTCTCTTAGACAAACCTACCCAAAGGCCTGGACCACTATTTCAAGGATTCATTTTGTGCATGTCCTTCTGGCAGGAGAGCTTGAGGTAGCCAGGACTGTTGTCCTTCTCCAACTCCTCATGGTGAGAAATGACCACATCCCCAGCACTCAGCTCGGAGACTTGCCCTGTGGGCACCTCCCTTCCCCCGACTCCATGGATCCTCCAGCTGCCCTCCTTCTCCTCCTCTTCCCCTCTTTGGCACTGATCTGAAACCCCCATGGGTCACACAGTGGGCAATGAGATTAAGACTGGGATTTGTAAAGATGATGCCTTTTTAAAGAGCTTAATAGGCCAGATGCTCAGCTGAGGATCAGGCCATCTGTCTGTTCAAGCCCTACCTGTACAGCAGGTTACTGCTAAGAGAGAGAGGGAGACAATTTGGGACTGCAACCCCAAAACCCAGGGACACAGCATCCTTCTGACACAAAAAATTTGGAAGAGAAAATGGCAGATGATGTTCCTGGCTGATATAAGCACTAGTAAGAGGGAGACAATCCCAACTGCATGCATGGCAAAGGACTTCTTTGCTCTTCCAGCAGATATTAAGGAGCCCAAGAGACAGCAAAACCATAATTATGCTCACTTTAAAATCCTTTGCTCTACCAGAGTAGAGTGAAGTGACCCCCCCCCCCCCNAGAGTCAGGCCCAGTCTCCAAAGCCAGCTGCTGCTTTAGTGCAGTGATCTGTCTCCATACTCCCTGATAAGCAGTCTATGCCCCGTGACTTATAATAAAAGGGAACGATGGTCCCTGAACAAACCCAGAGAAGAGGTATTGATTTGCAAATAGTTTAAAAGAATATTCAAGGGTCATGAGCTGACCCTTTTCAGCTCTGACATTTTATATCAGGGGGGATCCCATTGAGATGGGAATTCATATCCTAGACATTGTTTTGTCCTGTTTCATAAATAAGTTGAATAGCTTAATTGATTGACACCCACTGCACTTTCCCAGCTTCCTCAGGCTCCAAAGTACACTGCTGTTTTCTGCCATAAATAATATGAACTTTCAATCAGCCGCCAGGCACAAAAAGGAACTGAAAATTCTTCATACAATAGCTGCAATCTGGCATACGAGGCACCACAGGTCTAAAGGGAGAGCGGGGTTTGATGTCACCAGGTATTCATTTTCTTCCTGTGGCACCCACAGTATTTTCCTACCCAAATGGCCTAAACCCTAAAGGGGCACCCAGGGGCCCCTGCAAGGAGGAAGACTGGTTTGTCCTGGAGTTTATGTGTGGGTTAAGAAACTGGTTTGCTGTACTGTGAACAGAACATGGAGCCACACGCTGGATCACCAAGTCCAGCCCCTTGGAAGTGCTGGTAGAGCATCCCTTCGTCTCTCTGAGATTCTGATTCAACTTCATCTCAACTGGAGTGACATTATTCTCCCAAAAGCTCCCCATTTGTCCCCAGACCTCACTCCTCTGACTATTACAAAACTTCTCCTAATTTTCAATCCATGCTTATTTGTGTTTAACTGAGATCAATCCATTCTCATGGCAAGTTTAATCTTTTACCTAAATAGTTATTTTCCTCCCTGGATATTTAGTCCCCAGTGGATTTCGTTTTCATTGTTCCTCCTCAGTCTTGGTTGCACTAAGGGAAATGAGCTACACAATTTACATCTCTTATTTTTAAGACAATTTAATGGCCTTTTCAGCAATTCTGGTGACTTTTGGAGAGCTCTTGGCTAAGATATAGCCCACGCTTTCAAAAAAACAGATGTAAAAAGAGTGTGAAGGTGTTGAGGACTTCCTCTTGAGGAAGGAAGGTGTGGATGTAAGTGCTTACCTTCAGTTGCCCAAGTTGGAAAATGTTAGCTTCTGACCTCCCTGTGCTTTAATTTCCTCATCTGTAAAACAGAAAGAACAACATAGACCTCAAAGGGGAGTAATTAATTTTTCCAAAGTGCTCCAAGATCTTCAAGTGAAAAGTTCAGCTTTAAATGTGAAGCTCTTTTGTCTGTTGTTCTTTACTTGTTTCTTCTTAAACAGTGCAAACCCTGGAGAGAGGGCACTGAGCCAGACTAAAGCCAAGGCAAGTTCCTGCATTGGTTACAGCGGGGACCCTTTATGCAAAAGGTTTCAGAAGGGGTAACAGGCATCTGTTGCTAAGACAGAGCAATAAACACTGGAAGAGAAAGAATACTGACTGAAACCATTGCAAGGCCAAGTGAGAAGACCAGTAGTTTCTCTTTAGAAATAGCAGCAAACAGTTAAATCTATTTTTCTTGCTTTTCTTCAGAAGAAATTTCTCCAAGGATGCTCACCAAATGCACCCTCATCCGTAATTAATAAATGTTTGGAAAGACACTTTCCCACTCAACATATGAAATTATAGATGATCCCTTAATTCCCCAGACGTTTGCAAGCCTTGTCTTGTCAGAATTGAATTTACTACAGCTGATTACCCTGAGAATGCACTGACCTTCTTAGCTCCTGCTGTGGTCTTTATTTTTATCATGGCAGATAATATGGGGACCAGAAACTGGGGACTTGGTAGTAGGGATTATGTGATACTAATGAGACAAAGCTTATTGTTGACGTTAACTGTTATTACCCCTAAAAAACGTGCACGACTCCAGACAGATGGACTTCACTTTGTTACACCAGGAGGGAGCGAATGCATTTTGACAGTAGCAGCATTTATTTAAAATCTGGACCACATCTGGTGCCTCTCTGAAGCAGACCATATCTGATCAATCAGAATTATGGCTCTTCAGTCTCCAGACGAGTTAGAAGAAATTCATTATCTGTTTTGAAGCTTGCTTCTCTTTCATCTATTAAAAAAATACTGAATTGTCATCGGATCCATTTAGCTACTGAAAGAAAAAAAAAGAAAAGGACAGTAATTAAACTAACTAGCAAGCTCCACATCTGAAGATATGATTAATTCTTTGAGACACAGTGCGTGTAGGTACTTGGCTCACGCTAGGCTTCAGTCAACAGTTTCTTAACTGATGAAATAGATAGCCTAGGACTTATCTCCATTTCTGGTTAATTCATAAACTCTTGGAAATACCCACATGAATTTCTCCAAACTCTGTCAGAAGTCAATATTTGTCTTTCAGTAACATTTATCCCCTGGGCATGGGGCTTGAGAGTCACCATAGTGAGGACAGCAGTGTCTCCATGGGGCCTCCTGCTCCCAAGGATGTCACCCCTCTCCTGTGAATGCCCTTCTGGACCAGCAGTTTTGAATGATGAAAATTGACACTAAATGCTGTGAACTCCTCCATGTGAGCTCTTCTGAACCCAAAAAAGATGGTGAGAGCCTGGGCTTACATATAAGAAAAAGCAGAATGCAAAGCATGCTGTTCTGGATCTAAATTTATTTTCTACAGTTTTTTCTGATTACAGAGTTTCTCCTTGCATTTCTGATGACCACAATTGTGACACCAACTGGAACTTAGCCTCTGAAGTTCTTATCACTGCTTCCATCCTTACCATGTTTTGAGAGCACAGCTCAGAAAGTAGCCTTGTGAAAGCAATTGACTTTTATCTCGCACATTCACAACTTTTCAAGGAAAATTTTAATTAAGAGATAAAGCATTTTATAGGTGTTACAATCAAAGTTAGTGAGAGGGTGGGGAGACACAGGTTTTATGTTCAGAAGTATAATCTTAGAAGAACAATTTAAAATGCTCATCAAGCTTTGTGAAATATTTCTCAAAATTCTTTGTCAAACTGTTATTTTTAATTCATGCCAATGAAACCCAGGGAAATTATCTTTTTTAAGTGAGGTGGAAGCAGTGACTGCAACCTTCCAGAGGAGCATCAGGTGTGCAAAAGAGAACAAGACTGGCATTAATTTCTTCTGTAGCAGTGAGAGCTCAGGAGCAAATGATTTTGACTGCTTGTTGATCACATCCAGATGGGTAAAGCACAAAATGAGGTTATAATAGCTGCCTGCCTCAATGCTAAACCACCCTCAAAATTAGGTGGGGTGGCTCCAAAGCCATTTATCTACCATGGGTGCAGGACTGTCATGGGAAAATTGACTCAGGATGATATATATATAAATCTCCTGCTGGCAGTAGTAACTCCTCTGGAATTTCTACAAATCATGGATGACAATTTTCTAACCAAGAAATAAAAGCTAACGGTAACTAAGGTGGAAATGATTATGTTGGATCCCTGTCTGAGTCAGTTAAAAACACATGGTATTTCAAGACAGCCAGGTTCACAAAGCTGAAGCAAGTACAAGCCAGTTGTAAGGAAGGACTGAAGACTAAATGTGATGCCTGCAATGAATAGTTCAAAATTATTTAGCTAGAGGTTAAAAGAATGAAATAACAACAACAAAATCAGACCAAAACTGTAAGTAAAGAAGAAAGCATGGTTCCAAAAATCTAGAATAGAAAAGGACACAAAATATGCAATAATAGTGGATGGATGTTTAGAAGACAGATGTTGTAAACACTGAAAATACATCCTGGAGCTATACAAAATTAATAAGGAAGCAAAGGGATCCAAGGAAATACATATAGACCAGAAAAAAAAAAAAAAAGACAGTAAGGAGCAGATGTTTTGAGTCCATTGGGACCAAGAGTAACCCTACTAAATACTAAAAGCCAATGAACAGTAAGAGCACCAGAATAGTCAGTAATAATGCAGGAAATCAAAAGGGTTTAGCAAATGTGTCCCTTCCCTGCCCAGGAGTAAACCAGGACATGTTCATACCATAAGGAAAGAATGAATATTTTCTACTCAAGCCATAATCAAAATGGAAGTAAAACAGTCACTACTAAAGTAACTTTTTAACAACCAGATACATGGCACCAGGACTATTAAAAGGGCAGGTTAGGAGGTTCCTCTGGGTGCTGCTTTTAGTAACTCAGGCCCAGCAGTGGCATAAACATGAGAGAAAGCAAATACTATTGCAGTATTTGGACATGGCAAAGGAAATGATCAAATAAGTATAAATCTGTCATCCTGGCACCCACTGAGGGTTGAAATAACAGAAAATTTTTACAAGATTTAACTACTAAAGAATTTAAGGAGGTACTCTAAATATTTTGCAATTTATGGAAAACAGATCTTCTAAAAGTTGCTGATATAATCACTGCCAGAGACAGAGACAGATAAGACCTATTGCTTTTGCTTGTTCTCATCTCCAGAAAAGATGGGAAACACTCTCTGTATTCCCCAAGTAAGAAATACTGGGGGTTTAGAAAAATATGACACAAAATGCAAACTTACTTTCTTTGAAAAAACTTTTGTTATCAAATTTAGAAGGGGGAAGGAGGTCCTAATTAGGGTTGGTACAATTTGACCTAATTTTTAATTTAAAATTACCAGCTGTAATCTGCAAAATTTTTGTTTAGTTGTGGTGATGAAGTAATAATTTTTTGTCAGTATTATATTTTAAGAATGGTATAAAGCTTTGAGGCAGTTCAATCCAAAACATCTGCAGATACCCACAGCTGATACAAAATACTCTTCTCCTCCCTATTTTTACATAGGCTTCAGTAATTACCTCTGATATAAAGAAATAAAGGATTTTTGAAAGAACTGGAAGAGAAACAGTCAATTCCATCTAATTTCCACCCAAGTCAGAAACAGGCAGGAAGCATGGTCTCCATAAATAACTGAAACACTCCTTCTTCTTCTTTTTTTTTTTAATCTGTCACTTCTTTGCTGAAATAAGGCATATCAATTCATTGAGGTGAAGAGATAAATTCCCTTTTTGTCCCGAACTTTCTGAAATAGTCCCCACTCCCAGATGGAGCGTGCAATGGCAGGTTACCGAGTTCATGGAATGAATGACTGTGGCTCGTGCTGCCGATCACTTCGTGCCGTGATTTCTGCATTTCCCAACAGCCCTTTTCCCATATGGAGATGAAACTCACTTTCAATATCTGAACCATCACACCTGCTTTAAAACTGTCTGTGACTGGAGGGGTGGGATTGAGATCCAAGGTTCGGACACAGGAGCACAGCAAAGTGCCCAAATTCCCACTGTGGGCAGTGGAAATGGAATCAACATGGTCTCAGAGATCTGGAGAGCTATTTTCTTGTAGAAGGCACTCACTCTTATCAGCAGGTTAAATTCCACACAAGTCCCTCTAACATCAATTTTTTTCAGAGAAACTGATCCAATGTTTTGCAGCAGGAACATAGAGCCCTCCTTTCCAAGGAAATACTTCAATCTGTGTTTCTGTCTAATAAAATTTTGCCCTAGGGCCATAGAGAAGGCATTGCTTGCTGTTTTAAAGAAAATGTTCTTTTGAAGACCCCACAGCTCCTCAGCTTTTATAAACTCCTCTGCTACACAGCTCTGTCCTCTCAAATCCTGATGCCTGATGCGTGCAGCTACACCCAAGTTTTTGCAAGTGCCATTCAAGAATTAGTAAAATCAAAGCTTGGCCTTGATATCAGTCTGCTTTTGGCTCTCTATGAGAATTTATTCCTCCTTACTTCTACATGTGCCTGTTGACACTTTTGAAGGAAGGAAAAGGACAGCCTTCTCCCAAATGCTGTGTGCCATTCCACCTCCAGCCAGGAAATAACAGCACTGGAGCCAGGCTTGCTGGAGCAGGCGTTGCAAACCCCTTGTACCAAGACTGTCCTCCTCGACAGACAAACCACAGCCACCTCTGTCCTGCAGCAGAGAGCCTGGAAATGACAAGCTGTTTTTGCTCAGGTCACCCTGAGCCATAACCTTCGGAGTGAACTCCCCCACTTCCAGGAACAGTGTGGGAGGTGCACGGCATGAGAATGCCTGAGGGAAGGAGGTGCATTTGCACCACATCTCTGATCATCAAGATATGCTGCCAGGAGACTGTTTATGGGTACTCGGTTATCACATTATAATTTGCAATATTCCAAAATACAGTATAAAAAAAGACCCCAACCTGAGACAATGCCCTGCAGCACCAACTCTGATGGTAGAAACAGATTTTCCACACCTGCTGACTTCATACCCAAACCCGCGTCTGTTTAATAAACAGTAGCGGGAATAAAAAATACCAACTCCAGAGTTTCATCAACAATTAGAGTAAACTTGTTATTATGTCAACAGTCAGCTATTTCTGCTTGACGACTGTCATGCACATTCACATGAGAATGTTTCTGAGTTGTTCTTATTTGGGACAAGGGCATGATACAGGTGTATACTCATTTTAAAAGCACTCAGATAACCTGACATGGATTGCTTTAAAAGGACTCTCATGGTGGAACTCAGACACAAAGTTATCTTGTTCATAATGTAGTATCAGCACATTTTCATCCCTGACCGAGTTTGAATTTTAAAGTTAATTACATTAAGTTAGACAAGATGAGGAGATTTTTAAGTGTGCTGACAGTATTTTTGCTTTACAAGCCATACCAAATGCCAGTGATTAGCGCCTTACAATCTCCTGATCTTCATCCCTAACATTTTTCTTCGAATTCTCGGATTTCAGATTCTTTAGGTATTCTACAGAGCCCTACCTAATCTTCCCATTTTAACGTTGTTCACTCACCTTCCACACGTGCCAAGCATTACAATGCTTGTTGACTTACTTAGCAATACAGCCTTGCAAGACCCCAACACACTTGTCATCACAAGGTTTATAATGAAAATAGTCCATGGAAGGAAAAAGAAAATACTTCTTTTTTTTCTTTCTTTCTTTTTGCTGAAATACTGCATTTTAATTTGTTTATTCAAAAAAAATACTAAACACAAAATGTTAACAGTTTTTATGGCTCTTACAAGAACAAACATATTAATGCAAGATACTGAGATGGACTAAGAGTACAACAAAGCATTATAGTCTTAATTCCTAAAACCGAGTGAAAATTCAGGATGGTGGCAGGAGTCAAGGTTCCTCCAGCTGATTATTACAGATTTCAGTAATATGTTAACTTTAATAAACCTGGCCCAAACCCTTCAGCTGTTAAATCAGCCTACAGAAGAGAACCCCTTCTCTGGAGTCCCCTCAGAAGCACCGTCTGCCATCAGCTGCGGACATGTCCTGCTGGGTCCCAGCACTGCCAGGACATGCTTCCCTTTCAAAGCTGGCCAAATCCATTTGTGTCACACACTCTGCCTGCCCAGGACCATCCCCCTTCTGCCCCTGTGCCCATTTGGCAGGGCCCCCAGCCCTTCCTCCAGCCCATGCTCCTGTCACACACACAGATTGCAGCCTGAGCACCGTTTTGGCACCTCAAACGCACAACACCTGTTTTGAAGGTTAACAGATAGTGACAAGTATAATCACAGCTTCTGCTGAAGTTTTAGCCTGCCAGACAGTCATTTATGCTATTATTTTCTATAGTTTTTTCTCCCCACACACATAACCCATCACTTTTCAGGGCAGTGCCACAGGCAGCTGCAACATGCTCTGTTTTTGAAAGGTTATCACCTTTCCTTACACTCCTTCCTGATGGCCAGCAGCTCTCAATGCCATTCCCCACCGTGCCATGGCATTTCTCTGTGACGTTGCTCTTCAAAGGCCATGGTATGAGGATGCTCCAGCAGCTTTTCCCACCTTATGTCCATCAGGTGAGGTTATGTCTGGAGCTCTGTCCTCACATTTCACCTTTTGGGGCCCTGGAGTCTGTGGCCAAGAGCAGTCATGAGCTGCCCCAGTTGTGGTCGCACTGCAGGACTGGGATTGGAGCTGGGGTCACTGCCAGGGCAGGAGGGGGAGGCTCATATATCCTTGTCTAAAGGTTCCCACGACCAGAAAGTTCCTCATAATCTCAGCGCAGGGGGCTTTCATTTGTCAGCGAGCGTGCTTTGACAGAGGTCTTCTCCCCAGGCAGGCAGCTGGGCTTGTCTCTTGTGCAGGGAGGAAAAGAAGGAAAAGGGACTTAAAAATGGGAGTGCAGCAACACCCCCAGCTCCCCCCATCCCCTACAATGCACAGTTTACTGGCGTTCAGTCCTGCAGCCTCAGTGAGGACACAATTCCTGGCCATTATAGTATGCAGAAAAACACTGTCCTAAACCTCCATATTTTCAGCATTAGGCTTCCAAAAACTTCAGACCAGAAGCAATTACTCATTTTTCAGTTCACTATTTTGATATCATCTTGGCACAGAAAGAAGAGACCAAGCTTTCTCCTTCCTTTCCTGGAAGAAGGTCTAAAGATACTTGCAACACATCCAAGGTCCATTTCAAGGTCCATCTTTATCACAAACCCTGATGACCTGAGCTGAGCAGCACAGACATCCAGTGAGGGTTCTTCCTTCAGGGTGCTTGACGCACTCTGCAACTGAACCCCAGGGGCAGAAAACAAACATTGGGACTGGTGGATGTAATCTGGAGGGACAGGGGGAAAAACAGGTTGTTATTTCACAAAACAGGGGAAAACAACTTCTTGAAAAGGCTTGTTTTTCCAATTAAGCTGAAAAAGAAAGGCAGCTTTAAATACTCATCTGAGGGGTCATTAATTCTCTCACCCAAAACAAAGCAAATATAGCAGCATGGAAAACAGCCATGATGAGCTGACAGGGTCTGCAGCACTCCTCTCCGGTGAAATCCACTGCTTGTTTCCACTGGAGCCGATGTGCTTTCTGTAGGACTACACAAAATAGATAGCCCTGTCCCCATCTCACGAGTGGGGACAACAGCCATGTTCAGCAGGTTTGCAGATGGTGACAGGGACAGCACTGGCATTTTCATCCTGGAAATTCAGAGACTCAGGATGTAACTAGAAAAAATTTACATTACCGGTGTTTATGATGTGCCAGCATAGGAAAACTCAGAGGACTATTTCCTTTGGGGTGAGGAGGATGGATAGGGAATTGGGTTTTTCTCTTTGCTTGCTTGCCTGATAGCTAGCAGGATTTGCAGATGAGCTTGACACTCTTCTAGTTTTGGGGAAGGTAATGTTTCCCCTGCAACTTTCTGGCAAAATACCAGTTTGGGGGAATCCACACTTTCCCTGCAGACAGGAAGCTGAGGGCAGCACAGTTTCCAGTGGCCTCCCTTACTTGTTCTGAGTTGAGAAAGTTCACAGACCTGTTTAGAGGGGAACATGAAGGACCTGGAGAAGTCAGATGCCAAAATCTTGTGCCAGCTTTTCCTGACCTAAGGTTGCACTGGGGATACTTGGAGGCATCATATCCCAGAAGACAAACGGAAGGGCTTGGCATGGGAAGTGGAGCTGAGGAGATAAACAGCTGTCAACAACAAGCCCAGATCCCACCTGGTCTGTGCAGTGAGAGGGCTGGGAGAGATGGCTGGGGAGAACAGGAAGGTGGGATCAGCTCCTGTGCATTCCAGAGTGGCCTCGGGGAACAATTGTCTTCAAGAGACAGGAGATCAGCCTGTCCAGATGTATCTCCTACCTGGACCATGGGGTGGGAGGGGCGTCATGGCACATTCCCAGCACTGCAGATGGTGATTGCCTGACAGGGAGGTTCACAGTAGTTCATGATCCACCTGCTTCTGGTGTGGGACTTACACCCCTCCAAATGCTAAAATGTGGGCCACTATTGTGGATGCTAAGAAACCAGAACGGCTCAGCAAAACAGTCTGCAGGAGGGAAGAGGTTATTTAAAGGGTGTTTGCCCAGGCTCTGCACCAGCAATGCTGTTTGGAGGCTGACAGCCCTACTGGGGGGAGCAGTACGAGGTGAGGAGTTAAGTGCCAAGTTCTCATCAGCCTTTTCCAACCACAACACTGCTGCTAAATTTAAACAAAATCTGTTCCCGTCTGTTCTGCCTGCCGAGCTCTTCCCTGTCGCACTCAAGGCGACCTGAACCTGATACAGCCCCGAGGCATTTATTTATTTATTTTCAACCTGTTCACCTGGTGACCACCCATCCCTCCAGAACATCCCATGACCTCCAGGGCAGACCATGTGCCAGGGGCACCCAGCCACCACTGCATGGGAAAGGACAGAAAAATGCAACAAATTTGCTGATGAGGTGCACTCACAGTCTCCAGGAATTGTAAAGGACCTGCAGGTTGTCCAGCTCTCAGGTAGCTTGGGCAGCCATGGGGGTACCTTTTCCCCTAAAAGTAAGGCTTACACTCAAACCAAAGCTGTTCCCAAAGAGAGGATAAGTTCACAAATTTTTTTTTTTTTTTCTGAGTGCAGATCTCCTTGGCAAATGCTTTTGCTTTTTCTGAGAGAGGAGAGACAGAAAAAATGTCTGCTTAGAGCTCCTGTGTCCTCAGATGCAGGACAGGTCAGTGAAGAGCAATGAAACACTCCATCAGCTGAGCCTGTGCTATTAAATTCAAACCAGTGATGCCACATGAGTTTTGCCCACACCATATAATCAAATAAAACCAAAATTTCCACTCCTTTTCCATCCTGCACTAATGCCACTGGAATGACGTGTAGGATAACACCAGGAAAGTTACTGCTGCAAAGTAAGCACCTGGAGCTTAGTTTGCACACTGCATGGGCTGGGGGTTCTAACCCATTTAATACATTTCTTTTGTCATGTACCAGAAGCAGAACTTCTGAGAAAAAAATCCGTTTGTATACCGCCTATAACTACCACTGCCAGTTAAAATATTGTGTGGTATATTGCTAATAGGATACCAGAAAAGCCCAGAACAGGAAGAACACCGCTTACAAAAACATAGGGCATGTCCTCAGCAGAAGGAAGAGACAAAACACACCTATATTCCACAATGGTATCCAAAATTTTCCCATTTGGCAAAGACAGAATATTGTCCTGAACACAGCACTTTTGAATGAAATCCAAGATGGGTGGGTGGGAAAATGCCAGACCCTTTAATTTTTCTTCAAAAATTTCTGAAAGGAAATATTATTTTACAAAACGTTTCTTACTGGTAAAAATAATATAAGAAAAGGAAAATAGAAAAAAAAAAGAAAAAGGGAAGGGAAGGGAAGATTTGGGAAGATTTGGGAA
>VYXC01011606.1:1712958-1876503 GCA_013397175.1 Platysteira castanea
AGGGAAGGGAAGGGAAGGGAAGGGAAGGGAAGGGAAGGGAAGGACAAAAAATTCTAGCTACATATGGTCCTGCCAAAGCAGTTTTTGTAATTACTAGCCCAGGAGAGACCTGGCCTATGAGCTGGGTTTCCTAGTGTTTAATTGATTAAAGTCATACAGAACAACATTAAAGAACTTGTTGGTTTTGTCATGGTCAGTTATGACCTGACATGAGACCTGTGACCAAACTACCAGGACTTTCTTGTGTCTGGTCCTGTCGTGCTGGGATTTGGTTTGTATTAAGTGACTCTTCACAGTCTGCACAAGCTCTCCAAACAAAGCCAAGGCTGTGAGCACCCGGTGCCACTGAGGACAATCCCCCTGATGTGCCCAACAGCTCCCAAACTCACAGCTGGCCCAATCCCTTCCCCAAGGATGATGTCATCGCAGGACTCATCTCTTTTAGCTGGTTACATTTAAAAGTAAAGGGGATATTTCCTTTTTCATAACTTTCCTTTAGAGTCTATGTAGCCTCATAAACAACAATGGTGGGCTCTGGCAGGATTTAAAAAAATCTCCTCCTGCTTTGAAAATCAGAAGTGAAACTCTTTGGCAGTACACACGCAAGTGTGCAGAGAATTGCTCTGATAGCTGGACCCAACCTCTTCTGCATTTCTGCTTAGCTGAAACTAATCAGCTAAATAATTACTAATTAATGCTGGTTAGTGCTGAACCACTCTGTGGCAACCTACAAATGATCTACAGGAGCTATAGTAGGCACATGACCAAAGCCTTCACCTCAGAATAATCTGGAAGAAGGCTCATATTTCTGATTCAATATCTGTTTTTGCCACAGAGGATAAATGGTTTCTGCAATACAGACTTGAAGACAGCTCTGCTAATGTTAACTTGTAAACAGGGGAGCAGAAAGGCAAGGGCATTAGTCTTTCAGTCCCTGTGTATGGAAATGTGGATGGATTTCTGGGCTGCTGCTCAAGCCCAAATACCAGCTCTGCACTGTGTTTGGAGCACCAGATAAATAAAGTCACCTGCATCACTTATGAATAACCAAAAATGGTGTTCAACAGGGAGCACTTCCTCAGGCCTTCAGGAGAGGGCCATAGCTGAGCTGAGAGCAGAGACTGCTCCCTGACACGCGGCTGAGAGCACTCGCACACCACTGAGTCATTCCCTATCACCAGGAAAGCTGAATCCATCCCTGGGGACCTCTCAGGACGAGGTGACCTCAGCATGGGAGGCAGTAGAGGGAGAGCATCCACTTTCTTGACTCATCCCTGCTTAGCACTTTGCACTACAGAGCAACAGTGTGGGAGACACCAGCCTTGTTCTGAAGTGGAGCATCTTGCCCTGTCCCCAGCCATGACTCAGCAGTGCCAGGCGTGCCCACAGCCACTCACCACAAGGACACCATGTATACATTAATTTTAAATATAGGGAGGTGATCCACTCCCCTGCACCATGCGGCTCAGTGATGCTTAGCCAATTAGATTGATCCGAGCACCCTAAGTGGGATATAGTCAGCATTTAAGTAGATCATGGACAAAAATAGAAAATCAGGAGGACCTAGGAGCTATTTCGGTCTAGCCTTTGACTGTAAATGGTGTGGCTGAGAGCTGAGAGGACTGGCTCCATTACAAGTAAAAGCCCCATCTAGAGTAAACAGATGAACTGACTCAAATAGACCAGCCTCCGTTTTTACATTTTCAAATGTAAAAAAGACCTTTTTAAAGACTAATGCCCTTGCCTTTCTGCTCCCCTGTTTACAAGTTAACATTAGCAGAGCTGTCTTCAAGTCTGTATTGCAGAAACCATTTATCCTTTTCCTATGAGAAGTACTCTTAACCTTATCCCAAGGTCCCTTACAAGTGAAACAATTAACCCCTACTCTCACCAAATACCTTCTCTCTTTCAGGTGTATCCAGTTATTTATGTACACAACTGTTTTTAGATGATGCCATTTCATTCAGAACAACAATATCCATGTATGAAAATACAGCTCATATCTTCTAGCGATATCAGAGCACTCAGTTTGCAGTAGATAAGATTGCTGCACTAAACCACGTTTGGGAATGCGATATCCAGCCTCTGATCTCTGACTGCCTTAATATTTGCTTCCCACTGTAGCATTTGAGTAATGTTAATGGTCTCTTTTTTTGAACAGCCAACACCTGTGAGAGGGAGGCAAGTGGTATTATCTCTGTTTTACAGATGATCGCTGTCAGCAGAAACAAGCAAAGGTCAAGGTTATCTGCAATGTCTACGGCCCAGCCAGAAATAGTTCTTCTGGGTTCGATGGAGGGTGTTAAAAAGGTAAGAAAGTTGGTAAAAATTTTCTTGGAAACCAAGCTTCCCCTGGCAGTAGAAGAATGCTTAATCCAGAAAAAACAAAACAAAAACCAGCACACCAAAACAAACCACCAACACAAATCCCAGAGGGTGGAAGCTCAATTAAAGCACTGAAACAGAGAGTATTTTTCCCAGCTGTGAGGATAGCCTTACCATGACCTCCCAAAAATGGGGTACTTCAGTCCTTCATTCAGGAGTTTTAATACAAGCTTATTTGGGAACTCTGAGCTTGATACAAAATGATGTCGTATGGTTGGACCATGTGGGAGGTCAGACTGAAAGAACATCACAGTCCCTTCCAGCCTTGAAGTCTATGACAGATCAGTGTGTTTCATATGGATAGTTCTTGCTCCAAGCAGATGCTGAATTATTTCAGCACTTAAGTGTTTTGCTGCTGGCTCTGATAAGATTCTGTGCTCCTACCATGCTGCTTTCCAGCTCTTTATCTTCAGGAGAATGTCCTGCTGGTAAGGGCTGACACGAGCTTTGTCTTCCAGACACCATTTTATTATAAAAAGTACCAGATCCAGTAATGGACTGACAACTCAAGAGAGTGGCAGAATATCAATTTACAGCTTCTTGCTGAAGACAGGCACATCCCAGAAACACTAACAGAACCCATGGACAAAATGCTTGTTCATACTGCTCCAACATGCCAAGGATTCTTGAGTCTACCTGCCTGGAAAATTTGCAACAATACCTGAGATGCCAGAATTGTGCTTCAATAGATGACACCTCCTAATATGTCACCTTGGACTGATGTATTTTGCAGAGGAACCTATTAGAGTTCAGCCTAATTGCAAAATCATGGAGTAATTTAGGATGGAAGATACCTCTGGAGACCCCTACACCAACTCTTGCTTGAAATAGGGTCACCTTCAGAGCTGTCTGCTCCACTTTTAAGTATCTTCAAGGATGGAGAGTCCCCAAACTGAAACTACTGAAAGACGAGCCATAAGTAATAGAAACAAACTCTTCTTGCCAGTGGTAGAGGGTAGAGCAAAAGGCAGTAATAAAGGGGAGTAGAGGATGTTCCCAGTTGCAGCTTAGAAGGCTCAAACTGGCAGCTTTGTGATCTGTAACTGGAGATGGGGTAGAAACTCCACCCTTGGAGGTTTTCCAGAGTAGGTGACACAAAGGCTGTGCTGGCCTCACCTCTTATGGCCTGCTTCGAATAGAGGTTGGACTAGAGATCTCCAGACAAGCAGTGTGTCTGTGATTCTGTCCAATGGATCCATCAATCAATGGAAGCCAACATAGCTTTTGTGAAGGTAAGTTGTACCTCAAAATCTATCAGATATTTTGGAAGGATTGCCAGCCATGAGGGACAGAGCATGGGTTGATTCACTGCACCTGGGTTTTGAAAAACACTGATAACTGGTAAAATCTCCAAATAATTTATTGTCATGGTCTATCATAAACTCATATCAGATTAAAACATAGGAAGTTAAAAGAAGAATAAAGGATGGTATGAATGCACACATACATATGCGGGTCCATATTTTTGCATATATGTGTACATTCTGACATATGTAACAGAAGAAGAGTTTCTGGAAAGTTCCCCAACACCTTGTAACTTGTGCTGGAATTTCAGGAGCTTAGTGCAATCATAGTCATCTGGAAAGAGGATGAGTGATGGGTGAAATGACCAACGATCAAGTATTTAAAGTTATCCAAGATTTTCTGATCTAAGCCTGAATGTGAGTAACTGTGGAAAGATGACAGTGAGTAGCCAGGCAATGAAGCCACAGCTAAAGGTCAGTATCAATAAACAGATTAATTTATGTGGAAGAAATCATCCCAGCCACACATAGAAAAAGAACTGACATAATTGTGAATAATTGTGTGAAAATTCCAGGCCAGAGGCTTTAAAAAAGAGAGTGATACGAAGAGGGTAGAGAACAAAATTTAAAGTCCATTGCACACCCTCAAATTTTGTGGAGGGAAACACTGATCAGACACCTGGAGTGGCACTTGACTGCATGAACCCTGCAGCTTGCAAAGAGCTGATGGTGGGGTGTGTCCCCACATGCAATGACACCAGAAACAGGCTGCTACATCTGCAGGTTGACTTTCCTCTGACCCTGGCATAGGTTCCTTGCAAGAAAAGCATAACTAGGCACAGTTAATACCTGTGCACCCAGATGCCACCCATAATATGTGCAGAGGACAGGACAATTAGCAGCCTGACACCATTTAAATACTTCATTCTGCAATGGCCGAATGTCATGTTGTGACAAGGTCCACCAGAACCCCCCCTTTCAGTCTGCAGAGGGAGCGTGAGAGAAGGGAAGAAAGCAAGAGACAGACCTCTGACTCAGAGGTGCTCAAGTGTGATAAGAACAAAAGAGAAATGGCTCAACATAAGATGCATCTTTCACACCCACAGGCTCCATGATGGAATGGTAACAACCATGTAGTCTTCAAGTGGCATCAGGAACAGCAGGGATTCCAGTTTAAGGCCACTATTGTTTACTTATAAACAGTATCAGTGGGTGGAAACTCCTATTTCCAGTTTTGTAAGAGAACTAATTGCTCTAGAAGTCTCTGCTCTCTTCAGAAAAATCAGTGTCAGGGGCTGTGGCAGGTTCGACAGCGTGGAGGACAAGGTCTGGGCACCAAGAGCAGTGAACAGGACACTATATTGCATGGGCCAAACTGGGGCTGGTGCACAAAATTTGACTGTAACTGTTCCCAGGTAATGAGTCCAGTGAATGAAAAGCTGTCTGCCTCTCAGATCAAGAAGAGGTTTCTCCATCTCTGGGCCACATGTTGCCATAACAGGCAGGGCCTGAACTGCCAAGTGTTTTTGTGACAGCTGAACAAATCTGTGTCTGGTGGGCAATCCTTTCTAGAAAGATTTTCATACAAAGTGTTTAAATATACTGGAAGATTTACAGTGTAGGTTATTAAGAGCTAGAATGTCAAAATGGCTAGGCTTAGAGCTCCCACCCATTCTCAAACCCAGTTTTCCAGACACGACGTACAAACCCTTGAGCACTTGGTATGATAACCATCATCCAGATAGATTTGGGCTTCTACTCCTAGTATAACCAATGTGTAAATCATGCATTCAGTAGTATTTTTGACAGTAGTATTTTGACTTCTAACTGAATATTGTTCTGCTTCTTAAGAGAATGTTGTTACGGAGGCCTGCAAAACCAAGCAATGCCACTTTCGCATTTTAGTTGTGCCTGACAGGTTTCAGAAACCAAAACTCAACCCTACAAAGTATTGCAAGCAGAGAGTGTGACAGGAAAGCTGGCCAGCACCCAAGCCCATCCTGACAGGGGAAACTGGCTCAGCTGTTTCTGAAAACACCTACTCAGTTCACCCATGCACAGAGCAGTTTTACAAGTTAGTCATTAACCACCTCACCCCCACTGAGGCACACAGAGTGTAACAACCTCATGATGTGGCTCCCTACAGACAAGTGCCTTGCAGATGTGTAATGGATCCAAATCCTCACAAACTCTCTTGGGGTCTTGGGCAGGAGGAAAAGAACGGGTCTTGGAGGGAAACTCGCATCACGGTTTCAATGGGACTCCAGCTGACAAAGAGGAGTCAAGATTCCCTGTGGGTGCAGAGCCAAGTGCTGAAGGTGAGTTACAGAAAGTCAGCTGAAGCATTACTGAACCTGAAGACAGCTGCTGGAAGCTGCATTGTGTGACACTGCTCGCTGACAGGAGCTTACCTAGCACTTGAGAAAACAGCTCCTCTTCCACCTGGAAAAGACTCAAAGCCCCATGGTACTTGGAGGGTGCCTCAAACACAGGGTTCAGGGCATGTACCCTCACAGGAAAGACTTGTGGGGCTAGAAAGGGGCCCGGTGGAGAGAAATGAGACCTGGTAATTCAGGCATGCAGCAGTCCTCACTCGCACTTTTTGTTCACAACTTAAAGATACGCAGCTTAAGTTGGGTATCCTTATCACTACACTATGCCTCCAGTCTCCAGGACACGTTCTGTGTCACAGGATTTTCTCATCCATTCATATTTTCAGAGGCCAGTTAAATCTGGAAGGGCTGGGAATAGATCGCACAGAAGAGGACCAGCCCTTTTTGGTCAATTTTGAAGCCATCTCCTTTGAGAGAGCTGCTTCCTGCCATGGTTCTTTGTCCCCTCAGAGCAGGACAAGGCTCATTAGCACAGGGGAAGATTTCCCGACCGCCTTCTGGCACTCAGGGAGATTGCAGTGAAAGGCTGGAAAGAACATTTCATAAACAAAAGGCTTCCCTCGCCTTCACATCAGCAACATTACGGAAGGAAACAAAACAAAAAGTGACAGTGGGCTGAGATAATGCCCTGCACCCCTGAACTCCAAAACCCCCTTGCAGGCAGTGGCTGTGGGGGTACTGACTGTCCTGTTCCAAGTCTGTCACTTGGGCGTGGGCTGGCAGGTGGCACGTCCCCAGCTGGAAAAGGGGTCCAGCCACTGCCCTGTGGGGAGCTGAGCCCCTCAAGCCTCCCTGCTCGCCTCAGGCCTCACTGAGCCTCGCCACGCGCACCGAGGGAAGGAGCTCCACTTCCATCTGGCAGCTCTCGGAGCAACAAATCAAGCGACGCCTTGTTAGTTTTAAGACAAAAGAGGAGGGGAAGAACAAAAGGTCAGAGCGGGACTGATTTCTGTCTTTTCGGCCTCGCTGCAGCTCTTTCCTGTTTATTGGAAAGTTTGCTGAGGGCTATGGATGAGCCTCCAGTGCAACCTCTGCTCCAGACAGCCTCGAGCACTTGGGAGAAGGAAATGACTCCAAACTTGGCAGGACGAGGCCCATCTTTGCTGGAGTGTCCTGCCGCTCTCTGGGGAGCAGAAAAGCCAAACGCCTCAGAGGAGGCTTTCAGAGCACAGCTTTTTGCCACAGGCCTCCAAGCAAAGGCAAACACACACTGAAACTGTGGCTCTTAAAAGGGTGCAGGCACCCGCTGTGTCCGGCAGAGTCATGGCTGTCAACAGCACATCTAGAAATGAGGCCGTTCTGCCATGGGATCACACAGGGTTTCTCATGGAAATGACTCAAAGGGAATGAAGATCTCACCCCTTGAGGCTGCTGAGTTTGCTTGTCATGCTCGACTGTGAAAACTTTTAGCCTACAAACCTCAGGCATGTGGCCAAATAGTTATGGGAAGACATTGTCCTGTCCAGATTGCATTGGCAAGGAGGCAGCATTTGCTGTGGCACTTGCAGAGCCCTTGTTCCTGCAGTAATGCTTGTAGGGCTCTGGTTTAAGATTATTTTCTTCTAAATAGGAGCCAAACCTCGGTTTGCAAACACAAGAGCCACTTTTCCCTTGAAACAGGCAAATATGGTTGTGAGGTCTAGCTTACGAGCAGAGTGCTCCTAAGTTCCAAAGTGCAGACTTTGGAACATGCAAAGGAACCTGGTGGCTCTACAGGGACATCCACGTGTTAACCAAATCACTCACGAGTGCTGTCTCCTCATGTTCATGCCTTCTCTACAGGTGCAGGTCTGGATTTTACCCACCAGTGATGCTGGAAAGGATGATGTGCAGACACCTTGCACCAGTGCTCTCAACAGGGACCTCAGGGTGATGAACAAAAGGCCAAATAGTTTGGGTGGGGAGAAAAAAGTTTAAAAATATATTTTACCCAAAGGAAACAGAAATGGGCCATGGCACAGGTCTCATCTCCCTGCTTACTAGCAAAGCTTTTGCTGCATGACCCTGGAGAGTTGAGACCACTCCCAAAGATTCAGCAACAACCACTGACCACAACTGTAGCTAAGGCTTTTCCCTGGGTGAAGCTGAGGGACCCTTACCCTACCCACATCCCTTCTGTTCAAAATGACCAGCTAAAATATGCCCATTGCCATTCCCAGGGAAAGCTCTTCTGAGGCCCCACATGAAAAGGTGAACACACGAACTACCCCCATGACACAGCAAGGAGTACGTGGGTGAGCAAGCACAGCTCAAAGGCACTCTGTCCAACAGCAGGGCAACGTTTTCCTCCTGCCTGCAGCCCTGAAAATGCAGGCTGTGGTCTGAACCCTCCTTCCAGGTTCAGCATCAGCACATGGCCCTGTGCAGTGCCCCTTGGGCTGTAGCTGTGTCTCAGTCCCCTAGCACCCTGTTAGTCTCCTGGCACAGGGGTACTCTGGCTGCTGGGAAACAAAGGAGATGGCTCAGCCTTCCAGTTTCTAGATGAGTCTCCAAGGCAGGCAGCAAACGACCCACAGCAAACAGAGCAAAGGGAACCAGAGAGACAACAAAGCAACTGAGCCATTTTCAGACGGCTGGGGTATTTTGCAAGCCAAGGATGATTTAAGTGGAGTTGACCCCAGGTTTTCACATAGGCAAGGCACAAGCAGCCTTTTTTGTCCAAAATTCAGCATATCCTACAAAGCTAAGAGAAAGAATCAGAGGAGATCGTGCAGGGTGCAAGTGCTGTGTGCCCAAAGCATCCTGCAAAGGTAAGAGCTCATCCTTGCTGGTCTCACTGGTATGCAGAGATGCCTCTCAAACTGGGACAAAGTTACAGTTGCACTGCATGAAAGATGTCCTTACCCTAATCAGCTTTTCAGGCTGACTAATTCCTTCTTTAATTGAACCTCTTCCTCAGCCCTGGGCATTCAGGGGCTGTTACCTTGCGAGGCTCTTCCCTCCCGCAGTCTCTCCATGGTCAGGTCCCTCTCTGGCCAGAGGAGCAGCCTCCAGAGCAGCTGTGAGCTGGGCACCTCACGGGCAGCGAGGCTCCCCGGCACAGCCAGCTTGTGCCCCCCACCCCAGGGAGGTGACACTCAGCCACAGAAGGGCAGTTGTTCCCCAAGACAAAGCCCACAAGTGTCCCCCTGAGGGCAGGTCAGTGCCAAGGGACACCCTTGAGCTGGGGTGACACGTCCCACATGGGCAGTGACCACCACCCCTGCCAGTGTGCTACAGGTGGCCACAGCAACTGCAAGCTGTCCTGAAACTGGAGCCTTTGCAACTAGTTAGATAACAGATATGGTCCATTAGTTTGGCAGGCCGACAGGCCCCTGTGCCAAAAAGCCCATCTCTACTCAAAAGGGACACTGTTAACAGTAACTCAAGAGGATGCAACAGAAGAAAATAAACAACAGTTGAGGCAGTTGGTGTAATTGGCCGGCAGACGAAAATAAATTTATGCCAGATTGTGAATACGGCTGCTGAGCATGATTCAGTGAGTAAATCGTGTGGCACAGAGCACAGTGCAGGCAGGAATAAAATTAAGTAAGAGACAAAAGCCAGGCTGCCCCTTGGAGAATATCACCCCTCCAACTACCCAGCTTTTCCCATTTCTGCCCATTTCACTCTCATGTGTCCCCTCATGTTATTAATGTATGGGTTTCCCAGACAGCCATAATGTTTTTTCAAGAGGCACATATGCTTGAACTACTGCTAAAACAAATACCCAAATGCCACAAAACCCAAGCAGAATTAAAAAAAGAAAATGTTCAGTAGAAAATCCCAACCATTTCAAGTGCTCTTTGAGCACCATACATGAATAACAAAGAGTGAGACTGCCATTTATTCCTCTGCGGATCACTTTTAAGATCAGCTTTTGTTCTGTTCTTTTTAGAGCAGCTCAAGTCCAATGGACAAAAATTCCATTCCCAGGAGCACACAAGAAAGAACTGGGAGCCCTGGGCTGCACATTTCACCTTTACTTTTTCATTTTTTACTATAAATGTTCGGCACGGTCTTAACAAATTGAGCCAGCGTCTTCCTTTATGCAGCGGGGCCGACAGCTTGGAAACTGGAATTCTGCAAGCGGGAGAGGAGGATGGAGGCTATAGATGATGTGAATCACCTAGAGAAAAAAACCTCTGCCAGAGTGGAGGGGACCCTACCAAACACTAACATAACCTCTGCTTTGCAGATGTTGCTTCCTGATCTTACAGACAGCAGAGAAAAGAGGTCCCCTTTTCTCACCCTGGCCTGCATACATAGAAGGCATTTTGAGACACCTGTTTATCTTCTGGTTTAGCTGCAAACCACTTGCTCTTATCAGCTCCCTCTGTGAAACACCAGCCTACCTTTTTTTTTTTGCAGAGAAGCACTAGTTCTTGCTGGCACAGAGGTGGCTTCAAAGGCAGCAGAACCCCAATGTTCATGCTGTCTACATCTTCAAAAGGACGTCCCATCTTGTTGCCAGCTCAAGCCCATCCTTTGCAGAGAGCTGGGGGTTCTCCTTCCTGCAGAAACAAGCTCCTAACAAGAGTTGGTTTTCTTGCCTTTTTCCTCAAACTGATGGACTGCTTGTTTCCCCCTGGTTTATTCATTCTATCTTTTTCAAAACAGTCAACTAAATCACAGTGCAAAGCAATGAGGTCATTGTAAACTCCACAGAAGATGTTATCACTGCTATCCTACTATTCCCTCAGTCTTTGCTTTGACTGCCTTGTTTTCCTGAGCCATATGGGAAGATAGTGCCTCTCAGCAAAATATAGACGTGAGAAGTCTCAAGGGCTCTGCCTCAGATAACAAAGACACCAGCATTTCCTTGATAATTATAACTCTAAGAAATAGAATTTTTCCTCTTTTTAGTTATAGAAAAAATATTTGGGCCAGATTTTCAAAGGGTATTTCAAGTCCCAGGTAGGCATGGCAAATAAACAGCCTGGATATTTCCCCAGATCCAAGAGGGTCTTTGAAAAATCAGGTCACAAAAGTGACAGCAGGAGCTGCTGAAGGCAGAGACCTTCTACCAAACCTTGCCCTAAACAGCTTCCTGTGCTGACAGTCACTTCACTTTTCATCCTCCCATGGAGCTTGGGAAATAGTGTCACACTGGCAGCATCAGACAGCTGTAGGAGGTAGGAACCACTGAAGTTAATGTTGTTAGGTATAGGTGACACATTTAAGCAGATATATTTCACGCTCTGATAGGATGAAACCAAGGCCAGGAAGATCCACAGCAGGTGTCTAGTCTGGATTTGTATGCCCAGTACAAAACCCATTTCCTTCTTTGAATAAGACAAACACATCTATAGGGTGGCCTCAGAGTCTCCAGGCACAAGGCACTGTAGGGTGAGGTTAACTAATTAACAATGAACTGTATTTTGTGGATTCGAAACCACAACATTCCTTTGGGAAAGCTGTTGATGGGCATGTGTGGTTGAGCACAGACACATGAAGGCACTGGCTGCTGCTCCTCGGTGAGGAGGCTCTAATGTGTGTCTTTGTACCTGCAAAGTCACTCATCCAAAGTCCTCCAACTGCCTTGCCAACATTAATTGTCAACTCGTGTGGTGGGGATGCAGGTAAATATCAACTGCCCTGTTTTACAGACAGGTCAAGCGTTGCATAATCTCAGCTGATGTCATTCAGAAACTAAAACCAAAAGGTCATTTTCTTTTTTAAGGACAATATTACCTTCCCTGCATTGTGCAATATTTCTTCATGTTATATAACCATTTTTCCTGGTATTTTACATGCGTGTCTATCCTAAATTCTGCTGCCTGCCATGACTGTCTGTTCTGCAACCACAGATAAGTGTCCTGCTTATTTGTCAGAGATAGCCCTTATCTGCAGTCTTTCATCATCTGTTGGAGTCCCCAGCAGCTCCCAGCCCTACAGAGCACCACCAAGCCCCCTGTGCAGGTACTCAGGGGAACTGTTTGGAGCCAAACCTTGAGCAGGTATCACTGAGGCAGGCTGTGAACCAGATGCACCTGGATCTAATGACTGTCTAGACACATCTGGAAATCTGAAATCCTGCATCAAGCCTGGGTGGGAGGCACATCTGCCCAAGTAACAACTGGCAAATTTAAGCTGTCTCTGAGGCTAATTTTCAGGGTTTGGCACAAAAAATTCCCCCCTTTTTTGAGAAATGCAACAGTAATCAGAGGATTTTCAACTCCCCAGACCTCCCTAGGGTGGTGGGTGTGTCAAACCACACCTCATAAAGGGAAAAGGTGTGATCTCAGGACAGATAGCTACTGCAGAATGACACAACCATAGGGATGCATATCTCAGTTGTGGGGCAATTTCTGCTTGTATTATCAGGATCCTCTGCTGCTGCCTCATTATTGAAGTGTGCAATGACAGCCAGCTTCAGAATAACCTTGTTTGCAGCAGGTGCAGCTCCAGATTTCATATCTCCGAGTTCATCTTTGGTTTGCTTTTCTCTTGTTGGCCAAACTTCTGGTAGAGCTCTGGTAGAACTCAGGGTGACAGCACCAAGTTACAAAAGCTGGGAGATAAGAAGCAGGAAATGAGTTTTTTAATGGATACAAAATTCAGCATCCAGATATCAAGGTCAAGCAGAAAATGAGATTTTTCCACCTCCATTTTTTAATGTTTTTTTTTAAACAGGGTGAAATAAGAGTGATATTCTTGTCACAACTGCAATGTAGCTGGTGACAAGAGACATGAGAGGCTGTACTTGACTCTCCAGTGTCCCATGGAGGATGTCCACAGGAAGAGAACTACCTTAGATAAGATTCTGACAAAATATGCAGCCCAGGATGAGAGCATGGGAGCAGCCAGGAGACTGATTTCCCAAGGAAAGCCATGGTCAGGTGTAATTCAATAATTCACCTCCTTCCTTGTCTTGTTGCTCTTGAACCTGGGGCAAGCAGGCCTCACATCACCTCTGCCCCCACACTGCACAAGGTGTTATCCTTCAAAGCAACTAGGCAAGACACCATGCGGCCTTTGTATCTTCTCAGTGTTCCTTGTGGAAGTCCCATTTTCATCCCACCATAGTGGTGGATCACAAATTTGGACCTGTATCTACCAATCCAATAGCTATGCTGGTGCTTGAGGCTAAAACATCATATTCTGTGCAAGTTACTTTCAGCTTTAAAATGATTTCTCTTCCATAAGGACAAAATGATGTTTCTGTTCCTGCTGATAATGACACGGGAATGACCACAGCTCAGCACAAGTTAGAAAGATGAAGAGTTGGTACCACTTAGGAAAGGTGCCCTCCCTGCCCAGCAGCAGTTAAAGTTACACAACACCTTCTAGGTTTCCCAAAGGACCATTTTACTCTTAGACAGGCCCTTAAACTTTTTTCTTTTTCTTTTATGCAGCACAGAAGGGAAAACACTAGCCTTGCTGATTGAAAACTGTGTTTCAAGCAGTAAAAGCTGGCAATACTGAGAGGAAACATAAGCTCAAGAGGGAACTGTGCTCCAACGAGTGCCCTATTGTGAGATAAGTTTTTCTTTTAGTGATGAATCAACATAATAATCCATCTGTAACACTAGATGCGTCTGCTTGTACTACAGCAAAGGGCCATCTGCCCATCTGCATATATGTTCAAAATGCTGCTGGGACAACCACGATGGTCTCTTAATGAAAGGCACTTGGCAATTAGTACTTCAGTGAAATCGTGCCTGGGTGGCTCTGAACCCTCATTTGTCCTTCCCACTCCAATGCAACAAGTGTCTGTAACTTTTTCTCTTTGTTTTTATTCCAGCAATTTCTCTTTAAAGCCTGGTGGGGAGGGGTGGACACGTTCTGATTCCTGCAACAGCAGGAGCCGAGGCAAGTTGTAATCAACATATGTCCTGTGTGAGCTGCGCGGCCGCGAATTAGCGGGACAAACCGCTCCTCGTTTCCAAAATACCCACCTGCTCGGGGGCCAGGCTGCAGCAAAGCCATCCACTACGTGGCTCCATCTGTCTGACAAACAGGCTGCACATTTGCTGAAAGCTGAATCATTTTGCCTCTATTTACTTCCTTTCTTTTCCCCCCTCTTCTCCCCCGCTCTTCTAATTGGGGCTGGTTTGAAAGGTGCAGACACCCACAAAAACAATGCAGCACAATGAGGCCACGGCTGACGTTCGTTAAACTGCTCCAACTGAAATCCGCTGAGGCTGAGTGGGCAGAAAGGAGACAGACCTTGTCAGCCTCTAGTCAGAGCGGGAAAATTAAAAAAAAAACAAAACAGGCTACAAAACGGTGCAGAAAATCCATTGGAGAAGCCTTGGGTTACAGTTAGAGGAAGTAGCTGCAGGATGCCAAGGGTGCTGTAGCTCCTGGGTCCTGCTGGGAAAACCAGGGAAGGGAAAATATCCGATGTTAAATGTCCCGAGGGCCAGCTCTTCAGCACCACTCAGCAAAGGGGCAGCACAGGGCAGACTGAAGCACCCTGGAGTCCACCCCCAGCTCTGCTGCAGGCTCTCTCAGCAGTGTTAAGGTATAGCCCCAACAATTAGATCAAGGACAGGACTCGAGCACAGTCCCCAGAGCATACAAGAAAGTATTGGAAATAAAAAAGTATTGGAAATTGTGTGCATTGGCATTGCAGTGTCTAAGCAGGTGTAACCAGGAATGCACAGCCTCTTGGAGGAGGTCTTCCCTTAGTGTCCACAGCCAAGAATCATCCTGACAGTCCTGTGGTCAGTAAAATAAGCATATTTCTATCCCTGCTGCAAAAAACCAAATGATGGCCAGGACACTGGATCGCTCCCAGTCTGGAAAGCACAGACTGCTGCATGGAGCTTCTAGGCCAGGACATACTGTGGTCATGAATTTCCCTCATCTAATCATTTAACCTCTTCAGGGAAATGACAGATTTCTCCACTAATCAGACCTTCCATTTCACTTACAAAGGAGAGGCTAAAAAGGGGAACTAACTGTGATTCTGAAAGACGTTTTACTAAAAACTTTCAACAATCTACCAGTAGAGACACATCATTTTCCCAGTAGTCTGGACTATCTCCATAGTAATCTGTTGTGTTTTCAGATGGACTGCTCACAAAATGCATTAAAATTAGTCTGTAAAAGCAAGGATTATCATTGGTGGAAGCACCAACTTTCTGGTGAGAGAGTGAGACATGGAGAATGAGTCAGGTTTCAAACAAGGTTTTGACAAGTCAAAAAGGGTCTTTCTGGGGAAAGCACCACCTCTCTGCAGACAATGGTGAGATTTTCCATCATTCTTTGCCACTGCCTCGCTTGGTTGCTCCCCAGCACGGCGTAGCAAGGATCTGAAAGATGCATCGAGTTAATATTTAGGAGATGAAGACTGTGGGACAGCAAGGTTCACTACGCATCTGAAAGTGTCGATACACGCAGCTGATGTTGCTGCCAAGTCCAGTAAACTCCTCTGTGCGTTGCACTGCTCAAACCTGGCTCAATGTCTTTAAAGGTGGAGCTCTTCCATTCTTTCTGTCTATGATTCGCTCTTTTCCTTTGGCTTTGGAAACCCATATACTGACCTGCCCATCCAAGACAACCTTCTTTCCCCACAGACATGTCACCATGATGAGCAGCTTTGCCCCAGCCCCCCTTGCCCCCACTGCCTGTCTGACCCTCCTGACTCCCCCTCTCCAAGCAATGCAATTCATTGTTCAAGAGCCCAACAATTTACATGCCTAATTGCAGTTCAGAGTTTGCAGGGGTGGATTTCAACACCTGAAACAGTGCTCGGCCTTCAGCCAGATGAATTGCCAATCCTATTTTCCCAGCCTTTCTCCCACCTCTTCCCAAAAGGAGGGTGCTGAATTCCCTGCATCCATGTGTCCGGTGTCCTGGCTGCACCGAGGGCAGAGCATCTCTGCATCCTGCCCTTGGGCCACCCACCACATGGTGAGGGGGGTTTTGATGTCAGCGTGAACACAGGGAGGGTTTTCCAGAAACAATTCTACAGGGGTGTGTGTTTTGCAACCACTCACATGCAATGACAAGGGGAGAGGTGCTGGTGCAGCTCATCCACCCGCAGTAGGCAGCTCTGGAGAGATGTTGCTTTTAGGCTCCAGTGGGGAGAGCTCCCAGGCACTGATGTGTGTTTGCCATGGGATGAGAAACACAAAGACTGACGGATCCAAAAGGTAGGGAGAAGGGGCCCAGCCCCTTGTAAAAGGTCTTTGAGGCATCCTGACCCTTTTTCAGCCCAGTCCAAGGCCATCAATCCCTGTCCCAATGATGCTGTAGTGTGCCAGACCACAGCTCCTCACCACGGACACGGCGGAGCCAGGACAGTCATGCAGGCTGATGTCCTGTCCCATCCAGCCCTGTGCCTGGGGCTGCCCCACTCCCTGGCTGGGGTCACCTTGCTCCCCAGCGTGCATCACCACGCCTGAGACCCCATTTCATAGCTCAGCAGGGGTTGCAGCTGCCCCCATGCCAGAACCCCCACATACCCCGCGGGAGCTGAGCTCAGATGGCACGACCCACCCAGCTATCTCTCAAACCTGGAGCTTTCCACCACACTGCAGGACAAATCTGACAGCAGGGCAGTGAGGAGAGGTGGGCACACCACCCCAAGAACCCCAGCACATGGTCAGAGGGATTAAAACAGGTAACAACACGGGATGAGCCAACTTGGATGATGCAGAGCCTGGATGTTTGTTGAAACCACAATTTTTCATATCTCTGTGGCCAGTTTCAGATAAAATATGGAAGAGATGAGGGTGGGAGGGGGGAGCAGGGCCACAGGCAGGGAAATCACCCATCCTGCCTTACAAAAGCCAGTGCACTGACCTTGGGAATCCAGCATTCCTCCCCCAAACAACTGGAGTTTTTGGGCATGCCATGGGGCCGAAGGCAAAGTTTCAGCAGGCAAATGGCAAAGCTCATCCCAAAGCACCGCAGACACACACAGCAGCCTGGCTAAGGAGCAAGCGCGTGATACAAAGCTCAGCTTCCAGCTTCAGCTGTGGTCCAGCTGCCTTCCTGTGCCCCCCTCCATTTGCATAACTATCCATGGGAGGAGCGGGGCAGCCCCGCAGCCGAACAGCTGGCCACTGGCAAAATGGATTATATCACCCTTTTGTCCCAATGTCTGGCTCACTCTGATTGCATATTCAAGCTTTTCCCCCCACGCGGGCATCTCCTGTGCCGGGAACTCGAGGTGCTCCCAGCCCAGCCCCTCGCCAGCAACTCAGTTTGTTCGGGTATACAAATATCCTGGTGAGGAGAATGGAAACATCCACTGGGACAGAGCTCTCACTGTGCGGGAAGTTGCGAGCGTGGAAATGAGGTTGGATGTTACCATTTGCAAGTGGATTTAGGAACAGGTGTAACTCTGAATACTGGAGTCTGTGAAAATGCTGCACTACACAAATTAGAAAAAAAAATACATTTTGAAGTCACTCTTTTCCTGTCGTAGGGTCACTGCTACCATTCTGAACAGCTCTTGCTGTGCAAGATACACTGTCTTCAGGAGTTCAAGGTCTAGACACCTTTGTGTATGCATAAATAAGATGAACAGTCCCAGTGTTTTCCTGCCTGTGGGCTAAATTCAGATTCTCTTCCTCAAGGGCAATGGTTTTAGGAAACTTCTCTTGGCAAGAACTCAAAGAGACTGGTGCCTAAAGACTATCCCAGCCATTCCCACTAGCCCTGAGTAAGGCCGACTTAAAAAATTCCTTCCTTTGGAATGAACGTGCCTTTCAGACCAAAAATATACTGAGTAGAACAACTTGCATTTGCTACAGTTCAAACATTGTGCCACAACCCTTTTGATTTAAATTATGGTCATCTATATTGGACTTTTACTCCTATTGGACTTTTACTCCTCAAATTTTGCATGGCACTGAGAGTTCTGTGTGTTTTCCCTCTTTGTTTCTGTCACCATTTTGTTGTTTGCCTAGAGAGACTCCAATGTAATGACATTTGAAAGCAGAACATCCACATCAGGCAGGCAAGTCAGATACACTCACCCTGCCCTACATGATGGAAGAGCTCCAAGATCAAGTCACCCAACATTTTTTATTACAAGGTCCTGATTTTAAACTTGTTTCCAGTGACTTAAAGGTGTTCAGACTGAAATTCTTCCATGACAGGTATTTGCTTTGGGTCAGTTCCTTCTATTTGTTAAAAAAAAGCTAAACTTGTTCAACACCAAAACCAAAGCAACCAACCAACCATCTAGGTAAGCCTTAGCATCTACAGAGACTCACTTTCCTGTGATCATCACAAAACTAGTGTCACAAATCAGCATTTGTGATTCCTATGAAGTTTCATCCAATTTTGACCTTGCATTAAGATACAGAAAAACACACCAGTTTGTAAACTCTTGTTTGAGATTGGAAATTTCAGCATCTCATCTCTCTAAACATTTCACATGGGATGGGAACACACCTGCTGTCCCAGCTCTCTCTCACTGCCTGGGTAGCCCACACACCACCCAAATCCTTCCAGCAAACCAGCTCTGGACATAATTTTCTAAACTGAGAGAGGATAATGGATGTAACTGAGCAATCTGGAGAACAGAACAGAATGATGGCAATGGGGAGACATTAGGGATGCTTATGAGTCAGAGGGGAAAACCAGAACTAGATCATCTTGTAATAGCCAGACTGAATTCCAGAGTAAATCCTATGCTCCCTAGGCATGGACATTGCTTTCTTGGCAAGTAAAAAGCTGTGAAGACATCTGCAAAACATGCATCTTATTTCCTCTTTGGTGGATCCGTTCTATCAGGCTACAAACGACGTAATCACAGGCTGTTTGCTTGCATAAGGCTGGCTCTGATGTGGGCCACACAGAATGACACAGAGTCACTGGGGCTGGAAAAAACCTCCAAGGCCATTGAACCCAACCTTCTGAACAACCACCACCTTGTCAACTGGACCATGGCACTGAGTGCCACGTTCAGTCATTTCTTGGACACCTCCAAGGACAGTGACTCCACCCACCTCTCTGGGCACTCTGCTCCAAGGCTTAACAACTCTTTTTATGAAGAAATTCTTCCTGATGTCCAAACTGGAACTCCCCTGGAGCAGTTTGAGGTTCTGTCCTCTCATCCTGTCACTTGTTTGTCTGGGAGAAGAGGGTGGTCCCCACCCTGCTCCAACGTCCTTTCAGGGGCTTGTAGAGTGACAAGGTCTCTCTTCAGCCTCTTTTTCTCCAGGCTTTTTTTCTTTCCAGCTCCCTCAGCTGCTCCTCAGGGGACTTGCAAAGGTCATGACAATGCTGATGACCAAATCTGGACAATGAGCATATTTTCCTGTCTTGTTTCAGTAGAGGATTTATACCACATAATGTTTTTAAAACTGTGCTAGAGGTAGATGGAGACTGAAAAGTCCCTCAGAATTACCAAACAGCAGAGGCAAGGCTGCCTGTAGACTCACAGTTTGCTCTCAAGCACCTTTCTGCATTATGCAAGATTGTCCATTCATGTTACAACATGCTCCATTTTCCACAGGAACACATCTCAGTGGATGGAAAGAGCTTTGGGAGGAGGAAGCAGAGTCATGCAGCAAAATCACAAGCAAGAGCTACAGCACTGACCCTTGCTGTACCTAGCTGGTCATGAGCTGTGACACTTCAGAAACCTGTTCAGACAGTGTCCCAAACCCTCACCTGAGGTAGCTGTAAGATGAAGCAAGGATGAGCAAAAAAAAAAAAAAAAATGGTGCTGGGGCAGCTGAACATCATCCCAGCCCATACCTGAGTGCTCTGGGAGTGCATCCTCACGCCACGCTGCCGCAGGGAGGAGTTCAGCCAAGTCTCTTTGGGAAAGTGGGACACAAGTTTTGAGTCCTCTACAGAACAGCCCTCACTTCCCATTCACATCACCACTCACATCACACAAGCTTACCTGAATCAGGAGACCACAGCTCTTTGCCCAAACTGAGGCATCATGAAACATTTAAACTTATGGTTTGGGTTTTAAAGAGTTTAAGAAATGAAATGCTGCTCTAAGGAAGTTTTAAACTTGTTTCCATGGAGTTCATGCCATACTTCTCTGGCTCAAAGCACTCATAGCATAGATCTCAAAGGCACTTTACAACAGCAAAAACCCATAAAAGCAGTATTGCTGATGGGTCCAAGAAGCTGCAGATAGTGAAAGCAGCCTCATTTTCCCCTAGCAAGTACCCAGCATTTCAGCATGCCAGTGACTATTGTGATGGCCAGATGGTGGTGGGAGCAGTAAGTTGGATGATGTTAACTACACACAAACTCCAAAACAACTGATGCCCAAACTCACTTTGAAAACACACCAGAATGGGCTGCTCAGCATATGGCAGCAACGCTCCACTGAAAGTGCATTTTGTCTCCTCTAAACAACTAACAAGCTCCACCAAGGGGTCCAAGGGTGAGCAGCCACAGCAAGCAGAGCCCCAGATCCCAACTATTTGATGCTCATCCCTTTACAATGGTGATGAAAAGGTGCAGAGATGTGGTGGAAGTGTCATCCTGCAGCTCCTGGACCAGGTCCTTTGTAAGGTGAGCATGTGCAACACATGCCACCAGCAGAGCTGTGTCACCTCTTCTAATGACAAGACCTCGAAGAAAACATCCCAGGTGATTTGCTGAGCAGCACTGGATGATTCCTAATGAAAGGATGAGCCTCACTGTGAGAGTGCACTGTGCAAGCACACAGATCGAGACTCGGGTACTTTAAACAACAAACAATGCCTCATTTGCAAAATAAACACAGTGAACAGACTGAGAAAAGTTATTCTGGCATCTGCTGACCTCCACTGAAGGCTCTCCAACAAACCTGTGTGTTTTCAGAGGAACTGCAGAGGCCATCTTTACACCAACAGGTAAGCAGCAACTTTGCCTGTCATTTGAAAACAAAGGTAAATTCACTAGGGACCACCCCTCAGGATGGACCTGCATACACACAAACACGTATTTATGTTTTTCTGAGAGATGATTTACCAAAGTTACACCACAGGGGCCTACATTCTAACAATGTCAGCTCTGAGCAGGATCCACAGATCCCAGGTGAACCATGCATGGGACCTCCTTCCTTTCTACTCCAGAGTGCTCTCCTTGCCACCTTATTCTCAGCTTCTCTTCCTCCAGCAGTTATTTACCTTGAAACCTCTAGGCTTGCTTGGAGATGAAAGCTGCACAGATCCAGAGGAAAATGGGACAGGAAAGTCAGCCAGCTGTGTCCCCTGCCCAAAGCAAGCTGAAACGCAGCTATTGCTCCTGACAGATGCTTGCCCTTGACAGATCTCCATTTGTGGAGCGGCTACTACTGGCTCCCCACACATCTGTTCAGTGACTCCCTACCCTTTCTTTTCTTAATATTTGGCCTTAGAAGAAACTACCACTCATCCAGCTACAATTTAAGCCCCATCTACCGTATGATTTCAAGCTCAGTTCTTTCAGTGCATCCTCACAAGTGCCTTTTCCCACATTTTCAAGATGTCATGCCACTCTCCACTGCACTTTCCTGCCCTATGTGCAGTGTCTCAAGTTGCACCTCTAAAGCAGAGGATTATCTTGAATCTCACCAAATGCACCCCAGCCTGAAGCTCTTCTACCACCAGCAGGATAAGCTGCCAGATCTTTTCTCTGAAACAGTGCTCACCAGCTGGCATGACACTGAATTTGTGCAGTTGTTTAACCCTACCTAAATTTAGTGCCTTGCTCAAAAAGGATCTTGTCTTTCCGCACCATCTCCTCCCTGCTGCAACCATTTCTACGAGTCGCCAAGACTATTTTGAATTCTAATGCTATCTTATCTTTTACATCTGTCCAGCTTCCTGTTGACTGTAGATTTAACGTGCACACTACTTTGTTATCCAGGTTGTAATAAAAATGAAAGATAAGTGACCTAGAGCAACTCCCTCAGCCCCACGCAACACGGCCTTCCGTTCTGACACTGGGTGCAAGATGGAAGGAAACCACTCCCAGAGCAGAGCTGCTTACAGCCCACTCAGCTGCTTCCAAGCACAATTCAGTCTCTGAAACCACACTTTCCCTTCTTGCAAACCATCCTGTTTGCCCAACAGCCACTAGACCATCCTTTAAGCAAGAGCAAAAGTGCCATGTTTATCATCTGCAATTTTTAGAGCAGGCCTTCAGATACCGTGGGGCAGATGCAAAGTCCAAGCCTGCCCCATCTGAAGGAAGTTTTAACCAACGATTCCTCCTGCTGTTGGTTCTCATGGGGGATTACACTGGAATCTGCAGACAAAGTGCACAGATTCCTTCCAGCAGAATTCTTCATTTGTGTCACTGCACAGCTGTTCAACTGCTTATTTTCCTGTCACCGACCAACATGAGCCTAAACTAGATAATTACTACTTCCTACTGCCATGAAATTCATTCTTCAGTATCCAAACCCACTCTTTTCTGTTTGTTTCCATGAAAAGGCTATTTAGAGTTTTAACGGCTGCCTTAGCAGGAGACTGAGTCCTATGTCACCATGAGCAAATGTATCTTACTTCCCTTGGGAAACCCCTTCCTACCCTAAGGATTGGGGTAGAATGCGGCTTTGTGTTGACTGAAAACAGCACACCTACAAAAGCAATTCATTAACACCACAGGCAGGCCATATTTCAGAGCTAGAACAAATATTATCTGGTTGTCTACCCTTGCCTTTGCTTTATCACCGTCTTATTAATAGCTTCAGCTCTTGTTACTTTTTCATTGACAATGCACATCTTAACCTCTGAGGCATTTTCTTCTTTTACTTCTTCCAGGAGCTTGTCTTCCTTGGGGGAGGAAGAGCTAAATGGATTGCCACATTAGCTTTCTCATTCCGTGCCATTACACTTTTAACTAGTGCTTTCAAATAGGTAAATTAGCTTTTAAGTGATCCCAGCTGTACCATTGGCCTTAGCTACAATCCTGCATTTAAGCTGATTCACTTTTACTTACCTCTACTGCTCCATTAAGAATACACAGAGAGGAAATGCAGTTCTGCAGCCAGCAGCTGCATTGCAGGAGCGAGCTGGGTTGTTCCATTACCCACAGCGTCTCATCACCACTCTGTAGCACTCGTCACATCTACCCACGAGGGGAACTGGCTGTACCTCACTCACTGTTTCTTGAGGAAGCACCAAGGTCCTCCATCCCATGATATTATTCCAAATGGCTGTATGTGCCAGCACCTGTATGCTGTGCTGCCCCACAGCAAGCATCTGCAGAGTGAGACATTCCCACCAGGAGCCTCTGAAGGAACTAAAGTCTTTTCTCCAACAGCAACTCCTTTATTTACTCATCCAGAAAAAGGAGAATGATTTTCATCAACAGTGAGTGGCTTCACTTCTCCCACACAGCGTGCAGTAACACATCAAGAACCCAGCAAGACTCTGCAGTGTTCTTGCACTTTACTACACACACACACACCCCAGTATCAATAGCACAGATCGTTGCCACTTGCAGTAGGAGCCATAAAAGAGCATCTTACTGAATACCCTGACTTTTAAAATTTTGTTTAGGTTTTGAGTTATGTGCACTTCTTCAGTAATTAAGGGCGAATTCCCTTTATGATCAAAGGCTCATGCTAACCACACGGATGGATCCTGTATCATACCTTGCCACAGCCTTTGGCACACTTCCAAAGGTATTTTTTTCATATTTTAATCATATTCCATTAGCTAACTTAAAATAGGTTGCTGTATGTCAATTTCATGGCACAAGTTCCAGAAGGAGTTGGCTCATTTAAGCACACTAACATGATGCACTCAAATGCCATAATCTAAGTTTCCCATTTCCTATCCGCTTTAACACCATTTTGAGATCAGTTTCCCCTGTGTTGAGGAAATTCCTTAGTGTAGCTGAACTAAAAAAATGTGTTGCAATAGTCTGCAATGAGTGCAATGTGACATTTGAGATGATTCCAGTGTATGTAATCATTGAGACACTTTTGGGATCCAGCATGAGTTATTCTGCAGCTCTCCAGACAAACCTGATGTCACTTTTGTTTCAGATGACCAGAAATCTGCCCTTCCCCTCCACCCAATTCCACAGATAAGTACCACATTACAGAATCTGCCACAGACTGCACATTTTTCACCAATAAAATCCATGAACAGACAAGTGCAAAGCAAAATGTCATTTTATTTAATTCAAGGACTATTTTCCTTCTAGTATTGCTGAAGGGATCACCTCCTGGGGAATTGATCATTACAAAGTCCCTGTCTAAAAGTTCAAGTGCTCTTGTTGTACATTCTTTTGAACCACAGAAAACATAATGACCAAGTAGGTGGGCAGCTACTTGCAGTTTTAGCCCACCTAAATTAGCATTGCTTCAGGCTAGAAAACAATTCAAGTAGTAAAATAATGAAAAATGTTAACCTTTAAGGTCACTACCATATTTTGATCAAAAAGTCCTGAATGTATGAAAAGAACATTTGTACATGTTATGAAGTTGTTTTTTAACCAGACACTGTCAAAGATGGCAGTTAAGTATTTTGGACCAGTTGTCAACCAGATATTTAAGAGTTCCATCTGAAGGTTTATTACCAATTTTATTATGCATTTCACTTTTCACACTAAGCTCTTGAACAAAAGCAACATAGACCCGCACCAGAATCACTGTAGACAGATTTAGTTTTATAGAATGCCCTTCTGAAAATTTATTTCAAAATAGAGATGCTTTTTCTCCAGAACTGTAAAAGCCATAAAAATGCAAAATATTTGTTAGGAAATTTTTAATCAAAATTATTCCTTAATGTTCAAAATAACATTTAACCTCCTACTTTTTTTGTTGTTGTTGTTGTCATCCACGTATTGACCAAGAGACTAAACAGGTAACAATGGTTCACGTTTTTCCCCCACCTGAAACATTTCTTCTAACACAGGCCCAAAGATAGGCAATACAGAGATTCAGGGACATGGATTATGCATGGCAAAGGTAATCCTCTATCACTTTAATTTAGAACAACTCTGATTCTAGCACACAACTTGGAGTCTCAGTTGTTTTCGATCTGCTCTAGGTCCAAGTCCCCACAGTCCAGAGGGAAGATTCCTTCTTCAGTGCTCTCACAATCACTCGTGTCCTCGTCGCTTTCACACACTGCATCTGCTTTCTTATAATCCCTTGTTTTGAAGCTACGTTGGCATGACCCGTGGTGCCTCCCTTCATCCAGTTGCTCTTTCATCGGGCTGGAGCCAGGGGTGATGATGTTCATAAGATCATTTGAGTCACATGGGGATGACACAATTGTCTTCATTTGCGTGTCATCATCATCATCTTCATAGTCGAGGGAGCAAAGACTTTTGGAATTTTTTAAAGTCTGCAATAAAAAAAAAGAAACCATGACTATAATAACCATGACTGGACAGGAGCAACAGAAAAAATTCTTTACATTCTTGAATAGTTTGAGGGTACGTACTCAAGAGTGCCACGTGTTTAAAGTAATCCTGGAAATGAGAGGCATGAAGAAAGAGGAAGAATGGTATTTACTTACTACACAGTCAGGTTTTGCAGATATTTTGCCTATGCTGATTCCCATTTGTGAGAAAAACAGTCCCCTTTTTTATGCAGGGAGTTCCAAAAACTTACCTTTGGTCAACTACATGAGGAAGTAGAGACACCCACCCCATTTGCTCCACTGGGTTCTGGCAAATCCAGAGCAGAGCATTTGGTAACACCAGCATTTAGGTCAGACAGCTGCACTGCAGCCTGGTCAACAATTAATTTCCCCTGCAGACAATGAGCCCTTAGGCGTCACTTCAGTGAGACTGCCAGGACAACTGGCACATTTGGGTAACCTCAAACAGAACAAGCCCAAGCCTCTACTGGGCTTGCTCCAGAGTCAGCTTAGTTTGTCTTTCAGTTGGGTACTGTCTGAACAAGAGCTCAGGAGCAATTCTGTTTAAATTCAAAGGTTATTAAAACTAGAGGAGCACTCACCTTTATTTATACAAAGGCAAAAGAAAAGCAACACTCAGTAAATGTGCTACCTCTATCCCACAGATAAAGGAAAAATGCCTAAGCTCCTCGTGGAGCTGTAAGAAATCCTTGGCTAGAATCCAGAGACAGCATTTAAAAAAAACCCCAAATATAAGAGCAGAACTTCAATTTTGACAAGTGAGAAACTTCCAAACTGTGCCTCATAGAAGCACCCAGTGAGGGGAAGGTGAAATAGCCAGGGCTCCTCTGAGAGGTGGGGCAAGACAGAATAATGTTGTGCTCATTTTCAGTCTCTCACTGGTTAAGTGACTCCAGTCTCACACACGGCAATCATTGTATTACAAGGAGATCCACAGGGAACAACACCAACTTTCACACCCATTTCCAGCTTCCTCCCCCAATTTGTCATTTCTTAAGTATTTTATATTTGTTTATTTGAAATGGGAACATTGCAACATTCCTAGTATGCTGTATTCCAGATGCTCTTCCAGAGCACAGGGTAATGTTCCTACTTCACCAATGCACATCAGCAGCCACATAAGGGGGCTTACCAGTGTCTTTAGGTATTTTTAAAAAAGAACTTCATAAATTCAGAAGAAATTTGAATTAGGCTTGTCTGTATACAGCAGGTTAAAAGAGGAAAGCTCACTAGGAGGAGGGGTTTTGCCTGATCCCTTAGGTTGATGTTACATATGGAACACCTTGCAGACAACTCCACTGCCATGCTGCAAGGTCATACAGTTCCTTGGACACATCTGCATCAAATCTACACAGAAAGCCCACTAGAGGGAAAGCTCCAATAAAGGTAAAAAGCAGAGCACCCGAGGTTTGGAGCTCAGTCACAGGCAGGCTGAGGGTGATCAGCAGCACTGGGATGGGGTGATGGTCCCCATCACTGGTACCCCTCCACAGGGAAGGCACTGCAGCAGCACTCCCTGAGCCTGCACCACATTTAACACATCAATGCAACACATTTCTCTACTGATCAGAGGCTTGTTTTGCTCTTCTGCTCAAACAGCTTTCATATCTTACAACACACATTAGATGATTAGTTAACACGTAATACATTTCTGGCCAGAAAGATCTATAAGGGATAATCTAGTTTGTTTGAACAGACAATCATTTAGAAGCTGATTTATGTAACTCCAAGGCCTGTATTCAAAGATCAGCTCTCAGAAAAAAAATTACTGTTGGTCAGTTCTGTCGGGAGGAATTCAAAGTCTTTGTGAGCCATGGTTAAAGCCCATATCCAATTTTGCATATGACTAACACCAGCAAGATAAATAACCTTGCATGATCAAAAAAGATTTATGTTTTCAAATTCATTCCCCTGTGAAAACAGCTTTGGTATAATATACATTCCTGTTTTCAAAATGCTTCTGTATAGCTCACAGCTTAATCAAGTAGTAACGTGTGAGAACATTTGAGTTCCTTTCTATGACTTGTTTCTCATGTTGTTAACTTAAGAGCAAACCAGTATATTTTTAAAGTAAAAAATGTTAAAGTATCTTTTAATCCTAAATCTATCTCATTGCTTTGAAAAACACAACAAGATGTGTTCTATCTCCATATAGGGGACAATATCTTCAGTTCTTTAAACTTATAGTAGGTACTGGGAAGGAAAGGGACTAAATAAAGAGAAGCTTTAAAAGTTCTGCTTTCAGTGTTTTAGAAAGGAATTCCCAAGTCCCCCTTCAAAATATCTTTTATTCAATTTACTGCTAGAAATTAATCCAACCACACAGCTGTCTTTCTAGAAGGTTTGTGTACATAAATGGAAAATTGCCTGTTAGCTGTACTGTGCTGAAACCACTTGAATAGGAACTTTTAGCCCGTTTCAACACAACAGCAAGTGCATTCAACGGGTTCTTTGTTCACGCACTTGTCACAACCTCACCAAACTAAAAATAGGTGGATTTATTATCTCACAGCACAATCCCGCTCCTTTCACAAAGCAAAAGGTAGAAATTGCAATGCATTCAGGCCCTCTGAACTGCAGCTTTCCATGTTACACTGGTACAGTACCACACCTTTCAAGCACAATTGTGCTCAGTGGGGAGCCTGCGAGTACTTGCTCAATGGTCCTCATTTTATAAAGGATGCTGGACTAGCAAGACAAAGGAGTCCACAGTTGGCAATGGATAGAACTCAATCAGCTAAAAGTATTCTTTTGTGCGATGGAAAAAAAGAAAAAAAAAAGAACCTCTGAGTTTTAAAAGAAGTGAAGCGATAAAATGTCTGAATATTAAGAAAAAAACCCCAACTTTGTACCAAAAACAATGGTGGGGAAGGAAATAAAAGAAATCTCTCTAGACCCTTGCCATACAAAGCAAACAAGAAAGGCCCAGAGCAGCTTGAAAGGAAGCTAATGTCTGTACTCTTTACTAAACCTTCAGTTCAGAAACCCGTAATAAATCACTTTCCAAATATAAGAAGCAATAAAAAAGTTGTTTTTGTTTTACTAACAAAACTAGAGCATTTGCTACAGTAGTCAAGGGAGAAAGTAAGACATTTATGTGCATGAAAACCTAGTGTATAATGGGAGCAGCAGTTCTCATGCTTCTCCCCCAAGCCCCCATCATCCTTCAAGTCCACCCCTCGGCTTTGAGCGAGGGTGAAGATCCAGCTGCTCTGAAGAGGTGCAGCTGCAGCAGCTGGCACACTGTGAGGAGCAGAGGAAGCCCAAAACCACCAGGAGCTCTGAGCCCATCCTACTGCTTTCTCAGCACCAGTTACCACCACAGGATGGGCTGCTCCCTGAAGTCACAGGCTTAGGAAGAGAGGGAATTCATCAGACTAATCAGACTGGTTATCTGGCTTGCTTCCTGTCCCATCCTGAGATTTCTGCCTATGATGGCACGAGAGATGCTGCTTTAAGATAAGACTGGCACACAGGATTTCTTGACTGTTAAGGTCCCTCTAGCAGGGATATGAAACATGTGGCTGTTACAGTGGTCCTCATGAGGAGATTCTGGAACTTCCTGGAGTATCAGCATCTCATCCAGGAGTAAAACACTGCAGCAGCAGAACCCAAGCATGGAGCAACGTACGGCTTTTTTGTTCCTTCCCTGTAACTAGCCAGTTGATGGAGATGGGGCAAGTTATATGGGCTGCACTTCTCCCTTGAGAGCTTCATGGGTCCTTACTTCACTTCCTTGACTTATGTTTCCTGTAGATTAGTGAGACTGGCTGAAAAACAAATGCCTTTACTGATGGTTAACTCACAGTTAAGCTTCAGATCAGCAGCACCGCAAACAGCCTGATGTGTTCATGTCTTAGACACCAACCTGACCCCAAAGAGGTCACAGTTGAGTCTCAGCAACAACAAAATCCAACCATGGTACAAATTCATTATTTGAAGAGACTCCATTCAGTGAAGCTAAAAGGGAGGCTTAAGGAAGGACTCTATAAGAACTGACACAAAAGCCTGGTGCTGAGCAGCTCACAATCACACTGAGAACAAACCATCACCTGGCTGACATCACATCCAACCACACACAGATGTGAAGGGTGTCCCTCCCTGTAAACTGAATTTTCACTTCATGCACCTAATTACTTACATTAATAACTTCACCTCTGACAATTCAAACTGGAAATATGTACAGTGTCTACAATGTCAACTGGTTGTAGAGATTAAAAAATACCCCATCACAGTCCTAATCCCTGCATCTTCTACTATGTATAAAGTGAAAAATAGTAAGAAAAAATGCTGTGTTTATGTAACAAACTATTAATCTTCCTGCAGAGTAAATCATCTTGACATTTGACTCTGACTTTTCTGTCTTGAATTGCACTGAGCATTTCACGAACACTCCAGTGTTTGCAGATAACCTTTGCTTTTAAGAACCTTGCAGCTGAGTAGAAATACTGCTTCACTGGTACAAAGTGGTGCTGACAGACAGGAGGAAAACAGTATAGTATTTTCCATGGTGTTATGTGCTTGAGGCTTGCTAATGCACTAAAAGTTAAAACCCGAAGTTAAGTGGGAAAGAATTTCTCCCTGTTCAAACAAGAAATTAAAAACTGTAGAAATACATTAAGTTTTATAATTCAAGTGTCTACGAAAATACTTCAGGTCCAAAACCACTGCAAAGTTTTAAGCTATGCATTTGAAGTAAATCAAAAGAGATGTAATTATTGTTCTTGCACCAGGTTAAAAAACAAGTAGCGAACAAAACCATTTCTATTTATGTATTATGTGGAAACAATCAAATCCCAAGAAAATTCCTGACACCTGCATGGGCAAAATCAAACCTCTGATCAAACTGATTTCAGAACCAAAGATGCTGTTCTCTTTTTCTAGCTCTGCAGGCATCCCTCATTCTCCTGGAAATCTGACATGTACTTTTATATGTTAAAAAGACAATATTTATGTCATCATCTATATCTAGGAATCAGAAAAGAACTGGAATACTGGATATGAATGAGAATGAGCAAACAGCCTCTAACATTCTGACATGTAATTAGACACTGAACTATAATAACCATTCCTTCCAGCAGAGAAAGAACTACTGCTGCAATTCTTGTAGTCAAATAAGGTAAAACTCTTATTTGCAATGCCAAAGACCCAGTTAAAAATCAATACAAGCTGACAGCAATACACAGCAATATGGCTACGACTTGAAATGACAATTGTTCAGTGCTTTATTTCTGCTATATCTTCAAAGATTCTTTCAGTTTTTCAGATGTAGGTGCCCAGGAAGGGAAGGAAACTGCCATCAACTTATTTCACATCAGATGTTAAACAGCATCATGATGTAACAGGCTTTCATCTCCCACTAGCCAGACTGTTCTAGATTTAAGTGTGCAGTTTTCTGGTGTAGTCTACCATGAAAGTTGATCTATTTATTGGCCTAGATATTTATGCTCATATTCTAAATTGTGCCACAGTATCCTTGTAAGTTTTGTTTATAAGCTGCAATTAATTTGGCTTTTTATTTAGTGCTATTAGTTGAAAAAAATAATGACTTAAAGAAATATTTAAGCAAAATCCTGAATTTATCTAATTATACTCAGATGCCGGAATACAAGGCTGCTCATTGTGTGAAGTAAGTCTTCAAGTGATAAAAATAAAATGCACAAAGACTGGGGGTCAGGAGGGGAAATTGGGGTCCAGTTCCCTGACTGAGCACCACTGCACCCACACAGGGTCCCCAGCACTGGCAAGGGGATTTCAGAACTCAGGCACCGCAACCTTCAGAGCTGTAAAGCAGCCTACTCACCTAGCCAGGAAACTTGTAGGACCCAATTAACATCACTGTTATCACACCACAACACAAACAGCCAAGTTAGAGGCATGGCAGATCCCAAATACATCAGGGATTACAAATAACATGGATTGAGTTCAACCTAAAAGCCTCTAAAAGTGCTTCCTCTTGCCCCAAACTCAGACATAAAAATCATTCATCATGGGCACTGCACATGTGATATTTCACACTCAATTTAAATATCCTCTCAAAGTATCTTTTCCCTTTAGTGGTTTGCAAAGATGATCTGCACAACTGAGAGCATCCCCAGCCCCCCTCAGAGCTATCAGCTCACCCCTCGCATGCTTACTGAGTACATGCACTCAGTGAAGTTCCAACATTTAGTAACTTAAGTAGTTTATTATTAAGAAATTTCAGCAGATTAAAGAAAGGTTTGTCAATCTAAAAGTGTTTAAACTGTATTTAGGCAGCCGAATCACTACTGTCATTTTGTAGTTATTCCCTTAAAAATGAAATTTTGGTTGGATAGGGGCAAATTTAGTGCAGGAAACTCAGTGCTGGGGTTTAGCAGCTTCTACGAGTTCAGGACCATTCATCTCAGGGGTTAACTTTTGTTTGCCTTTCAAGACAAATTGAAAGCTAAGAGAGTTAATGCAGTACTTAATGTAATACAGTCAAGAATATGATTCAACACTAGTGCTAACCTGAAGAGGGTGACCATACATAGCAGTTTTCCCCTTTTATAAAGCCCAGACCAACATTAAACCACATTTTTAAAAGTTTACAGTATGGAATTTTAATCAAGATGTTAGCCTCTTAGATTTTCTAATTCAGTGGATTTGTGAACTGCAACCTTTTACCTTCCCTGTCTGAGTAAGTATAAATCATGCAAGCTTTTATTGTAAGAATGTGGAATTACACTCTACAAACATTAGGCCTACCTATTTCACCTGCATGTAATTAAGCAGAGAAAGTTTCAGCTATTCTTAGGACCAGTCCAGAAAGCACCTCCAGATGCTATGAATTATGCCATTAGCTACAACAGAGGAGGCTCACACAATAGATTTAACTCTTCTGAAGTGACTAATAATCAATATAGTGCTAAAGTGGAACACACTGGCATTGCTTTGTTCAGCTGCATAATACAGTACAAGGCTTGGGCCAGGGAGAAGGAAGTTTAAGCCAAATAGGACAATTACTACATACAGCAGCAGTATTCATCTGAAACGCGCTGATGGATTAAAACACAGAGGTTTCTTCAAAGGCAAAGAAGCACCACAGAAAAAAAATTATTCAAAGGGGCACTGAAAGAGCGGGGAGAGGGCCTGGATGATGGGTTCTTGCTCTGGTCTTGTTTCAGCAACAGCTGCAGTCAGGGGTCTCTCCAGTACCACAGAAATTTTTCTGCCTTAAGGTAAACCACTGTCTTTGCACACCTTCATCCAGATTATTTCCCTACTTGCTGCTTGACCCTAAGCACATCTCTGTTATGGATAGTGAATTTATTCACCTTATGGATAGACTGAAGAGCTGGACAATGTGGAGTTGGGCCTCTACTGTGCTTGAGCTGTAAAAGCTCAAGAGGCTTTGGTCTGGCAAATCCAATCAGCCAACAGCACTAATGAGCAATGGTGTGATGAACAAACAGCTGCACCACTTGTGTGCATACAGGGATGATAAACACATCTGGTTTTGTGGTAGAAGGACACAGAGGGAAACAATGTAAGCACATGCTCTCTCCCAGCAGAAGTGATTCATGCTTTGCCAGAGTCGTTCCCTCTTTTCCTATTCAAGAACTATTACCTTTCCTTTCAGAAAAGAAACAGGCTGCAGGAGCAAGAAACAAACTGCATATTACCATCTTCATTAGTAATATGACAAAATAGTTTTATGAAGACTTAATTTAAATCATATCTAATTAATACAGATGCAAGATGCATCTATTTTTCCACATTTTAGACTGGGAAATAAGAAGGCACACACACATCATTAACATGAGCCACACATACATCCCTGAACAGAAACACAGGCACAAAAGGAGCAGCACAAGAAAACTGCTTAACAAGACTATGATTGCTTGCAGTACCATCTCTCAGTGTTCAGCATTCAGGATCCAAAAACAAAGACCACCCTGGGTAGTAAAAGCCTTCTGATGTATTATTCCTCTGACAGAGGAATTAACAGACTACAATCAGCTCTGAAACAACATAAACAAAAAAGTTAACTTCAACCCCAGGAGTTTTAATAAGCTTCTCAGTTTCTAACTAGATACATTTAGACAAGAAGAGAAAAAGCTGTAGCTGTGCTTCCACTAAACTCCAAATAATCAGTGACATTTCAAAGTTTGCTTTGCCATGCCAAACTCTGCTCTCAAGTAACAAGGTTTAAGTTGACTGATTATGCACCAGAGTAACACAGGACAGGATTTGACCCTTGTGGCTTCAAAACATGACCATATTGGCTTCATTTCCTGCCATTTATGTGTCATCTATTTTTATAGAGAAGTTCTATTCCTGAGCAGTTTAGCCAAGGTCTTATTCCTTCATGAGTTTGCTATGAGCTGTAAACAATTACTTTAACAACTAAATCACATATGCAACAATTGCTGCAGCATACATCCATGTACCTATGTCTCTTAAAATTCCTGCAAGTTCTCTTTTCTTTTTTTTTTTTTTATCCTCAGGTCTCGTATTAAGTTGATGTGATGGGTCAAACTTAAGAGAAATTAGAGAAGTGAACCCCAAATTCTGCTTCCAATGCTGCCCTCATTAGTTACTGACAGATGTCAGACTCACCTATATTATTGGGTTATGCTGGAACTCCATCATAACTAGAATTTTAAGGGATTCTATAATTGGGCCATAAAGTTCACTTCTGCCAGGGAAGGGGGATGGGAAAAAAAGGGAAAGCTTGAGAACAGTTCCCGTTCTTCAGACCAATTTTCCACTACAGAAATACTTGTCCAAAACAAAGCCTTAAGATCTTGTTAAGCAAATGCACAGAGGCACACATGGGCACAGACACACACAGACAGAGCACAAGTGCTGCTATGAATCTTTTGCTCAGCTCACTGCAAAACCCACAATTTAACAGTAAATTCTTCCAGGAGCATTAATTCAAACTGTAGGTGGACCTTCACCACTAATTATTTCCAGGGACAAGTTAAGCTGAACACAATGCATTTGTTTAAGAAGAACAGAATTAGTACCAGAGATTGAAGGTGAATGGTGCGTGGACTGCATTTTTCTAGCTTAGTATCTGATTTTGGACTATTTGAACATTTTTGAAATAATGTGGTTCAGGAAGTGTTCCTGACATTAAGTGACAGGACTGCTATATATTTTTAATACTAAGTCAACTTGCACTAAAATGCCTGTTTGATAAATACATTTCAGACAAGTTTGTTTATTGGTTCAAATACCAAAGCTGACAACATGTCAGCAGTTGATGCTCAGTATGTTTTTTTAAAAAGTCAGGAAACCATGTATGTGGTCCTTTATCCTTCAATACAATATATGTTTTAAAATATATCAAGCCAAGTCAGAGGAGAAGCAAAGTATCCGCAACTTGTGTAAGGCAGAGTCAACACTCAGATTCCTAAAACACTGAAGTAACACTAAAACTGAGCTCAACCTCTCACTGTACAGCCTCAGTTTTCCTCTATTGTGTAGTAAACCCAGAGTTTGCATGAAAAAGCTGAAACATTCAAAAACTGTACATTCAATTATTACACAGGATTTATTTTGAATATGAGGATTTGTTTATGCTACCCCAGCTTGCAAACTTCCTAGCATACCATGAAGACCTTTTGAGTTTTAGTCACATGGTTAGTACTACAAAGAAAACTGAAATCAGGAAACTCATCAGAAGTCTCATATATTTAAAATTCTTTTTCTGCCAATACTTAAGTTTTATTGCAAAGCACATGCCATCATAAGCATAAAAAAAAATAAGTACTTCCAAATATATGAACAGATGAGCTATTTGATTATCTGCAGCTCACCTTAACACTAAACCATCACCTCCCCAGATCACTTATGCAGAAAACATCTCCTTATTTACTATATTCCATTAAAACTTGCATCTAACAGCAACTTAAGAACAGAACAAACTTGCCTTCAATTTGTATGTACTTGAAAAAGCATGTAAACAAGTCAGTATTTCCCATCCTAATGGAAGAACTGACATCACTAAGTGATGTAGAAAAATTCCAATCAGTTCATTTTCACAGGCCTGAGGTATCTGTTCTGCTTTTACCACACCTATGCACCAATGCATACATGCAGCAGGAACTGATCTATGCAATGCAAGACTAACAAAAGACAAAGCGATAGTTAAACTTTCCACTTTTCCAAGTGATTTTAATAAACCTCTCTGCAGAGAAAAGCCTCAGGTGAATCAACCTGGTTTAAGGTCTCTTCTAGATGATGATGCATCAAGTCAGAAAGTGACTGTCAAAAAGCAAGGAAGTTTCATAACAGATACCAGAGTATGGAAGAACAAAGTCTAGTCTCAGAGTTAAGTCCTTGCATTCAGGTACCACAAAAATGTACTACTCTATTAATTTGATTAACACGTTATTACAAAAATACTGACTATTTAACGAACCCTCTCCCCAAATTACCCTGAGTTCAAGTCAAAGATGTACAACTTCTTTTTCTAATAAATTTTAGAAGATTACACTGGGATTTTATTTTTTGCCAAAAAATCTGGAAGAAGTTCCCGTATCAATGATGAAACACTACTCAACACTTCTGCTAGCCATCATCTTTTGCAATTTAGAGCAAGGGAAAAAAATAACTTAATCCCCTGCCACCTGCCAAAACCCAGATGGTAAAACCTGAGAAAAGTGCTCTCACCTCTCTTTAAACCCTCTGGTGCAGCTTAGGCACATTAACTATAAGTACCCTATATTTAACACCAAACCATAGCTCTAAACTCAGTATTGTATTGTTTTCGAAACAACATCACCAATAATTTTAGCATAATCCAATTTTCTCATGGGATAAGTAATGATTAAAAAAGAAATATCCACAGCTGGCTGAAACCTGGCATGCTAGTCAATAGATGGCCCCTTTCTTTTCTCATAATGTCAAATGCAGCTGGTCTGGTACTCATTAGCTCTTTCAGCAACGAATACTTATTGTACACACAGGAACTTGCCAGAAAGGAAAAGCAACTCTGCAGCAGATATTAAGCTGCCTCCTCTTCTTGTTAGCACGTTGCTTACAGAAAAGTACCATAAACATACACGCAAAGCTGACTGCAGGTATGGCAAAGCAACACAGCGCTGAGCAGCTCTGGGTATCTGCAAGACATGTTACAGAATCCATTCACAAAAGAGGGGGGAAACCTCCATCCTTAATGAGATTTCCTTTTCTTCATTCTCCTCAGGGCTTATACTGCCTCACTGTCAGAGCACAGGGAACCTCCAGCACAAGGGCTCACTTCATTAAATGCCATTTCAGGCCTAATTTCACATTGTGACCCGCTCTGCCGAGGCAAAGAAAGCAAAACGCCAGATGCTCTCTGTGCCTGCTACCTCAGCAGCGTTTCATTCACTGCTCCAAAAAACTTCCAGGCATCCATTCAAAACCAAGTCCCCCCAGCCTGGTCTGTCCTGTCACAGGACAAAGTGCTGGCTTGTCTTCAGCTCACTTTTGATGCTTGCCTATCATCTCCCAGCCCAGCCTACTCCTATCTCCTTTCCTTCTTCCCAAGCCTGCTGGAATTTGAACTTTAAATGGATGCCCCCCATGGCAACAATAGATAAAAAAGGAGCCTTTGATTGTTCATGCGTTGCAGAAAAGAAAGGAGGAGATTCATCCTGGCTGCGACCTAGCAGGAACTCATCAAGCACGGCTCCCCTTCCATTGCAATGGGATGCCTGAGCCTGGAGCTACTCATTCAAGCTCCCTGCGTCTATGTTTCCATTCAAAGAGGATGAATTCTTCAGGTTTCCCCTGTTAAGGAATTAAATGTTGATCCTGTGAATGAAGGGCAACACCAAGCTTGGAAAGCTGCCAAAAGGTTCTGTAACACTCAGCAGTTTGGACTTAATTCAATACTTATTGATACCTAGCAGGATTTATAGCTGCATTATTTATAAGGTGGGGGGAATCACAGAGCCATATTTAGACCTTGGTAATAAACTATTTTTAGCACCATCTGTTTTTCTAGTTTGTTCCCTTGCTTAGGCAAGAGAGTACTTTTATCCAGCTCCCTCTTCCTTGCCCATTTAAAAGAATCCAGAGTCTAAACTGAAGCACAAGTTAGGATCACTTGGAATATTTATTGTGCAGCAATCCTCCTAATCATGTTCTGGAAATCAAACCTGCTGACTAAGGACAGTCTTGGGCTGATGTAATACTATATGTTGTCTTGACAGAACTGAGCAGATTTTTTTAATGTAAGGGGCAATGTGTTTCACACAAAGGAGGTTACTATCTGAAAAGAAACAACTGATCATTAACTGCATTAAGCCATCTGAAAAGTGGTTCACAACTCCTGGCAGTGCTTTTCTGGGCCATTTCTGGGCCACAGTTGCCAAGTTTCACCCTCATTAAACACATAGATTTTTTTTTTTTCTGTCACAAGTACATTCTGCCAGGCCAGGCTGCTGTTGGAGGGGAAGACAAATCATAAGCAGCTGCTGCAAGCACCTTGTTTCAGAGATGAGTTTCAAGCTGCAGCTGCTACCCACTCAAAAGCTCCCCCAAACCTCAAATTACCTCTTCAAGTTTAATTTGATATTCTGCTCTTAGTATGTGACACAACACTGGTGGCCTCTGCAGAACGACAAGGGACAGAGTGAAGGGATTGCTGGTTCCTTGAACTCAGAGAAGCAAGGCTTTGGGTACCTCATGCTGATTAAGTTCTCAGAAACACACTTGATAGCAGCAATATATTCACCTTACCCTCCTGGCTCACAAAAGTTTTGTTTTTACCCAAATAGCACAAATACTCAAAAGTTGCACGGTTAACTGCATCAGATTAAGAATTTTTACTGTAGAGCAAGGCAGAAAACTCATGTAAAATATGAGCTCATAGAGTTCTTATTCATTACAAAGGGCAGCAGCAATAAGGGTTGCAAGCTGCTTTCCTAGGCCTTGCAGCACAGGTCAAGCATTCCTGGGAAGCAAGACTGCATGTAGCAGAAAACCAAAATAATCCCCAGCTTGTAGTACATAGGTCAAAATTAAATTCTAGAAATGCACAACAGAAACACACAGCCACTATAATGGGTTCCAACAAAGTCTTGAGGGCTTTGAAACTTCCAAGCAATCAATATTATTAATATAGCATTCATTTGGCACTGGCGCCATGCAACAATAATTTCAGTGTGAAGGAAATATAACAGTGCTGCCCACCCTGCAGCCCCTGGGATGCTTCCTTCCACTTCACTGCTTTTTTTTTTTTTTTTTTTTTTCCAGTGGAGGAAACAGGGCACAGCACTTCTAACAGCAAGTACAACAAACTGCCAGGTACATGGAAAGGCTCCTTGGCAGCACAACACATGGACAGGCCATTCCCAGGATCAGAGCCAGGATGGGGAAATCTGCTCCTGGTGAGAAGCAACTCCCTGCACCCCATCAGCAACCACTGTGTCCCATCTGCCACAGCTCCCAACTGATGTGACAAGTGGTCTGTCCCTTCACAGGGAAAAAAATCTGTGCTGCTTGGAGAGGACACCTCTCAAAGGACAGTCTGCCTCAACTAAGAGCGCTCAATAAAAGCCATTCAAAGGACAGAATCAGTCTGCAGTACTTTGAGTGGCCACACAAAGCACATGGACAAAAGCCAGCGCATACAGTAACTGTCGCAATAAATTTAAGATTTATTGCCAAGTATGTTTAAGAGTAAAAATTGAGATTACAACTTGTAGCTCAATTCCCTAAGGCTGTTGCATAACCTGCAAATATATTACAACATGAGAGCAAACTCATACTGGTGATTAACCAGGAATATAACCAGAGCATCTGGAAATTTTCAAAAATGCAGTTTGTAGCAAGCCTTACAGCAAAGCATCCAACTTTCAGGGGGGTAAGGATGCTCGCTTGTTTGCGCATAAATATATACTTTTGTGAAGATTTGGAAAGTGTAACCTACCTGATTCCTTTTACAAAGCTGATACTTTATTAGCTACTACACACACATTTTTAGAATGATTCTGCATTCAGACAGCACTATAGGGACAGATGAATCACAGTCTCAGAAAGCAACTAGAGAAGATGATGGCAAAAAGAGCCAGGACCAGGCTTGCTAGGATCTGCCCACTCACCCTTCCCTTACACACCAGATGGCCGTGCAAAGACAACGGTTATCTGTCCTCAAAAATCAGTGATCACAAAGAAAGGACTTCATGATTAACTCCCAAGTCCATACCCATTTGAGAGGTGGCTGGGTGCCAGTGAAAGGCACTGTGGCAAGTCAGAAGAATCTGTACCAACTCCAGTTATATCCTAATTCATTCACAGATCTCTCCCCTCCACCCCAATGACTGTAAGGTATCTGAGCAATTGTGATTCACCACTCCAACACTGAAACCCTCTCTCTGTCAATATTCTTACATCTCAAGCCTACATTAAAGTGATCTACAGCTAGTTCTGACTGTATCAAATTATATACTGGCAAAAACCAGGAACCATTAGGAGATTTGTATTTTATCCTACTTAAGTAGCTAATAATCTCTAAGTGAAGTCTGAGCTTATCTATCTTGAACCTCCAGTTTTACAAATAATGCTCCAAAAGCACTGAAGTAGTTTGAACGAAATGAACATATAATAAATGCTTTTTTTTTAAAACCTCAGTAAGTTTGTTACCACTGCTTAGCATTTCGAACAGTATTACTTCAGTCCTCAGGATGATCATTATTCAGCAACATCTTTCCATGTCAAGGCCTCCAATGGCAAGAGTATAGCGAAAAAGGTACAGAAAGGCCTTTTTATTTATAAATATATAATTAAACTATGTATGTGCTCTGTGAACAGCCACAAACAAATCCTTGTCTCCTGACACTAGTTAGAACAAACATATCAATACTAGCCTACAAGGTCACTAATATTAACTTATTCAGTGTCAACTCCTGATTTGGAGTGGTATCACCCTTGTTCCTAGTAGAAACATTTTATCGTGACATGTACACAATTCCTTGAACATTTCCAACACTTCACCATTTTCTACAATTGCTGTATTTATACAAGCACATGCTGGCTTATGTCTACTACAGATGTCTGAAGGCCATCTGAATGAGTTTGAGTTATACTTTACTCAAGCTACAGGTGGGAATCCAACTCTTTAGTTGTTAATTAAGAAGTGGATACATGCTTCAGGTATTGCAAGTATGCCTTACAAAGGATTCCTCCTACCCCCAAACAGAGAATAACGTATTTACCAGATTAACCATTCCCTGAAGTTTAATCTAATTGGTTTTGAATCAGACTGTATCACTACAAGATGCAACAAAAACACTACACTTGACATGCGGGTGCCCCATTGACTTGACCCATTTCTCTTAAAACTGAATTCCTTCTGCAGCCCATTCTTTTAGAGAGAGGGCACCTCCTGCAGAGCTCAACCACCATAGAACACAGGTAAGATAAACCGAATTTAAACCAGGGTTTTTTCCAAGGGATACAGAAGCAACCAGTTTGGATCTCAATGAAGAATTTATTAGTGCCTCAAAAGATGGGGATCAGTTAAGTACTTTTCAGTATACTGAAGCCATTCAAGATTATTAATTACTACCTAACTACTCAGGGTCTGTGCTTTCTGCTGTTAAAAGATCTTAGGCTCAGTAACAGAAAGGACAGAAATTCTTATTTCTTCATAGGGTTATTTAAACTCTCCAGGAGGTGTCCTCTCTCTAGGAGAGAGAACAGCAGAAAGAATTCAGTTCTCTTAAAATATGAATACCAGAAAATAGTATTTTTCAATATGGAACTTATATATTCTTTAGTTATAAGTCTGAGCTGAGTCTGGTAGTTAAACACACTTCACTGCAAAGTTAAGTATTTCTGTTCATATTAAATCCCACTATTACATTCCTACTCTCCTGACAAAGTACTGCATTTAACAAGATTAAGGGCCATTTACCAACCCAACTGCATACTTGCATGCCCTGAAACTCACCTTACTGTGCCAACTATGTGAGCTTTGCAAAATTGAAAAAAGCAAGTTTACTGCTCTGGGACATGCAATTTTAACAAGCCTTGGAAATTCAACTTAAAACAATTTTTGGTTCTATAGTAACACAGACTCAAGTTACAAAAGTTACACAACCAAAATAATATTAAATGCTTAACTCAGACAGTGGTCTGTCCATTGAGCACTTCAGGACCGCACAATCACCCTAGAACCTTCACGTCTGTATTTTGATTCAGGAAAGTATCCTTAAAACAAGTAGGATGAATAACATTCTCAAAAAAAAAAAACCTGCTAGGCAAGCTATTATACAAAAGTAAACTCTAATGAAATGCTGAAAGGAGAGAAGGGAAAAAAAACCCCACACTAAGTTTATATTTTAGGGGTTTGTAGCACATCAAGAATCTCAGCCTCTGGATCAATTTCGGTTTTGTGCACTAATGAAGAATTTCAGTGAGGCTCTCTGTTTGACTGTGCTTCATGCACATCTGATTTCTGCCACTCTCAGCACACACTACAGCACTTACAAGTAACCTTGAAGCTCTACAAAATGGGACATGACAGTTAAGCCACAAGCACCTGTCATATGCATTTTAAGATCTCATTTAAGATCTTTCATACTATTTGTACATCATAACACTACTTCTTATCACTTATTTTAACCTACTACTTCAGACCTAAATACCCTTATAACACATATCTTTTAAAAGGGACAACTTTTAACACACTAGCTGAAATTGAGTTACCCAGCATTAGCTGAAGTTCAGAAAACTCTCAGTCCTGCTAAGCAATTTACATTACAGTATTCTTGTTCCAGTACTGCCAACACCACAAAGTTCTCCTGCTCTTTACTGGTAATGTGAATTAGTCTAGAAGACAAGCAAAGCACACACTGATCAACATAAAACAGAACTGAAAACAGAGTTAAAATATAACTAGACAAAGGAAAGAGTCTCATACAGTATCAAAAGCCACACCTGAAGAACACTGGGAATATGCAAAACCCTTTCCCAGAAGGACAGTACCTTTGCAGAGCTACAATTGCTCAACCTCTGGTCTTAAAGGCTCTTTTAAACTCTGCTTGGACCACTAAAGGTTTTACAAATGCAATCATACAGAATTTTTGAGTTGTGACAAACTAGTCTATCTCTTGCATGAGAAAAAGGACCACACAGGCTATGTGCCTTCTAGTTATACTACTCATGCTTGGCTGAGGGAAGGCAGTTTCCTTAGCAAGAAGCTAGAAATGTTAGTAAGTGTGGTACTGCAGCCTCCTGCTATGTGTATCCTTCCTGGGTGAGGGTAGGGTGGAGGGACGAGAGACTCTTGACCTACAGCAGGCACCAGTGACCCCAGAAGGGACACACTGAGCCAGGCCTTGGTTCTAATGCAGATCTAAATACCTACCCAAGAGTGAGATCTACCACTTCTCCTTCCCCTTACACTGACAGGCACAGGATGTTGTTCTCCTATTGCACTAGAACATTGTGTCCTTTTGAAAAAGAAATAGTTACATACAAAAAAATCTGCAAGTAGAATTTCAACACTTTGATATTTCTGATCAAGGCAGACTATGTAAGGGTACCTGGAACACTCGGGTATTGCAAACAGCAAAGGCTAAAAATTTTCAACAGGCCTCCAAAATGTAACTCAGTATTTTATCCCACTGAAACACATCATGAAAACACTTTTGTGCTGAAGAGACTTCATGTTCAAAACATTCTACTGACTGAGCAAGAGAGCTCGTTTTTGCAACCCACAAAATACCAAGATATGCCCCTTCTCCCATTTTAGAGGAAAACAGAAATTATTAAGGATTTGCACTTATAAATAACTGGGAAGAGGCACTACACTAAGAGAAGAGTGTCTGCATTCAGCTATTCTACAACACTCATTGTCATTCAAACGTCACACCCTTCTCACTTGATTACTGTGCTACATAGGCAAGCCTCAACTCACTCATACATGGGGCCTTGCTACAACTTGTCCCCCCGAAGTAACGAGTTGTCAAAATGGTGGTATGATTAGGGAAAAAAAAAAATTTAAGTCCAGGCTTCCTTTGGTTATACTGCAAAATAATTCATGTGAAAAAATGTAAGTGCAGTTTTCAAATTAAAACCAGAGGGTGTTTCCCTACTACAGGGGAAACTTGTTTGACAGACTGAAGATAACCCTTGTCAAAGCATCCTGTATACCTTACATTAATTAAGAACAGTTCAATTAAACACAAGTACAGTTCAGATGAGTACACTGTATTTCATGCAGCTGGAAGCAATGCTCCTAGGTCAGAGAAAGACAAATTTGTTTAAACATCTGCAGAAGAGTTCAATGAGTTGATCCGCTCTCCTTTCCCAGTTTCCAAAGTATTCTGCATTTTTGCTTCCCCTAACATACTTCTTTATAATGCCTACAAGAACAGATACTCTTCTGGACCAAAAAAAAACTAACTACCAAGATTAGCTCAAAAATGTTTCAGTTACACCTGACAGAGCAGTTGTTGAAATTGTTTTAGTTTACATCAGTTTATCAGTTTCTATGCCTAATTTGAGTACTTGAGTACTTAGTCACTTGGTTGAAGTTTACAAGGTTGCCACATTAATAACTGAGTTATCAGCACACTGTTGGCTGCTCAGCAGCACTGGGAACAAGCAGAAACAGTTGCATTAAGAACAGAGGATGCATTTGCTATTTTCTCAAAAGCATAGGAAGACAGTTAAAATGGAAGTGCTGTTAAGCAAACATCCGGATCGATGGAACAGTCATTTCACAGAGCACTGAATGAACCAAGTTATTTTTTAACTACTGCAAGTTCAAGATTCTTTTAAAAGGCTGTTGGGCGGATGAAGTGTGTCACACCAGTATTGCAACAGGAACAACTAATGGAAAACTACCCAGGCTTCTGTTTCACACAGGGTACTGCAGCTCAGACTCCAAAAGGCTGGGGCTAAGAAAAGCTCTCCACATTTCTTCCATTTTACTGTTAAAGTCAGAGCACCATTTTACCAATACAGGTTTATCAAAAACACACTGTCAGCAAGATACATCTTTTGATGCAGCAATATTAAGGTTAACACAAAAAGACCCATCTACTACTTACCCTGTTGATGACTTGCACTAGAAATTTTATTTAATCCCTGATTACTTTCTACTGCACGTCAGAGCTAAGAACTCCTGTTCAGGAGCTGCATTTTGTTCTCTATCACTTCATTATTACAACAGACCTAATCTCCAAGGTACCACCTTATTTCCCAGCTAATGCAAATATTTACTTGAACTATTTAATTGCATTTTTAAAACAGACAGGTGATGCCTGATCAAAGTATTTTCCTGAAAGACACGCAACATAGCAGATGTGTTCACGTGGCAAAGCAACCTTAAAATCTGTGGTGGGATCTCCAACACTGGGAACAGTGCAGAGAAACTATAACCATGACAACAGCAAATCACCTAGAAAAAAAAAAGCTGCAACACCTCCTGATATCAAAACAACACGAGTCCTAACTTCATCCTGTGTTGCCCAAATACAAGCAGTGTTTTTCACTCCAAACCGACACTTTCGATCTTGATCTCAAGAGCAAATCTGAAACCAGCTCCTTCTGCTACACATAAATGAATAATTTATATAAATAGAAATGAATCAATTTGGAGAATTATTCAAAAACTAGGAAAACGAAAGATTCCAGGACCTAAAGAAAAACATGTTGAAATAACTCATGTTATCATCTCTCCTTGCACAGAAAGTTGGACAATTCAAACATCTGTATATGAAGAAACTAGCAAGATTTGAAAGAAATAGTCTCATTTAGTCCTGATTTTCTTTGAATAGACTCACCTGAAAGTACTAACTTCTGCCACAAATAATTTTTTTCATTTTACAAAAATTCTTTAAATCCTTTGCTTCAAAATGCACAGTAAAAACCTCATTCATCTGACCACCTGAATCCTGATAAATTCCCACAGATTCCAGAAACACTCAAAATCCACACCAGAGGACTGCCCACCAGGACTGAGTGACCTTCCTGCTGCTCTCTCCCTTCAACCATACCAAAAAAGTCCCCAGATTTTAGAGGCTTCTTGGCACTGTCTATTCCTGGTTAATTCTTCTATAACAGAGAAGATTCCTCTTCCTTTTTACAAACTTAAACCATTCTTATTTCAAACTGGAAATTCTCCCCTACACATACAAGTCCTCACCCTTGTAATTTTCACAACAAAAGCTCATTTCACATCAGGATTGCAGCTGCATTTGTTGTAAGCCAATTTTCTTCCTTCACGCAAAATCCCTAGTAGTCATTACATTCAAGTAGTCTTACAGATACGAGTTTGAAGCAAGTTATTTTCTGTAATGTTTATACACCACACTGAATTTAAAAAAGTCTTTCTGAACATCAAAAACCCCACAGCAGATGAGTCTTCCCCACTAATCCAGTTTAAACCCAGTACTTTCTTATCTTCTTCTTGTATGCACTGATCTCACAGGAAGTTTCTGGGGTGGAGACTTGAGAAAAAGTTTTCAAAAGCCCCTGAACTGTCTCTGAATTACTAGGCTGGTTTTATGGCACATGACCACTTTCTACCATCCAAACAGACCTAAACCAGAACACAGCTCCACAGAAAAACCTCAGCCCTGGCACATCTTCATCCCCTTAGAGCTGAGGAAATCACACACCCCACTCAGCACAGCAACTCATGTCACATTCTACTTACCCTTACTGACATAATCAAAGCAGGTTAAAAGGCTTTTCCGTAAGCAAGACAGGCAAGGGAGCCGAGTGACCAGACTTCAGCCCAAGGGAGCCCAGAACAGCAGCATGACACAACTAGTCTTGGAAGTTATGCCTTATCCCAAAACGAAAGGGGTGAGTTATTCAAAACCATGCTATGAGACAGCACTTGGAATAAAAAGTCAAGTTATAGTCTGTATTAAAAGCCCTAATTAGCAACAAACTTGCACTGCCTACAAAAAAAATAAACTAAGCATTGAACCTCAATTGCTTACTCCAGGAAAGCATGTAGAAAGGGAAGTCCAGAAGAAAATAATTTTGTTTTTCATCGTGATCAGACGGTTTTCTAAGAACTGTATCTCTTCTAGCTTCATGTACCTAAGAGCACTGGTATGTCTACTTCAAGTGTGGCACACAAACCTGCTCCCAACTCCAGTGTTCTATTTACCTCCATGACCAGCTAAACCATCATTTTTGAGTTCTGTACACAGTGCAGCAATACTGAGACCCTCATATGGAACAGAAACAATCAACACACAAAACAACTGCACAAAAATGGAGGCACAATACATCTTTGTGATGATGCATCTGATGGCTGCTTAAAAATGGGAAAAATATGCCCAAAAGAGTACATTACATTAACAGACTTCATGAGTTAAAGCTGAGTGACATCAGCCACATAAGAGAAGGCTGGAATATTCATGAACTTGATTGAAATGATATCATGGGCACATTTATAGAAAAGCACAAGGTCGCACCATCAAACTGCATCACGAGGAATTAATCAGTTGGAAGGGTCAGAGCAGGACAAGAAAAACAAGTGACTGCAGTAACCAACACAAAACAGCCATAGAAGGAGAGAGACGAAAAGCAAACAGAAAAAATAGTAGTCAAGAGGTAGGGATGGTTCACAATCTGCTTCAGCAGAGCCTGGTTTACTTAGCACGGAAAAAGGGACAGTCAGCAATAACCTTCTCTAAGCAGGCACACTGCAGAAGGATCAGCTGGAAGGAAGAGCTAAAGAACCAACTCCAGGGAACACACACTTGATAAGGACATGTGATATGATCAGCCATGAGTAGGTTTAAGAAATCACTCACAATCTTTTTTCTTCATGGCAGTTTTCTAACATAAACCAACCATGTTGGGAATGAACAATAAAATCCAGTTCCAGTTAAAATCCATGTTAGATGGTGCTCATGTGCTAATCCTAAAAGTAAAACAAAACAAACCACAACAACCTCTGTTATATTCACTTGCTTTTTACAGTATGTTGAAGCCCAGGAACCTGTGTAATCTCTTTCAACAAGAGACTTCAGCTTGGCTATACATCTGACAGTTACTACACTTCTTGGAAATTGATGCTTCTAAAGTATGTAAGCCTACACCAAAAAGGTTAAGGAAGAGAAACTAGCAGGGTGGGGAGTGTTACACAAGAACAAATTTATCATAAATCTCAGGACATATTTAAATAGATCACAGAAAAATATTTTGACCACAAGCTGGCCAGTGAAGGGTGAAAGTAGCCTTATTCTGTGTACACAAAACCTTTTCAGGAAAAAAAACTCCAAGTAGGTATGAGTCACATTAAAGAATTTAAATATGACTGCTCTGGAATTGATCTATAGAAGGGGAAGGAGCTTTAAAGCCGAGGGAGTCAACAGCAGCACTCATAGTTCACTAACAGTTCCACTGAGGTTTGTTCTTACAGATTAGAGGTTATTACAAATACGACTGTTCGCTAAAAATGCATTTCAACATCCTGCCCCTCCTTCATTTCCTCTCTGTAATCCCTTGGTTTACAGTTTCCAAACATGAACTTCAAGGACCAAGTTACTTCTGCTGTAACCCAAAGGTAAAACCACTACTATACATTACAAACCACATTATCATCACAAAACTGGACTTGACCCCCAGTCTGAATGAATATAGATCAAATGATCCCCCATGGAAGGCATGATGAAATCTGTTTCACAGCAAGGGAAGGACTTCACCACAACAGAAGAAAAAAAGCACCCCAGTGTGACAGCAGCCAAAGGAGCCAAGCACTACTGCTTGCAACATCTCCTGTAAGATATCAAAGCAAAAAAAGGTTGTTTTGTTATGCTTTTTAGATAAACAGAGGAGAAATTCAAAGTGTCCCAAACCTGTCACTTGTTACACCCCTCAGACAATATGTTGTAGCACTAGTTTGAATCTCCTTCCTATTTAGGTCGCAGTTCCTGCCACTCACACAAGTTTCTGTAGGACAGAGAAACACCTCATATTGCCACTATTACTTGCAGTGAATGTGGCAGTATATTGATTTTTGCTTTGTGTAACTGGCAGTTGGTTTCATCACTAGTCAGGAGAACAAGAATCTTAACTGAAGTTATTTCACAGGTGCATGAGGAACTCCCAAAGTAGAAGATCCAGCATGTATCAATAGACTCATAGCTGAAGAAAAATATAGCATTTATGTTTAAACAGACATTTGAAACCAAAGGCCATCTCAAGAAAAGCAGCTTTACAAATAGTGCTGCTCAGGGGATTAATAATTTGAAGAGACAGGCATTGAGAACTATTCATAGACCTAGAGCATACACTAAAAAGGTTGCAGAGGACATTCCTTCCTTCCCCCTCAAACTCTGCATACTCCTGAAGTACACTAGCATGCTTTTTTTAACCATAGCTTTAAGGCACTAACTTCCAGACTATCAAACTGCTGACAGGGGCAAAGAAAAAAAGATATCCCCAAATTCTGCTTGGGAACAGACCTTTTGGACAGTTTTCATCCTTTTGCCACCATCCTCTAGCTGCTGACTGCCATATATGCTACTTATGAGACTTGTCTCATGGCTCCCCAGAGGTCTTCGTACTTTTCAGAATATGTGTTAAGACAGAAGAAGCCAGAACTATGCTAAGTGGATTTCAATTTAATATAGTAAATGTTAAAGATTCAAAACCACAGTCACTGATTGCAGAAACAGATTCACTAAAAAAGTACAAGTACAAGCCATAAAGAGTTGATCACATTTGAGCCAGTTTAGATGGCAGAAGGATGGTCCTGTGTGCCTGGGAGCTAAGAGTGGACACAGATGTTTGAGGGAGTTCACGTGGCTTCACAGATGCTGGATACTCTCAGCCCTGGCTCTCAGATATGCCCTGGCTACAACATCCAGCAGATGTCAGGGTCACTAGATCCCAACCCTACCTAGACAGGGAATGTTTTGTGTAAGGCAACTTCTACAGCAGCCCAAGAATAGTTCGGTGTCTTTATGTAGTACTGACTGTGGGTCATGCCATCACACAAGAGGATCAGAGAACTCAGTTCTACTGGATCTTTCTGGTAGAAGTCATAGAATATTCCTTACTGCCATAATGAAAATGGAGCAGGACTTAGCGATGCTCAGCATCAGGAAGGACAGCTGGTTTTCTGGACAGTTATTCTCTACAAGAGAATCTAAACAGGATTTTGACACCAGACCAAAGAACCTGAAAAATCCCTAAACAGAAAGCAGCAGAGCAGAGCTGCAAAGATAACTCAGAGCAAAGCCAAAGGGACTTGCAGAGCAGCAATACACATGAAGCAGAACCTGAGGAGTAGCAAGCTGTGTAAACTACTTAATTCTGACCATGTCCTGTTCTCACACAGTAAAAGAGAAAGAATCACTCCCACTTCCAACGTTCAGTTCTGCTGTCCTCCCTCCAAAAGAAAGAGAGCTTACAGCAGCAAGTAATAGTCCATAACATCCTCATAAAACATAAGCACATGCAGGAACACAGACACAGTAACAGGGAGAGAAGCTGGCAAGACTTACGAGGAAAAAAGTTTTTAGACCATGTGAAATTAGCCAGCAGACATCATGCTGGGTTGCCAATTCCCAGTAAACACAGACATGCATTTTGTAAAGATGCTTAAATGCCATCTGACAAAAATGTTGACTCCCAGTAGAACAGTTCTATACTTTAGGTTTGTACCATGTAAGATTCATCCTAGAGGAAAAAGTCTGATGTGCAGACAAAGGCTTCCTCTTTTCAAGGCCTGTTACTGGAGGAGCTTTTCAAGTTCAAGAATCTTACTTTTTTTTTCTGCCCAGAACACAGCTGGGCAGAATAGCATCCAAATTCAACAGTATCAGAGGCAGAGACTAGAGGTTCTCCAAATCCTGTGTCAAACCATCAGACTAACCCCTTCAGGCAACAATGTTCAAGGTAACAAAAACAGTCATCTGTCTTTGAAAAATAACTAGGTCAAGAAAAACACTCTGCTGTGGTTAGAAAAAACCCACAAGGCCACTTCTTGACAAACTTTATGACCTGTACAACTCCGGTTTGGAATGTAGTTATCAGTTATGTTTCAGCACAGAAAACTTAAATCCGTTCTTGACAGCAATATCATTTTAAGGAGCAAGACTGGGGAAAAAAAATGTTCCACTCTAACACTGCTCAACCTAAAAAGCTTTTTCTAACGAACTAAGGACTCCATTAATTAGCAATTAGAGCTATAAGTAAAGGACCTTTTTCATCATAATGGAGATGGGAATTACACAAGCTCTGGATTACCCAAGATCAGATGCATCTGAAATGGAGCTCTAGATGGACAGCAATTCCCAGTCTTCTTCCCTCCCTTTTTTTTAAGCTACCTAGATAATTCATCTTGTTCATGGCAGGAAGAGGTAAAAGCATCAGATTTAAGTCTGGCATTACCTCCAACAACTTGGCAAACTGCAGATTCATCTTCAGGTCCATAGACTGACACTAGAGTAGAACAAGTCTCAGTTAACTGGTCCTGTTTATACAAAAAGGACCGGAAAAATTAAAAGCATGTTCAAATTCAAGCCTAGTAGAGGCCAAAGGTATGGGGACAGGACCTGCTGGTCCTGCCTGAAGGATCTGTCATCAATACGAACATTTGCTCCCGTAAGTCTGAGACTACATAAGAAGCCTCAGATGTGCCCTGGAGCTCTCAGGAAAAGTTCTCCTGCTCTAAGACACCTATTTTGAAAGGCCTTCTTTCTCAAAATGGCTGTTCCTTGGACAAGTTATGAAGACTAACAGCTCTGGTGTCAAAAAATCTTCATCAGTAACCAAAGGAATTTCACTAGTTTTATACCAGGCACAGAGCTATACACAAACACCATCAGATGCACTGAAATAGCAGGGATTTGGAGACCACTCATGTTCAGCAGACACCAAATGCTATGGGCACGACTCTCCCACTCAACAGGAAGTGTGAGCTCTGGTGTTTAAGTGCCCCAGGCTACTCCCAGAAGAAGCCAAATACTGCAATTGGAAACTTCTAGCTTGCTGAAGTAATTATTTGTAGTACTTTGAACTAAGCTGAAGATACATAGTCTTTGATATATAAAGGATCCTTCTTATCTAAATCAGTATGAAGGTAGCACAACATGCACACCAATACAGGCAAAATATATCACTTGTCCCCCTTACTGTAATTACTTAATAGATTACTGTTTCATTTTTAATAGTTTAATCTGTGGTGCCCTAAAATATATTCACAAGAACTAAGCAAATAAAAAAAGCTGAAGAGGTAACCCTGTGAGAACAATTCATACTGTTTTTGTACCACGATATAAAAAGTTGGCATTTAGAAGTTCCACATACTAGATCAAATTATAAACTGGGTAGAGAATGTTACTCTAAACCACCCCACCAAAAGTAAAAATACCTGTCAGATGCTAAAAGCTTAGCAGGACCAGGACACTAATTATCCATGATTCATTAGCCATCCCACAAATCTGTTATTGTTTCCTCATTTGGAAAGTTCTTAAGGACTGTCATATTCTGAAGCCTGGCAGTCAGAAGATGACTCACTTGCTTTGAGACAAAACATTATTACCAAAATATAATGCCTGTTTCATACAGACATTGTAATCACCATTGTATTTGGAAGATGAAAACAAGGAAAAGGAATTCAGCTTCCCTTCCTCTGAGTCCTCCTCACACAAAACTCAAACCACAGGGGTGGCAAGGGGAGGGGAGTGAGGAAGGGAAAAACAAATGCTTAAGTGGTTTCCACAACCAAACCCTCCATAATTTCAAAGCATGTGCAACATTAAGATGCTGCAGGGTGACCACAGGAAAGCACAGCTTCAGGGAAGATAATGCCTTACACCAATGCCTTGCACACTTACCGTTTGCTTAAGGACATCCTTAAACAACAAAAATTGAAGTACTTGGAGAGCCAAGCTTAAAATGACACAATAGTGGTTGTGAAAAGAAATGTTTCACAGCACATCTTCATCTACATAAAATAAAACACGAGAAAACTAAAGTAGCAAGTGATGAAAGAGGGTCTGTAATTCAAAACAAAAAAAGGGATACTGTTTAAGTTACTTTTTTTCACCTACAGAACTTACTGGGAAAAATTAACTCAAGTTCCCAATCAACACTTTATTGGGATGGGGCAGGGGGAGTCTCAGTGTAAGTTACATCCCAGATTCAAAAACAACTGGGAGGAAGTTGAGAAGCAGTAGTTTCAACATCTCATTTCATATTTAATTACACATGCCCTTTTCTCTAGCTTCATTCACTTGTAGAACTATCTGAACTGTAAAGTTCAAGAAATTGATATAGCAAACATTAATTGCTATCAGAGATGCTTCTACTTGAGTAAAAAACTTTTTTTTTAAAGGAAAATCAAAAATACTGAAAACCTTGAAATTCAACCATCCCTCTCAGTTTTATTTGTTGGACTCGGCACGTACCATCAAGCATAGAGGATCCAAACTCATCACCCCAGTCTGCGGCTACAGTCTCCTACATTTCCCTCTTGCAATAACTACACTCTTAAGCCAGCACTGCTCTGCCAGGAAGCCCTTAGAGCTTACACCATCTACTACCTGTACTGCAGCCATAAAGGCTCACACAGACTGCTCAAAAGGAAAGTTAATTCCACAGGGCAGCGTCTCTGACAATTAAACTCATTTTGAGCTGAGTTACATGTTACTTGGTTAGAGCCCACAGGTTTTACATGAAAAGCTCACACAAGGCAGTTCAGTAGCTACACACCATTGACACCATCTGGGATCTTAAGCCCTATGAGATTCATTGTCAAATTAAGTTACGACCTCTCCCTGCCTTTCTTATAGGCAGATGTTGGAAGGTTTATACAATGTTTGCCTCCTTCCAAAAAAAGGTATTAGATATCACTCTTCATTTTAGGAAACTAAACTGTTCTTCTCACTTCCACAAAAATTTGTCACAACACATTAAAGAAGTAAAAACCACACTCAAGTTTCTGCACCTCCCCATCAGCAGAGAAAGTTCCTAATGTTTGCTTCCCAAAGGGTCTTTAAAGTCAGTCATGGCACAAACGTTGCCCTTAGGCACTGCTCCTACACTCGTTTTGGTAAAAATTCTCAGCTCTTTGTACAAGAGCACTTCTGTTTTCACCTGGTACACTGTCTGAACCTACTTAAAAAATTAAAGCTTAAGTTTGCTATGTTGCTTTGCTAGTTATTAAGCATAATACCCAGTTTTAAAAATAAAGATTTTCACACACTTCACATTAAAAACCATCTGGGAAGGGATGGAAAATGAACATCAGTTTTGCAACACCACAGTGTTAATAGGAACTGTGTAATTATAGATAAGCCTTTTAACTAATGTTAACAAAGTCACTTTTGAAATAGAAAAATTTAGAGACCTCCTACGTTACTTTCACACAACAGATGTGCAGTTCATCTATTTAGGTTTAGAAAGATGAAAGAGCCATACAACTATGCCTGAAATGACAAAATCCAACTCAAAACTGATTGTCAGATAGTAACATAACGCCCAGTGGAAAATAAAGATTTTTGACAAGGTTAAAAAGCTGTCTTTAAGCTTAAGTCAACTACTTATGCCACAAATGCATACTCTAAAAATAGTTTCATACCTCCCTGAAAATACTACTGTTATTTAAACAAGTTCCTGCTCAAACAATGGACACAGCATGAGACAAGCACTAGCTGCCACACATGATTAAGAAGATTAAGAAGTTTAGAAAAATACTATACTGATTCATAATGGCATAAAATAAAATTGTGTTAGGGAGTGTTGTTTTGCTTGCTTGGGGTTTCTTTTAAATGTCTGGAGTTTAAGTCCACTTACAGGCTTTTTATTCTGATGCAACACATGTTAGGGATTTTTTGTTAAGTTTTGAAGCCAGCAGTTGAGTATTTCTAACATAAGTACTTTAGCATAGGAAGTAGCATCTGTATAACACCTTCCAAAGTAGAGTAAACAAAGCTTAAGATGACTGTAAAGGGTTCATCACTTTCTACAAAATATTAATTTCATTAACCTATTTTACTGGAGTACTTTGAAGAGGTTTAAATTAAGAGACCTAACTATTAGTGAAAGGAATAGTCTAAATGTTTGACTGGAAATGGAGATCCAGCTGAACCCCTCAGCTGGTGCTACTGAAGTCCTTAAAGCTCTGCAAGAAGCTCTAATCCTTGACCGTTCTTTCTCAGTGCAAAAACTCCTGCTCATGTGTAATTCTCTAACTCATGAAAAAAAACCTTCCAGGCCAAAAAAGCAGTCATTTATAAAATTTTCACAAAACTGAGAGGTGTACCTGGATACAGGCTCCCAGGCTCTAGGTACCACACTTAGTATCTGCCATTTCTCCTCCCACTCCTGCAGAACTTGCTTTCAAATGGAGGCTAAGACATCTCATATGTTTTACCAACTAGAGGACCAGGAAGATTAAAGTTCTATTTCCATGAAATATTATCATGACAGTAGGAAAGAGATCCAAAAATACATGACACTATCCTAAGTGAGTCTGAATGACTTTTATAGCTTAGGCAAAACTGCCTCTGCTTCCCACAAAAGGCTCTATTATCTGCTAAGGAAACCACATCCCTGGAGGCATTTAAAAGGCTACAGTGGATCAAATACTAGAAAAATATATATTGTGGGAAGTAATCATACATCAACAGAGAACGAGACAGGATGATTTAAGACATCTTTCCTGAGCCATGACTTCCACAGTTGTTTTTTACAGATTTATAGCAAAACATAAATAGCTACTCACACAAAATTTGACTCAAACTGCTGTACATTATTTTTTATTTAATTCAAGAATATGGGAGGTTTTGTCACACTACATAGCAGATGCATACTGCTTAACTTCAGAGAGGCAAATTTAACTTAAAGTTCAAGTTAAAATATTTGGAAATTTATTAGACATCTGCTGTCCAGAGAGGTGCAGAGCTCAGGAATACCTGTGCTCTTCCCACCAGTGACAGTGGTGCCGGGACTGCCACTGGCCATCACTGAAGTTTGCTCAAGAAGTAAATGCCACAGGAGGAGGCATCTCAAGAAACTGCTCCCACCTTCTACAAACCCCTTCCTCTCCCAAGAGAATTCCTTCCTGATCTTAGCAATTCTCTGGCCTCTAAACTGATTGCCAATGAACAAATACAGCTTGACCAACCTCTAGCAGATTGAAGCTGACTTGCACTTCCATTGTTCAAAATCCTGCAGGCATAGCAGTAGTTTATCTTCACTCTACTGAAGTTTAGAAAACCTGCAAGTATCTTACTGTACTCATTTTCATTCAGACATTTGTCCTCCAAGACAAGGTTACTTTTAAAGAAAAGCCACACTCTGGGAATACTGAAGTCTTCAGCCTCTTGCACAAAGGGGAACACCACATAGGCAAAGAGTAGAAAACTTTTCCTTGAGGTCCATTGCTGACAACTTATTTTCAGCTATAAATAATGGTTTATGCCTAGAATTACACAAAACGGATTTAAACCACTGATTTACTTATAGCTGGATAATTTTGATACTGTCTTGGTATTTGAAATACAAATCATGTTATCTTTTGCTTTCTTGGTTTATGATCACTTACAGAAATTACTACCACAGGAAAGGAAAAAAAAAGCCCAACAAGTCCCAGAAGTGTTTTTCAAAGCAAAGGTAGGCCAGGAAAAGTTGTATTTTTCAGATGTTAAGTTAAAGGCTCCCGTGGTAATAGGTATTAAATTTTCAAAAAAGAGCTAAAATTCTGTTCCTAGCCCAATTGCTTCATTCATAGCTTTTCTTTTAGGTCTTAATCTTATACAAAGGGAAACTACTGGTGTTACATATCTATATTTGCTATCATTTTATTGATCCAAATCAACCCCAGCCCAAACCTCCTCTACGTATTATTTATCTGTATTGCATTTTCCACAAACCATATTCCAAAAGCCAAGGGCATCAAGGGTGCCCTGCAGCACAAGATATCCACATGTAGTGCAAGGACATCTACCACCTATTTTATCTGAGCAGTGCTGCACTATCAACACGCCATTGAATTGCAACATCATACACAGGTAGAAAAAGCCAGACCTACATTCTGACCAAGAGATGCTGTAGTACATCTTGCAAGTGAATCACAAGAGCTTAAGTGATTACGTGCTGCAACCGTTTTAAAGACCTTCCCAAATCACAAGGCATTCATGTGCAGGGCACAGAAGAGCCTTTGCTGACTCCACTGCATCCACAAGCAGAAGTTGCATCTACCCCAAATAACCTATTTGTTCCCATTTAGACAGGAGCCTACGAGAGACAAGCTTTACATAAGGATCTCAAGCTATTTAAAGCAACATGTTTACTATTTACAGAACACCGTCTGAATGAACTTCGTGAGCCAGTACTTAACCTACTTTAGCCAGTGCAGCCCTGTGTCGTGGTTTGACACTGGCCCAATGCCAGGCACCCATGAGAGCTGCTCGCTCACTCTCCCCTGCCACAGCTGGGCAGAGGGGGGGAAAAGGAAAAAAAAATTAATGAACACTTCATGAGTGAGATATGGACCAGGAGAAACACTTCGAGGGTGAAACAGGCTCAACTTAAGTTGTGATGTGAATTTATTACTAAAAGAATCAGAGAGGGATAATTAGAAGTAAAATAAGCCCTTAGAACACCTTCCCCTCCCCCCTCCCCAGCCCCTCCCTCCTTCCCACTGATAGCGCAGGGAGGCAGGGCAGGGGGGTTTGGTCAGTTCACCACTGAGATTTCCTTCTGCTGCTCCAGGAGAGGAGACTTTCCCTGTGAGGCTGTGGGGTCCCTCCCATGGGAGACAGTTCTCCACGAATCTCTCCAACGTGGGTTCACCCTCACGAGCAGCAGCCAAACCGCACCTGCTGCAGCATGAGTTCCTCCCACGGGCACACAGTCCTCCCAAAACTGCTGNTCTCACGGGCCCAGTTCTGGCCAGCAGCATGCCCATCTTCAGAGCCATCAGCCACTGGCTCTGCCGGACATGGTGGGAAGCTCCCAGCAGCTTCTCACAGGAGCAACCTTTGCAGCCCCCCTGCTACCTAAAACCAGCCGTGCCAAACCAATGCACCCTGACTCACAGGGCCAGTACCCTGCGAGCTTAGTGAGGCACTTGGTATCACTTCTTTATCTTGCACATGCTAAAACAGCTGCCTGGGAGAGAGCCTAACACAAGGGAGCAGCTCCTTCACTACACTACTCACATATGACAATACTGTCTTTTTTTTCATGTCCATTCTTGGGTTCTAGGTACAGCAGTGCAGCTTGGGAACACTGATTATGCTACAGCAAAATGCAGTACAGTGAACAAGTTTACTATAACTATGCCTAAGAGGGCATAACTTGAAATCTTCTGGACAACAAGAATTCAAAGAATCAATGAGAATGCTTCCACGCTTATTTTGCTTAAACTTAATAAGGTCACAGTATGGCTAATTCATAAACCTGTCCACATACTGACCATTACAGTAACCTCAAAGGGCAAAAAGAGCCATTGCCTGGTAGTTCTCAGACTACAGCCACACATTTTTGTTACCCTGGTTTATATGCCTAAATAAAATAATTAGTATTACAGTTCTCCCTTGTATCTATTCACACTGACTTCTACAAACTGGCCCCCACAAAGGGAAACTCAAGTAAGTGGATGCAGAGGTTGCACAAGAGAGATCAGGAGCTACCAGGAAAGTCTCTGTAATAAAAGCAGCAGTCACCCTACCCAAGCTCAGCTGCAACACCACTGATGTGCTCTGTCCTTTATTAAGTACTGCCTCCTCCTCCCACCCTTCGGGGAAACACATCACCCCCAACACTCACCTCTACTTCGTGGATATTTTTAAAGTACTGTGGAAGTCACTACCAACTAGTTCCTCTGCTTACTCTAACATGTAAGTGATACTAATTTTAGTGTTTTGGTCAAAGTTGACATCTTTGACTCATTTGTTCACACTCACCCTGTGAGAAGCCCTCCTTACTACACAAAGCCACTACATCACTGTGATCTGCAGCACAAAGGTAACAGTCAAAGCAATTTTAGCTCAATTTAAGGATCAAAGTTATCCAAGTGTTTTGCCTGTTGAAGAGCTTAAGCTTCAAGAAAGACTAAATCACGCATTAATTGTTGCAGGTGATGAAGAACTGTTCACAAAAATTAAACTGTTGTGTAACGCTGGAGGTCCAAGATACAGGGTTAAAAAAGCGGACTATCAACAGAAAACAGCTCTATCAGTAGTTGTCAGAGTTTGATGCACACTCTGAAGCCCCCAAGATGCATCCTGGCGGGAGCCAGGCCATGCTGGAGGAAGTATCACGTTGCACATTCATTGTTCCTGCATCCCTGGAAGCAGCTGTTCTGGTTGGGCAGGGTGCCAGCTGCAGCTTTGGCCTGACCTGGTGTGGCACTTAGGATCTCTTTCAGTACCAAGAAAATCCAGTAGTATAAAATCCAGGTGACTTTAAAGCATTTCTAAGAAAAGAAGCATCCTGTGCTAGGAAATTACAACTTCAGTCCCTGAGTTACTTGACTGTTTAGAGACCCTTAAAACTCTTCACTGTGTTGTCTTATCAGTCCAATGTTAATTAATGCATGAGATGCCCTAGGATTCAATACTGGTTGTTGGTTTTAATTGGTTGTAATATGAAAATATTACTTATGTGGATAAAGCCAGATGTTTGGTATTAACTACTTAAAAAGACCAAGCACCACTTTAGAGAAAACACAAAGAGTTTGGGTTTTTTAAGTATGATACCAAGATTATTATTTTTTGGAACCTCATGCCACCACAGTGGGGGAGGAGTAACACAAGAATGTTGAACACTAGAAAGACTTCAAACTATAGTGTGTTGTTTGATCTAAAACAGAATTAAATCTCACTGTCACAGTAAAACTTGCTTACACACTAAAAAACATGTGCAACCTCTTGGCTGCTCTTTCCTTGTCGCACCTCAGCATCAACTGACATAATTCATGAAGCAGAACATTGGAAAAAACTCAGCAGTTTCCACTTCAGTAAAGAAACATTTCTCTCCTCATACTGCAGTTAGCAGTCTAAACACCACCTTGACTCATTTTGTGGCAGCCTCAGACACAGCAGATTTGCTGCAGGAAAGCACAAGCCCAGAGAGGCTCTTTGCCACACACAGCCATCTCCAAATACCAGGGTGACGGGATGTCTGCTGCCATGAAGGAAGGCTGACACTGCTCACTGAAGCCAGCTTCTGATTTGGGTGGTTGGGAACAAGTGCTCAGCAGGCACAGACACCGCGTTCTGCGCCGCTGTAACTCCTACAGCTCTTCTTGCACACAAAACTGAATGGAGAAAATAATTTTGAGCCTTCAGGGGCTGAAAACAGCTATCATATTTTGTTATCTTTTCCTACAGCCTTTTCCACTTGTTTTTTCAGCTGTCTTCATGTCCTACAAGGTCTGATGTTTCACAAGTTTGTATTTTCAGCTTCTAGTCCAGAAAAAGACCCTTCCAGAATTTAGCACTATGTGAGAGCTAAGCAGTGGTGTACAGCAATCTGCCTGAACACTTCAATCTTTCTACGTACATGAATCACTCACTTTACTGGATATTAATGTAGCATTTTCCATGACAACTGAAGATATGGCATATTCCTTCCCAAGGGGGCATGAAAACCTAAACCAGACTGGGAGTGAAGTGAAGTGTGAAGGTTTTCGGAAGAATAAAACAAAGTGCATAGAAATAAACAGCTTATGGTATTAAGAGCTGTCCAGTTTCTTTACCTCTCCTAAATAAAGGCACAAATCAGAATATTAAAGATGCAACAGTGGAAAGAGCAAGCCATGAACAAGTACAGAAATTAAGAACAGGCACAGATAGATTAATAATCTGAATTTTCTCATCAATGAATGCTGAATTAAAAAGCAATGACAATGGAAACTTTGCTTTCAGAATTAGACTTGATTTTCTAGCGCTAATATTTATCAAATTATCAGGGACTGAAGCCAACAACCAACAAGTATGTTTTCAGAACTCAACTAGCAAAAAAAAAAAATCGCTTCAGGAATGAAAAAAAGCCCAAAACAACCACCACCAAAACAAAACCAAGAAAATAAAACACCTCAAACCAAAAAACACTTTTCATCCCCTTCTGCCTCTAAAGCTTCACCCAACCATAGCTATTCAAGATCTTCATTCAGATATAACAGCCCTTGCTTCAAGCTAAAGTAAATAAATCACTTAGTGCCGATGAACATTGATTTGAGAGAATTCCTCCCTGAGAAGCCTTGAGAAACTTTAGCAGGTGTTTATGTCAACCTCTCAAGACACCAGAGCATTGGCAGAGATGTCTGCAGCCCCAAAACTTTCATCTTCAAGCAACTGTGATTCCAAGCAACTTCAGATCTATCATAAATCGTATTTGACCAAGGTTAAATTCTCCACAGGCACTATTACCTAACTGCTGACCTAGTTTTGAGCAACTACTTGCTAAGTTGAGCTTTTTAGGAAGATTTGAGAACATCAAACTATTTGCAGTAAAGCTTAGAACAAAAATCCTTAAAAGCACTTGTTTTCAACAGAGGTCTTTCATAAACTGACTTGGAAGTGAATTTGAAATCACAGAAAAAGTATTTTTGGAAACAATAAGGAGTCATCAAGATACATGAAAGGAAAGTCTTACTGAACTTTCCCTAATGGTAGCCCTGATCTTCACTGAGCTATATGCAGATATAGGACACCTTGTATGACACTTCAAAACAAGCCTTCTGTAGTATTATTTCATAATATTTTGCACAGCAGTAATTTTGCTTAAGACCACAATATAAGTTTCACAGCATATACATCTGCCAGGATTTGGGGCATGGAGAGAAAGTAAGATATGAAGACTTCTAACAATATAATGTGTAAGCAAGCTGTCGTTCTAAAAAAAAAAAAACCCAATATTTCTTGGAAAATTAATTCAATTTTTACTTCAAATGTTTCCAGTACTTTCCTAGTTTTTAAACAGATGTTTCCATTAAAGTTTAGAATGTTTGGAAATTGATGTATTTCCAAGCTACAGTTGGTGCCTTTGATTAAATACACAGTAGTATCTTAATAGGAAGATTCTACTGAAATAGCTGGAAAAAACCATCAGGCCTTGAAACTGCAGAATTAACTTTGTTGCATAAACTACACAGCTTATCATGAAATCATCATTTCAAAATAGGTCTTACAGGAAAAAGTAGTCAAGACTCGCTGAATATTAGTCTCATGTACAATTCTACAGCAAATCTAAACAGCCAAAAACTTCCTGTAGACATGGGCTGTAACAAGTTTCTTCCATACACACTGGTGTATGGATTATTTAAAAGGCATAAGATCTGAGCAACTGAAGCTATTCTGTAGCCTGAAATATTGCATCTCACCTCCAGAGCTTGAAGAATGCAAGCAACAAGTCTAGCCAAAAAAAGGGGCAGGTTTTAAATTTTACATAAAGAAACCTGCATTAGACCACACAGGCAGTTGAAAGGCAAATCCAATAATACTTCTGGTCTAGATTAGGAAACTAATCCCAGCAGTGATTAACACAGAGAAACAGGTAAAATCTGATTAGCTAACTAGTAAACTTGCATCTTAGCCAAAACTCAGAACACTGTCTAGTCATACCTAGAACAGAACTGGTTACCAACCTTGTCAATAAGTAAACAGATTGTTCTACCTCCACAGCTTCAGCAAAAAATTTGTATTTTTAAGGAGAAAAATCCTTTAAGATATAAGGAGGTTGTTTTACAGCAGTAAAAGGGAAAGACAGATGTTATCAGAGACTTTTGGCCAAGTCAATATCAGTTAGTTAGCATGAGACAGTTCCAGTATCTATCCCACTGGTATTTTTCCCATGTATTTGATGTAAAGCCTACTAATATTGGGGTACCCCAAATTGGATGTTTTAGCCAACACTCCATTCTATTCAGCTTTCCTTTTGCACGGTGAATCACATACAGGGACACTGGTGCACAACTATGTCCTTTCCTTACATTTTTACTGCTACTTTTGCAAACCATCTTGTCCGCACTACTCATAACAGATCTATCACACAAGCCTTCTAAGTATGGTACCTACTGACTACTAGGGTTATATTCACAAGCATGAAGTGTTCTCTGACCATAATGTTAGATTCAGTTTTACATTTTGAACTGCAGCACTCAACTCTGTGGACACAGAAGCTCCAAAAAATGAGCTGTGTACATGCATTTGTATTAAATGCAAGTATGGGTATGAACTGAAGTCTTCTAGTTCTTGAATCAGCACCTCTACTCTCATGAGGAGAGAAGTTGAATTCTGAATAAAATTCTGGAGTAAAACACCTCTCCACTGAGCTGGAGCACCTGCAGTTGCCATATTAGAATACTATCTCTTTCCAACTGCTTAGCAGCTTCTTCAGTTAATCCATTTATACAGGGGTTTGCTTGCTCTTATTTAGGTTTATGGAATTACTCAAACTAAGGGGGAACTTGGTCAAACGGATTTGCACTAAGATTACTCAGAAATCACTGCATTTGGGAACACAGTGGTTTAAATTTTTTTGCTACCATGTCTACTCCATTCCCCATGGCTTCCTTGCTTTTCAAAAAGAAAGCCATTTTTCTGTGGCCTCTGCTTTAAGCACCTTTTCAGAGCTCTAAGCATTCTATATCAAGTGGAATGGACTTCAAGAACTGGGTTTCATAGGCAAAACATAAGCTGCTTTAGGGTATAGCACTGGCAAGTACAAGCAACCTGCTCTACTGCCGAAGGTGACAGATACAGGGCGCAAGCAAATCTGCAACAACTACAAATCAGTGCCACTGATCTAGAAACAGCCTTTCTGCAAGAGCTCCCTTCCCGTACCGAGGAAAGTAAAATCTCACCCGTGTCATTTTAAAAAAGTCTAACGATGGCCTGTTCCATCGTACATCCTCCTCCCGTCTGCGCTTCAGCCGGCTTTTCTTTTCGTTCAGGACGCAGGGCTGCGAGCGGCACCGCAGCAGGCCCTGCCGCCGGCTGAGCTCGGGTGTGGAGGTGGGAGTGCTGTTGGCTGAAGGCATGAGATTTCCTGTCTCGGTGATGTGCTCCTGGGAGAGAGAGAGGCGGCGCCTTGGGTTAAAGTCACAAGGGCCTCCGGCATTCCAGCGGGTGCTGGAGCTCGTGCTGCCCTCGCTGCTGTCCACAAACCCGCTGCTGGCAGAGGAAGGTCTGGGTACTGGAGAGGTATTGAAGCTGGTGATGGTGAAGACGTTGTTTAGGGACAGGGTGTTTTGTGGCAGGCTGATGCTTGTGCTTCTCTGCAAGGTGGCACTTCCATGGCTGTTGCAGCGCTGCAAGGTAGCACTGCCGCCGCTGTTACAGCGTCTCTTTGACACAGGAGTCCAAACCTTGGAGCTGCCCGGCTTCCAGGGTGACCGGCAGCGAGCCAGCTCGTCCGGCTCCGACAGGGACCTGCAGTGGCGCTTGGTGGGCGGTGCCAAGGGCTGACCCGAGTTTTCGTTAAGGTTTAATTCGCTTATCCATCCTGACACCATGGACGTGTTGGAAGATTCCTGCTGCCACGGCAGACTGCCATTGCTCGCAGCGCTGGTGCTGAACGGGCACACTGGGAAAGGGTAAGCTGAACTCCTGGTCGTGTCAGGCTGGATTGGGTAACCCCCATTTAAAGCTTTCCAAGGACTGTCTTCTGAAATCAAAAAAAAAAGATACAGGTATAAGATAAAAAGGGAAAGAACAATTTGTTTTAAACCTAGTTTAATGTAAAGCCATCAAAATCATATTTAGAAGGATGAGCCATAAATACCCAGCTCTTAATCAAAATTTCACACTAAAAAAAAGATAGAAAACTCAAAAAACACAAAGACCAAAGTATTTCAGGAACCAATCCAGGCATTCCAATGTATATATCCCTTGTTAATACTTTTTCCTTTATACTGAATAATTACAGTATGTGTTTTTCAGTGAGCAACAGGGACAGTTTCCTAGTGCACAGCACATACCACAATTAAATCACGTAACAGTGAACAACCTCAGGTACAACCAAAACAGATTAACAATGTGAGAAGCCATCAGCGAATTTTTTTTTTTAATGCAAGAGCAGGATAATCTCTTCAGACTGCTGTTCGTCATTTACCTCTTATGCTTTTCTATTAAGAACACCTATTAAAGAAAACTTGCAAAGGGTGTTCACATGCTTCAGTCTGAAAAGCTTTACTTTAAATTAGAAACAGTATAAAGTTAAATCAGATTGAAGACTGTTGCCTTCCCCCCTTACACTCTGAGTGTAAGAAAAAAACCCCAAATCTTAATTCAGTGCATAAAATAAAGTACCCCTTAAGAACCTCCTGCAAGTTTTGCTGTGAATGCAGACATAGTGCACAACTTCTCATATGAAGTGGCAATGCTGGGTTAAAAGCAGTCTGCCAGTGCAGCCTCTCACTCTTTTGTGAAGCATTTCTTTGAGAACATTCTGCACATTTTACAGCTGTTCCTCCACATTATACAATGAAGTGTAAGAAGAACTACAGCAGACTTTGGATTTGCAAATTGAAAAGCAGCAAAACTGTTGGCCAGCTAACAGTGCTTCATGCTTGGTTAGAAAATTCGCTAATTTAAACCAATTAGCCAAGTAAGTTTCACTTATCCTGGCTTTAAAGAAGGAACATTTTAAATACCCGTTTTTTCCCATACACCTATTTTAAGAATCTAGATAGAGCCTAAACACTAAATACTAGTATATTCTTATGGTTGACTTTCTAAATTAAGTTTTAGAGTAATCAACAGCTAAAAGATTTGCTGAGTAGCTTTAAAAGTTGCAAACCCAAATAGTTGTACATGTTCCATGCCCAAAGTATGTCATGGATTATCCTGTTTACTTGGATCTTATTTAAAGAACACCCTATTGTCTCAAAATCATTTAGCTGTGCAGACAGCTGGCCTATTCAAACATGTTTTATTAGAATTCCTCTGTCCTTCCTCCTCCATTCTTTCAGATGGGTACAACCACATACTGTGCCTTGCCTTAAGCATGCAAGCTCTTCAAGGCAGGGACCATCCATAATTCAATTTGAGTCAAAGAGCCAACACAATGGGATCCAACTAATGTTTGAAACTCCTAGCATCTACTGTACGACAATTTCCTAGCTTGGACTTGTCTGATTTTTTTTGAAATCCTTAGGAAGTTTTCTTCCAGGCTGGGAGGCTTATTCAAAAGTTTAATGTAAATTAAAAAAAAAAAATATCAAGAGTTGAACCTGTGTTTTAATTGTTTACATGGCAGAAGCACCTAATCATTTAGGCTGGAAAACAGCTCTAAGCTCACAGTTCAACCATTAACTTAACTCCGCCAAGTCCATCACTAAACCACGTCCCAAGTGCCACATCTACACGTGTTTTAAATACCTGCAGGGATGGTGATTCCACCACTGCCTTGGGCAGCCAGTTTCAATGCTTGACAACCCTTCAATAGAAGAAATTTTTCCTAACATCCAATCTAGGCCTCCCCTGGTGCAATTTGAGGCCATTTCCTCTTGTCCTGTCACTTGTTATTTGGGAGAAACCTTTCCCTCATGCACTAGACAGGTCACCTTGTTAGAGAAGGAAACCAGGCCGGTCAAGCAGGACCTGCCTTTCATAAAGCCCAGACTGACAGGCCTGTACTTCCCAGATTCTCCTTCTGGTAGATGGGTGTCACATCTGCAAGCCTCCAGTCCCCTGGGACCTCCCCAGTGAGCCAGGACTGCTGGGAAATGATGGAGAGTAGCTCAGTGAGCCCGTCCATGCTCCCTCAGTCCTCTTGGGTGGATCCCATCCAGCCCCACAGATCTGTGTGTGTCTAAGTGATGTACCAGATCTCTGACCATTTCCCCTCAGATTATGGAGGCTTCATCCTGCTTCCCATCCCTGTTTTCCAGCTCAGGGGGCTGAGCAGCCAGAGAACAACTGGTCTTGCTATTAAAGACTGTGGCAAAGACGGCATTAAGCACCTCAGCTTTTCCTCATCCTTTGTCCCCATACTCCTCTCTGCAGTAAAGGATGGAGATTCTCCTAAGCCCTCTTTTTGTTGCATTTATAGAGACATTTCTAATTGTCTTTTATGGCAATAGCCAGATTAGGTTCTTGTTGGACTCTGGCTCTTCTAATTTTCTCCCTGCATAAGCTCACAAAATCCTTGTAGTCCTCCCGAGTTGCCTTCCTCTCCCTCCAAAGGTTAACTCTCCTGGCTTTTTTTTTAGCCTTGAGCTTCAGCCAAAGCCCTCTGTTCAATCAGGCCAATCTTCTTCTCCACTGGCTCATCTTTCAGCACATGGGATAGCCTGCTCCTGCACCTTTAACATTTCCTTCTTAAAGCACATCCAGCCTTCCTGGACTTCTTTGTCCTTCAGGACTGCCTCCCAAGGGATTCTGTCAATCAGCCTCCTACACAGGCTGCAGTCTGCCCTCCAAAAGTTCAAGGTGGCAGTTCTCCTAATCTCTGCCTCCTTATTTCTCCAAGGATCAAAAACCCCAGTCACTGTGCCCAAGGCAGCCTCTGATCAGCCACATTACCCACCAGACCTTCCCTGTTCAAACCCAGCAGGTCCAGCAGAGCATCTCCCCTGGTTGATCTCACTCATCAGCTGCATCAGAGTTTTCTTCCATGCGGTCCAGGAGCCCCCTAGACTGCTTCCTCTCTGCTGTATTTCCAGCACACATCTGCTAAGTTGAAGTCCCCCACAACAACAAGGACTAGTGATTGTGAGACTGCTCCCAGCTGCTTACAGAGTATTTTGTCTGCCTCTCTTCATCCTGGTTGGGTGGCCCATCACAGACTCTCACCAGGATACCTGCCTAGTTGGTAATGCTATTTAAGATAAAGCACCATTTGCCTTTGAAACCTCTCACAAACCAAGATTCAGTTTTATGAGGAATCCCACTGAGCAAATAAAAGTCCTCCATGCTCAGATAAAACATAACATGCAAAATTTCAAATCCACCCCTTAATAAGGCAGTACAAAGTCTACGTATCAATAACTGGAACTTTTGCTTTCGCTAGGTAAAACTTATTCTAATAGGACCAAGGGGGAATAAAAGCAAATAACACTTTTATGAGGGCACTGGACTTCCACTTATGGTTTGCATCATGCTGTATGTTCTATGTGACAAGCTATATAATAATGTGTACAAAGATTTCTACTAGCTGAGGAATCTGAAGATGTTTAACATGAAAAACAGCATTATTGTGCTTCTCTACACCAAGGCAGATACTGAACCAAAAAAAAAGTGCTACAAGGGCTTTTTACTATGCAAAGCAGATCACAAGCACAAAACTAACAACCAGCTATTCCCAGTATTGTTCAAAGACCAGCTTAAACCAGCAGGCTCTACAGCAGCATGCTCCATCCCCCTCACCTTATTTACAAAAGAAAGGCTGCTTGCTATACCAATTACCTCAGTAAAACACAGTTAAGGTTTCTGAAGAACTTACCATTGATTTCGAAAGGGAACAAGCTGCCACTTTTGTTCAGCTTCTCAGATGAGTACTGAAATCAATCAGAAAAAAAAGTTTTAACTGTGGAAGGAGTCAGCATTCACTTCAAGGAAACTGCATGCAGTTTTTAGTTTTCCTATATGTGCATGTAACAATGCCTTTAACAAGAAGGGGTTTTCCTATGTATCTTGAAGAAATTCCTGAACAGCTGATCTTCATAAATTAAGCCTCTGGCATCTAATTATTTATAATGTTTTCTGATATACTGCTAGGTATCAAACTGTTTCAAGAGTTACAACACTAGCCCATGTGAATAAACTGGAAAATTAAGAGTGATGATTCATCCTTAATGAAAAAGCTTTGATCCAATTCTCATTTCAGTAGAGAGGAAATTACAATCTGGCAGGTTGGGTTTCCATTTTCAATCTTAAAGCTAGAAGGCAGAACACTTCAACTAAGAGACAAGAATAGCTTTATCTAAATTAAATATACAAGCTCTTGAGGTTCACCACCATGAACACTGTTCCAATCAGGCTTTATTAGTACTTTACATTTTCTTATAAGCAATGCAGTGACATGTTTTTTTATTTCTTCAAAGTAGAAAAGCCATTGAAAAAAAATCTTTCCTATCCCCAAAACATCTTTTGCAGACTGACTGCTTTTTAAACCTTAGCTTATTGGTGGTGATTCCCCACTTGGAAACAACGTAATAGCCATGCTTAAAACAAGGTTTGTGTATAAAGGCCTTCAATTAAGCCTCATCAGTAGCATCTGCACAGTAAGACAAGTTTGTACCTAATTTTACCTAAAAAATATTACTACAAAGGCATTCTTAATGGTCTAGATTTCTCAGACAAAGCATAGAGCTTGCAATCCAGCCTCCTATAAAGGAGCTATAAATAAGTGGCTCACAGCTCCATCAGCCCAAGGGTCATTATTCACTCCCCACCACCACCTCAGGATGGAGAGGAAGATTGCTTTAAAAAAGAGCAACACGCTTTATGTGAACATTGTTCTTTGTGTATAGCCAAAGATGATAGCATTGTACATACGCTTCCTTTCCAGATACAAAGTCAATTTTTAAACAAACATCCTTGGGCTACAAAGCTTTTTCTTTTTTTTTCTATACAGCAGCACAGTGCTAGTGACAACTTTATATCCTTGAGCCCAACAGAGACAAACATTGAGCTGTGGTAATATTCCCTTGGTGTTATTGTTTTAGAGGTAGGACATAACAGAACAGATAAAAGGATAGGACAGCAATTACATTTTTAATCTTATTTTTTATCAGCATCTGCATATGAAACAAACCATTTCATTTTTACTTTACATTTGCATCTGTAGATGCATTTATAACCTCCTTTTAAAGAAGTTACTTTAAGTAAACAGCAGAACCCTGAGTTTAAATCTCCATTGAATTTGCTGTTAATTAGTCCAATTCAAATGGTTTGAAGTCTGCAACTTGCCAGTTTTATAGTAGTAGTCATATTTAAGAAGCCAGTATCCATCGTTTAAGCAGGTACAGCTTCATGTGAAACACAGGAGCACATTAAGGTAACAGTAGCTACATTTCAGTTATCCCTGAAAGGGAAATGGACAAACTAGAGACTTAAAGACAATGTCTTCCAACAAATTCTTCCTTCCCAGCTTTCCCCAAATGAAAGGCAACACCAACCTATTTAACTATCAGATAGTAGCTAAGGAAAATGTGTTTTCGGAACAAAATTCTGTGTCAAAAAGTCTTATAGCTAATTTATCCTGAACCAGATGAAAAGAGCAGAAAGATGACTTAATATGAGCATAATAGCTAGGGATATTTAAAAGACTGTTTATTCACACAGGTCAAGATATCCAATGCTTATAAGGAACAGAACCCTCAAGCACAATCCTATGTGGCAGTCGATACTCAGTTTTTAGAGTTCTCAGCCAAATGCATCTTTAACAAGGTTCTCTTCATGAATGTCCAACTTATTTGATTACCTGCTCTTTTACCACCTTAAAAAGCCTTGTCCATCAGGTAGACACTAAACTACTTTGACAGCTGCAGAGCACTGAAAGCATTTTTCAGGGGTAACACGGAAAAAGTGAGATCACATACACACAGACTATTGTCCTCCTATTTGACTATTTGTCCTCCAGAGAACCACCATGTTCTCTAACTCACACAGCAACCTTGTCTTTACAGCTATTTCTGACCAGGTTCTGGAGAAGCCAGTGCTCAGTTCCATGACAAAGCAGACATATTTCCTCTGCAACTTGGGACCATTTATACAGAATCCTGCTAAGTCACAAAAAAATTCTTTGCTAATTCTTTAGAGGTTCAGACCAAAAACCTTAAGAACATCACATGTGACATCACATGCTGAAAGGGAGAGTAAGCTGCTCTATTTCCAGCAAAAGCTCAAGGCACTGAAGTTAGGGTTGAGTGACTAAGAGGACAGTAAGTAACAAATCCCCTTTACAATATATGCTTGGCTTTTTGTAACTGAAACTAAAATACTTGGAAACAGTGTCTGCTGGTGTATTTTCGTGATGTCTGGCAGTCCAAACTTGAGTAGACTCTGTAGGCTGTAAATTCTTTATAGAAGGGAGGACTTTTTTATCTATACAGCACATGGCACAAGTCCCACTAGATATTACCGTAACAGGGTACTGAGCCAGTTTATCAGCTCTCCTGGGCCGACCACACTCTACCCTCCCCCATTCATTCCCTTTGTGCTATGATCTACCTGAAGCTTCCTCAAGGAAGACTTTCTTTTATGATGATGCTTGAAAAGAGATTGCAATAGCTAAGAACTTTGACAGGGAAGTCTGCTACCCTCTGCGTGAAGGAAATCTTCCTTAGAATAAGGCCAAATTATTCAACAAGGTCACTTCCCTGAAGAGGAAACACATCCATCTTGCAACTACTGCTTTTTGAATAGATGTTAAAACATCCACCAAGATCTCATGCCTCTGGAGAATTTATTAAGGAAATAATGGCATATTTTAAGATAGGCACACAAAACAATGAAACTGCAAGTTTCACCTGAGGTTAGAATTGTTTGCTTCATGCCAAGAAGTGGATCTACTCCAAAATGCTTATTCACAAATAGAACCTCTTTTGTGCAGTTGGAGAGACTATGCTCAAAAGGAAAGAAAACATGTGGTGTAACATTTAAAACAATGCTGCAAGTTTCAGTCAGTTTTCTGAGTCCTAACAGTGTTCTTTTGTTAAAATACTCACTTGAAAAGACACCTAGTCTGAACTGAGTAAGTGAAGAGCCATGCAAGTGAGGCTGACAACGGATTATAATTTACATCACTAATTTTAAGTGTTCTTTGCTAGCAGAAGCCAACTTTAACAAAAATAATTCTGGCTCTTCTACACTCCAATGTACTGCATTAAGAACTTCACAGCCTGTGCTATCCCTCCTCATTATTCTCAGAATGACAACTTCATCTTCATACTTTTTAAATTAATGGCTTTAATTTCAAGGCATTTTTTCCAGTTTCCAAGTATATTTGAGTTCCTCCAATTTATCAGCATCCTTTCCAAACCATGGGGAAGCCATTGTTTATCATTCAAATACTAATTTAACCAATACCATACAGATGTGACTCAGTTTGAATAGGCCATACCAGACCTCCTTTTCTCTACCAAATATCCTCCAAATATGACTGGATATGGAATAGTGGGGAGGAACATTTTGACCTTTTCTCAGGATGTAAAGAAGTTATTAAGTCAAGTCTTCTGACCAGTGGCTTTTCCTCTGAGGAAGTCAGTCTAATTCTACATTGTTCAACACAAATAAGCCTCAAAAATTAAAAATAATGAAACCTCACATGCCCATAAGAGCTTTTATAATAAAACTTGTTCCTTTCACAAATCCTTTGTCTGGCAGTGCTCATGTTTCCTTCTTAATACCACACCTTGAAGTCTTACAGCTCACATGCTGTTACTTCACAAACCAACATGAGATTCTATACAGGAATATGAAAAAGGTACAAGTTGAGTCAGAATACAAAGAAAAATCCAAGACTTTTGAGCTCTATCAAAGTTCTGAGAGTTCAAGGGAATCAAGACCAACTATTTGATTTAATGCTGCTGTCAGCCCATGAAAGCCACAATGTGCTCACAGAACTTCTCTCCTCTCTTGTGAGGTAGAGTTGAGCAACCAGGAACACCACCTTGTGAGCTGCAGTACTCAAACTAAGGAAAAGAGCTTGGGACAACCTTCCTGCTTCTAGAGCAGGTCACTTTGTCATTTTCCTGACAGCAAGTGCAGGACAAGGCTGTACAACGTAACTGAGCATGTACTGGCTGAATTACACCAGCCTGGAAAATCAGCGTGTCATTTAACAGAGCAGTAAAAAGCTGCAGCCAGTATTTTACAACATAAAAGAGAGGTACTTGGTCACCACACAGCTTACACAAATGAAAAAGTGTACTATGTCCTATACATGTTTTCTTTATGCCCAGTTTGGCTGCACAGTAAATAGCTTTGAAAGAGCTATTCTTTTTTCTTTTATAACCCTCATTCATGAGCTCTATTACAGAATAGCTTTTCCCCAGCTATTTTATCTACTTGTGCCAAGACACTTGAGCAGATGCACTGCAAAAGGTATCACAAAACTGATAAGGTTTAACTACATTAACCCAGGCAAGAAAAGTTGCGTCTTAATCCTCAATCAGCTCACAATGAGGTTCACCACATGGTGTCACAGAACTTTGTGCCAGCACAAGTAACAAAAGGTGCAGGCAAGATCACTTCAGAATTGCTCTAAACTGCTGCTGCTATTAGAAGAAATTACAGCATGAACCCAAACTTCTTGCCAAAAAGCCTAAATGTGCTAGCACTGATACCACACCACCAGCAGCAGCCTTTTTCCCTTAGTGAAATTCAGCAATAGCCTTCACCAGTGAAAAAAGCACTTTTTTATCATCTTAGGTTCACATTTTAGTCAGGAAGCCATCATTTGCTTCCATGAATCCTTTTTAGTAGGGAGCAACCTACTTGCACACTTTTATTCACACTTGCTTCTGTATTTCCACACCTCACTACGCAATTTCCACACTTTCTCAGGGTGCCATTGTGTACAAACAGAACCTGCTCCTGGCCTAAGAACCTATTTTCTGTAAGAACTAAAGCACTTACAAAACCAATTACTTGACAGATAAAAGGAGGAGAGGAACAGGAGAAGGGCGAGGACGAAACAACTGATGAGACATCATGTGCCATTTTCCGCTCCACTTGTTCTTTTTCATGCTTTATTGTAAGGACAGGAATAAAAAACAACCAACCTACAACACATTACAGCGTGCCAACACACTCCTGGACAGACTGCTCACAGTGTAAGAGCAGTAATATGTCCTTCTCTGCTGTTTGAAGTCTATGGTCCAAAACCTACAGTGACTGTTGGTAAAAAGACAGTTCAGTTTCCAAATTTAGGCAAACTTTAGGACCTCAAAAACTAGAAATTACAAGGTGCCACCATGTTTAGTTACAAACACTGCTACTGGTTATAGGTCACTGCTGCCTTACACTTAGGCCCCAGAGTTTAGTTAAATGATGACTTTGCCAGTTCACAGATATAGCAGATTCTCCTACAAACTGCAAGTCCCAAGTGCTTCATCAAACCAGATAAAATAAATGCAAGCAAAGTAAGCACTTCTCATGAGTTAACACCATTTCCCTACCTTAAATCTGTCTTTCAAGAACAGCATATATTTAAGGGGAAGGTAAAATAAAAGTAAAAACAATTATTAGAAGAACTCTAAATGGACCTGCCACAGTTTTGAAAGTAAAACTGCTTGATTAATGTCTACTGTTATATATCCTTACTGGACAAGGAACTGGATACATGAGAATCGCAGGTGTTTGTGCACAAACTCCACCACATTCAAGATACACTTCACCTGCTTTGGGCTCGTGAAATAAATAAGCAGTTCAGCTGCTTAAGTAAGTTACAACAGAGAGAATTTTAGAGTAACTGACATACTTCAGGTCCAGTAATTGCGTTTTTTTTTTTAAAGTAACAGACCTAGAGTTAAACAACACCTTAACATTTAGTCAAATTAAGTTTTTTTGTGTCCCATTGGAACTTAAGAGTTTAACCTACAGAAGGGTGTAATAAAGTCAGTAAAACATAATTAGTGCATTCCATACAGAATATGGGCTTGGGGTTCTCAACCAGACACCTGAAATTGACAAGAGACTGTTCTGCATTACTCACTCTGGAGTAGATATTTCATTCACAAATGTGATGTGAAGAGAATAGATTCCTTCATGCCTCAATTGCATGCTTGACTCACACTACGTACCCAGAGATTAAACCAGCAACCACCGTAAACTACAAAGTTTTACAGAGCACCAGGCATCTGAGACACTGAAGAAGCAAGGATCCACTCTACTACCACCAACAACAGTTCGGCACTAACCTGACTTTTAGTGTAACTGTATTTACTTGATGACCTGTTCTCCTTCTGCCCAGTGATGATAGTTACCTACGTGGCAGTCAGGGATTTTTATAAGTAAATACTCTTGTCATAAAGAGTATATAAAGATATCAAGCACCTGGTTATATGAAGTGAAGAAAACTTCAACCCGTGCAAATACTTCTGGGTTTTGTTAGCAAAAAAAAGGAATTCTGAGAAGCTTTAATAATTATTTTCAGTCATTCACTAATTATTTTCATTTTCATTCACTATTTCACGATGAGAACTGGCTTTTTGCTATTTAAAATGAAACAGCAAGGTTAAAAAGATCATTAAAGCAAGAAAGTATTACTTCAAAAAGGGACTAAACACTGAAGTTCCACTTTTTCTCTTCCCTTACAACTCTCACCCAACCTTACAAACCAGTCATAACTTAAATAGCTAAATTCTGGCTGAACTACATTCTTAAATTTGTTATGCAGTTCTGAGTAAGTTGGCATTTCACATTTATTTCATGTTATTTTGGTAGATCCTTACCAGATTAATATTATATGTTTTACAGGTCAGATCATCCAAGCTCTGGTTCTGCAGCTTTTCTGTTATTAGTGTTACCATGGTAGTTGTTCCTTTTCCACTGCTCACACGGAAGTGTTGGAGGCTCTTCAGTTTCTTCTTTCAATACTCATGAGCCATTTCTGTTTTGGTCTAGAATCTTGAGATTTATGCTTCCATCTTATTGCCAAAGTTTATTTCCAAATGTTGTCAGTGTATCATGTCTGGTTTCCTGTAAAATTGGATTAGGAAAAAGGAAAAAGTCAGAAAATTTCTTGCATACTTCATAATTAGTATTGCAATAACACAACTCTTATTTGGACTATTCCTTCATGCAAAAACATCACTCTGTGACCAAAGCTGATGGTCTGGCATTTCAGATTACACATCTCTGCTCATGAAAGAATACTCCTTTTTGAGGTTTCACTGACTAAAGTTTCAGAAAGGAGATGAGACTCGATGGCAAAGATCAGAGTATCATTTGGCTGTTTCCTGCTACTGAACTGATTCTACCTAAGAGTTTGATCCAAGGCAGAGGGAAAACCTTCCCCCATTTAACCTACTGAAGCCCAAGCCAGGTATATTAGAAAAGCAAGTGACACAGGCAGGCACCCACCATACTGATCTGCGTGTTTAACACTATCTGGCATTTTAAAGCATTCTACCATAGTTTTTCCTCAATAACCCCATTTTAAGAAGCAAAGTGAAGCAGTGGGTAACAAACACTATACTCACTTCCCAAACCTTCAGCTACTTTTAATACCTTGCCTTGGAGTTTCTTTCAGTTTTGGTTTTTTTTTAAGGTTACATAATTGTTACCTGTCAGCAAAAACCAGATCTTGTAACCAGGACAGATTCCCATATACATAAAAGTATCACAGACAACAGCTTTGATATTTTTATTCTGTGAGCAGTCATCTAAATCAAAAGCACTAGGTTCATCAGCTACCTCTTTTTATCCTAAACATCCTCTACATTTTTTTTTCTCCTCTCTCTAGTGACCTGCATTAACCATTCTTGATTATTTAAGTTGGTCAAGCATATTCAGGGACCACTTATGGAATATAAACTGGGAAGAGATCCTCATAGAGGTATTTCCAAATTTAAACAGGAGGCTTTGGGAAGGAACATTAATGCTTCTAGGACTATAAGTTTACTTACATTTTCTAGTTTAACATCCACAGTTTAACAAAAAAGGCAGAAAATTATTTTCAAATAATGTTACCATAAAATACTGCCTCTTCCACACTACTAATTAGCTGTTTAAAAAACCAGTAGTAGCAAGGAAAAAAAGCAACTAGAGGCTATGAGTCAAGTTATACCCACTTAAAACTAAGATATTAATAGTCATAATAGTGATGTTAGACTATCTTTCAAACCTGTTGCCTTTAAGTACTCCTCAAATGTGATTTTCATACATTAGCCATGCCCTATTTCACCTTCACAGCAGTCTGCTACACAGCAGCCTCCTTCAGCCTCAGAGCTGCCCCACAAATACAACTTCTACCCAACTTTTGGCCTTGTTCTTATACCTACTTCTTTTTTTCCTGTAAGATAGCATACTTAGAAATGCTCTTCCACCACAAATAATGCTACCCAGATAGCTGGAAATTCAACTGGCCTGTTCTTACTACATGTGTCCTGCCCTTCAGGAAAGCACACAACAACTTGAAATATTTACATCTTGTTCTGAAATTACACCAGGTCAAATATTAAAAAAAACCCAGGTTCATACACTCGCTGGTAAAAGTCGCAGATACACTGTTCAGTGTGAGCAGTCAAAGCGAAGGTTTGAAATACTGAAGCTAAGCTTGAGGGCATGTGAACACAGCAGCATCTAAAGCAGCACAATCAAACACTGCTGTGTCCCTTTTAAAACTGGTGGAGCTAAAGTAAATCTGGAAATCTGGAATAGAAGTCACACTAAAGTCTGACTGGAGGTCAGAAGCTGCTCCTTTACAGATTGGAAACACACTGAAGAGCTTTGTAACTGGTGCAAAAACTTTCAAATCTATGTTAAGGATGAGCATTTTCACAAGTAAGAGGCTACTACTAAGAATAAGCTGAAAAGTTCAGCAGATGTTTACTTCTATTTGGAAGGACCATAGAAGAATTTGTGGGGTCTTTTTCCCTCAAGGAAGAAAATCAAAATCCAATAAAACTACCAAAGATGGAAGAAAAACTGATTTGTAATCAGTTAATTATAGTTTTATTTTGCTTAGTACTGCAAATCTTCAAATGTTTCACTGCAATTTTAAGTCATCTTAATACAAGCTAAAATAAGGAGACTAGACAGAATGATATTAGACTTTAGTTAATGAACCAACTGAATCAAAGGATAAAGAGAAAGCAAATGAAATCACAGAAGCATGGCACTTTCAGAATCATGCTGAATTGTAGTTCTCCACATTCATAAATCCTACCAGCTACTGAAAGTAGAACTTAGGCACTGCAACCACTCAGGCCCTTTCTGACAGCATGGAACCCAATCAGTTCTGAAACACAGGCAATGTGGAAAACCCCTCCCCACAAAGTTTCATTTTAGCAACTCACACTTACCAATAATGATTTTTCAAATGGAGACATGCTCCACTGACAGAGATTTTATTTTTAAGTAGGGGGTAGGGACGAAAAGGTGCTGTTGGCCAGAAAAGCCTTCAAGCATCTGCTCCCCCTCATCAGTAAACTCCATTTCTCAATATGAAGCAAAACCCTAACAGCAGGGGTTGTAGTTCAGATCAGAAGCACGCTTTGGAAGTGAATTCCCTTCTCATCTTTCTTAAATATGCTTCATCAGTACATTAGCATTAACTGTTTTACACCGGAAATCTGTTCTTACTGGGCCGTCCTTGTTAAGGACGACACAATGAATGTTTAAGTGGTCAAAATGTCACTAACCCACTCCTACCACTGAAGTGTCACCATCACACTCCTACCACTGAAAGCCATTCTAGGCTGCAGTTTGATGTACCTCAGCTGCCATCACAACTGCCAACACATTCTCTTCTCTGGCTATTTGTGGCCCACAGCAGTGTGCCAGCACAAGTGTTTCTGCTCATCACAGAGAAACAGATCAAGGAATTTTTATAGCTGGATAAAACCAAAACACTTCCTTTTGTTTCTGGGAAATGTTGTTTTCCAGCTGGATCAGCTCCCTGGCCTGGTTTGCCATGAGCTGGACACAAATGTTTGTGTGGGCGCATTGTGGGATGCTGACATTGCTTGTCCAAGTACCTGTCCAACTACAGCGTCAGAAAAAAGAAGAAATACAAAAAAGAAATACCACACAAGAAAGCCAGTTGACATCAGCATTTCCTACAGTGAGCCAGGCAGATTCTTCTTTAATTAAAAATTAGGCATCTCCTCCTCAAACATGGTTTGAACATGTTTCACTCCCATCTTCCTTTTCCAATTTGTACCTCTTTGACTGGTCAAACTTACCAGCTCAAAGGGATCTGAAATCACCCCTACACCTTAACTCAGTGACCAACCTCCTGGTTCACTCTGCTTGAGCTATTTATACTCCACAAGGAACTGCTTCCCTCATCTTTGCTAATTATTACTGGCTGCCAGGAGACAAGAGATTCTTCAGAGTGACTCTAGCTTCACTCAACTGTTGTCATTTTAAAACTTCATTATTATGTATTTATAGGCTTTTTGTCCCTCAGTACCTCCAAGGGAAAAGCTTCTCACTTAATTTTCCTATTTTTGAGGGTTTAGTTTATTTCAAAACTCTCTGCTATGGTATGTATTTAATGGATCCACAGAGACAAAGCTGTTTACTTTATGTACTTTTTCCACCATGGTATTTTTCTAGAGCTGTTTAAAGGCAGCCAACTTTGCTTTTCAGTCTCTCCTTCACTGTACTCCTTATGCTTATCAGGCTGAATCCCTCTCAAACTGCTCAGCACTTCCTACTAATTGGATTTTCAGTAATATGAACCATTTGACCATCCTTGTTAGGGCAATGAGGATGCTGCTGAATTTGCATGTTTTCAGCCGCCTCATGGCGGAGATCTTGGCACAGTCCAGTCCTGCCCTGGAAGCACAGCCCACAGGTAACACACCTCTGCTGTCACCAAGTCTCCACAGGCAGCAGTGGAGCCAGGCGTTGCCAGTTCAAACAAGAATATCCTCTAAGCCTTGAGCTAGTAACAATAGCCCTTGGAGCTCCAAGTTGGATGGAGTCCTACAAGATTATGGCCATCTTTCCCTTAGCACACCATCCTTTGTGGAGCCTGATTAGGTAGGATAGTGAGCAAGCCGAGACCTCCAAGATAAACACACACAACAAAAGATGTTACTCAGTCTCTGTCCTGGGAGAGACTTAATCTTCCTACCATCTCCTTGAGCTGGGGGGCAGAGGTGAGAGGTGGGGAGGAAGGGAAGCTATTTTTATTGTTGAAAGGTAGACTAATCAGAAGGAATAAATGGAATACAAAAATCAAACTCCAAATGCAAGCCAAAGCTAACATTCCTCACAGCTGGAGAATGAGCTGTGATGGAATCAGTATCACCATTGTCTCTGGTTTAAGGTTCTTTTCTATTCATTCTGAAGGCTGAGAAAAGTAAAGATTCATTATTATATCTCCATAGTACTACTAAAGGAGAGAGGGTTTATTTCTTTAAAAGTTTAGCTACAAGTAGTAATGACTTGTAAAATCTCTGCCAAAATTAACAGTGGAGATAGAAGTGCTCATGTCACGAATTCTGTATCTTCTCAGTGACATCACTGCTGTCTTTTTTGGGAAGACTACTAAAAATATGGATTATCCAACCTCCCAGTCAATTAAAGGATGTCAGAGGCTCATTCAATTTGACAAGCTACTTTCAAAGAGATGAAGAGTCCTGATGAAGAACACAAAGCCAATACAAAAAAATCTCCCCTTGGCTCTAAGAAAATAAGGCAGCCAGACTCATTTCCAACCCACTCCTCCTCCTCCTCTGCATCCTGCAGGACAAAATGTTCCAGCAACAGCTCATCTCGATGGGAAAATTTACATTTGTTTGAAACACTTCTAACAATTTCTTCTCTGTTTCTGGAAGTTCTATCTTGGATAAAGAAGAAGAGATCACAAGATTTTAAGATGATTTCCCCATAAGACAAACGTAGGTGTTTCTTGGTGATCACAATTCCATTTTTTTCTGCCTATGGCACTAAAATGACCTGAAAGAACAGAGAGGTTCTTCTGTTTCTTCTGTTACTTCTCATTATTTTCTACTCTTTGCTCTGAGTGCTACATGGAACCCTTATTACCAACAATCCCATACATGCACTCAGCCTGCTCCCAGCAGAAGAAAAGGATTAGCTGGAGTCAAAATTCCAATTCGGATAAGTAGGTCCTTTAAACTATTATCTCTGCTTCAGCAAGCCAAAGTAGCTAATCCAGCAGTACTAACTCCAGATCTAGATGATTTTGCTACTAGACTCTAGATGAAAGGTGATGTGATATTTTGGCTCCTGGCACTGTCTGAAGCATCCAAGAAGCATTTCAAAATTGAAACATCACACAAAACTGATCAAGTTTTAACAGAGCATTGTCTGTCCCATCCCACTTATGCTTGAAGCAACACTAAGCTGGAAGACCAGCTTCTCAGAAACTGCTAAGCTAATACTTTATGCCATCTGACAAAAGGCTACAAAATGTCTCATTTCTTGCAATGCAAAATTCCAACTTCCAAAAGGGAAGAGAACATTCTATTTCTAAAACTCCGCATATTTACTACAGTGCTAAGAAGTTCACAGGGAGGCTAAGCATTCCTTACAACATAAGTCTATTATTAATAACTTTTAGCCCAGAAAACTTCTTGATAGCAGGCACTTAAAAGAGAATTATTTGGACTCTATCCTTTCCAGCACTAATCTACAGTGTGGCTACTCTGCAAACCTTCCAAAATTCCACATCAAGTTAAAAAAAAAATCAGTATTAATTAGAAAGTTTCCTACAGCTATAAAGTTATCAATCCATGTTTTGGGGGATTGGTACTAAAAGGGGACACCTTAATTTCCAACATATTATACTTCAGGAGTCCTCTCAATGCCATTAACTAGCACCCCTTTATTTTCTGAGGTTCTTTACAAAGAGTTTTTAAACAGTGCATTAGAATAACAGTTTCTGACCAAAGGGGACAAAGAGAGGAGAGTTTATAATCCTGGTTTGTATTCTGTAGAAACTGTTTCACAACCATGCAGAAAATTCTGATAAATTGTAGTTGTTCTCCCTGAAGAGTTCAGATGTGACAAAAAGGCTTAACATCACACTCTACACATTCTAGAACTCTGAACAAACAAACCAAAGAACCCAGTTCCAACATTTGCACTTTAGAGTTTCTCTAAAAGGACTGAAGACAGATTTCATGAGCTACAGAACCTCTTCACTTTCTCCATGCAGTGCTTTCATAAGCCAGTTTTTATTAGAAGGAAACCTCAATAGTAGGAGGTGTTCAAGCTTGGATTCAGCTTGACACAACTCCAGCACAAAACTCCAAAAAGGGACAAGAAAAATAGCCTAGAAGGCATCCTTTACATCAACTGATGGCCACCACAGACAAGTTTTTCAGATATTCCACAGGCTCTGGAAGCACAAGGACTATCAAGAGCTCAAAACTGTCTGTTGAAGAACATACATGACTTAATGAATGTGGAAGGCAGGACTACAGATCATCATTTTAAGGTTAAAAATTAGGACATTTTAAGGTTAAAAACTAGGATTTGGTTGTTAATGTCTCCAGAGACAGACGAGAATAAATATTAGGTCTACTTACCTCAAATGCAGAAAATCACACCTGAGCCCAGAATTTCACTGTTTTGACCCTAAAGCATCATCACAAAGACCAACTGGTCACTAAGGCAGCTGAAAAAAAATATAAACTGCTACTAAAATAAGGCTGCGTCCTACACACTCACTTCTACTCCCTCTCCCAAGCTTCAGATGCAAGAGCTCCCATGGGAAGAAAGGGAAGCCTCATCCATCACACACAGCCTTTGGATTCCACTTTACTTAAAACAGACACGTGATATGTTGGAAAGAGGTTAAAGGTAATACTTGGGTATTACCTTTGATGGTATAGTTTCCCTTCCTTAGCTGTACAGTTCACCCAGCTTGGCCAAGAAATACATACAAAACAAAGATCTAAAATAATTTAATACATTTTGATTAGAAACAAAGTATTTTACATGATGAACTGTTGTCTGTAATAAATATACCACCTTTTACTTCTAAAGTAACTGTCAGTGGTTTGGCTTTGATTTTAAACCAAGATGAGAGTCTCCTTCCAGAAAGGAAAAAGAAGGGTGGAGATAAGCAATGTTAAACCTTTGTCACAATTTATAAAGTACATTTCTCAAAGCAACAGAAGTGGTGAAGTAAGCTCAAGAGACTTTTTCCAGGTCATACCTAATTAAAGCAGGGAATATATCACTACAGAAAACTAGGGCTAAGAATTCAACTCAGCCAGAGGTTAAAGCATTTTTTTATTGCCAGCTCATATCAGTAAGAAGTCAGTCTCTCAGGTTTAAACCTGTCTTTCAGATCTGAAGACCACCTAATACTCATATCACAGACAAGTCATCCTGAATCTTTTAAAGCATCTGTGTCAGACAGGACAACAGAGGAGATGTGCCTTGTGCCTGATGCTGTACAAAGATGCTGTTCCAAGATGCTTATGTTACTTACGCTCCTTCCTAAAATAATCCACCACAATGACGGGCAAAGATTTCATTAATTCTGCTGAAGAATATTTACATCTACTCTGTTTGGAGTTCCATCTGAATGAGCCATCAGCGCTGGCCCATGACCAGTCATCTCCCTTCAATGTGAGATTTGGACTCTTTCTCCTCAGCCCTACTGCAGAAAGCCCAAGGCTACGATGCAGTATTGAGGAACAGAAGCCTCATCTACTGAGGCTTCAACATGTGAACACCAAGCCCTTGGCTTTTGCCATAACTATGAACTAAATGAGCTAACAGTCATTATTTCAAGACAACACTACCTAAACCAAGAGCTACTGCACGTTTAAGCAATTCAGAACAAAACCTAGTGGGCAATCACCACTTTATTACTGTACCTTTCAGTCTGAATTACTAAAATCTCAAAGCTCAGGTCCTACACAAATTACTTTCACCTCCACATACTGCTTTTATAAATATGCTGTTTAAAACTAAGGGAAGTATTTACTTCATAGACAAAGCCTTCAGTAAGATACAAAATTCAGACTCAAATAGTAGTTTACACTGATAATATTAGTGTTTGGAGAAATCTACCTACCTAGCAGACTTTCACTAAAGCAAGTGATCCAGACTGTACAAGACCCATGAGATTTCCTTTTTTTCACTCTAAGGCCTGAAGAATAAAAAAAATAGATCAAGATTAACTGGCCCTATTAATGAGATATTTGCTTCACTCCACCAGTTAGAAAAGCCAGAGAAAAAAAAGTAAAAATAATGAGTAGTATCACCTACTTTCTCTTAGTGTCTGCTCTTAAAACTGAGAAGTAAAACAGGCACATATGCATACTTTAAAAATACCCAGGGCTGAAAAAAAAAATAGCACTGACCTTTAACTCATATGGCAGTGACAACAATGATTACCCCATGTACATCCTGCTTCCCTGTGATAGAATGGAATAATATCAGCACTGAAGTACTGTTCTATTACCAAAGCCTATGGGCTTGGAGCTGAGGGATTATACAAATCTCTTCCATACATCCTGCTCCCAAAACACACACAGCTAATAAACCTCCTCCTGTTTGCCTTCAGGTTCATTCTCAGGAGTTTCAGACATCTGGTTGGCTTGTTTAAAATAAAAAGCCCAACTAGTAGGTTTGTTTTTATGATCCCAAGTGCAAAATGTTCTTGCTGGAGGCCTCAGGCCAGGTGAAAAACACTTATGTTAAGATGCTACTTCATGGCATTTCAGGGATCTAATGAGCTATATATAATCTGCACACAGGGATGTCCCCCTTCATTAGCTTGCATACAACTATGGAAATTAAAAATTAGGAACCTATGGTAGTCCAAATACCTTTCAGTAAATAGTACAGCTGGTGAACTGCAGATAGCACTAAATTTAGAACTCAAGTTCTGAGCAGTATTCTGTAAATATCCATACATCTCAGTGCTTACAGCAACACGAAGCACAGTTCTCCAAGCTTTACTGTCCTAATTTTTCATACTATGAGTAATATTTCCTTCTCATGACAAAGTATTATCTCCAATTTAGCAGTTTAAGAAAAGTGTCTTTGACTCAAAATTGTAACTCTCCAAAAGATCATTGTGCAACTACACTGAACGAGCATATGTATGTGTATATCCCTATTTTAGCAGTTCACAAGTACACTGTTTACGTATTTTCATATAAAACCCTAAAGTATAAAGAAAGAAAATTACAGGAAGAGTTTACACAACAGTAAAATTCTATGCAGGCTTGCACAAAGTAGTTAAAGCTTGCTGCTACATTATCGGTGTAGAAAGAGCATGAAAAGGCATTGAGCAGATATGAAATATGGTGTGTAGCTGACAACCAAATTCCATCTCATGGCTCAAACTTGTTCTCTATCATGGCTCACCATCCGTAATTTGTTACTGAAGACACCTTAATTCATCTGGCAGGAGATACCACCCCAAGAGGCGGCACACAAAGATCTCAAGTTCTACAACACCCATCTAGTTACCAGATCCATTAGAATTCCAAAAATAAAAACCAAGTACCACACAGCTTTTAAATAGCAATAATTTTTTTTTAAATAAAGATGTCTTGGTATCACACTACAAAGTCCAAAACTGAATGGTAGTTTGAAGAATTTCTTGTTGCTCTTCACTTTGCTGAACTACAGTTCACGTCAAGTTAATTATTTGTTGGTTTCCAGCTTCTGTTTTGCACATACCATGAGCTTTAGAATGGTGCAGTCTCTGAAGGGATCTGCACTACATATAATCTGCTCTACATGTGAGCCCTCAGTCCACAAATGCCCCAAGTATGAGCAGACCACAGATCAAAGTCCATTAAAATAACAGAATGAAATATGAAGACAAAAGCAGTGCACATCAATACAGCATGTGCTTTCAGCATTTAATTCAAACATTACTTTAAGTGTCACCAGGGACATCCCTTTTGCCAGACCTATTAAAGGTACTTCAACAAAAATTAGTTCAGTTGAGCTATGCAGCTCTTACTAGCTCACTAGACTATTTCGAAAGCAGGTAACTCCTTTGTCTCTATGCAGCCAGCCTCCAGCAGCACAATGAACAGCTGGATTCAGGAAACCTTGTGTTAGAGGTCAAGACACGAACCAAGGGCTACGCACTGCGGTACCTATTTAGAAAAAGTGTTTGTAACAATTACATCAACTAAAAGAAATCCCATGAGAAAGTTACACCACAAAAGAGAATAAAAAAAAGGTGAACTACTTTAGCTACATTAGTACACCTTTTTTCTTTAAATAGTGGAAGATCACCTTTGCTTGATGGAAAAGCTCAATATATTCTGTGTACTACCCCAACACTATCTGATGTTCAACAAACAACTCATTGCTTCTACAAGCAGATTCTGTGGAAAGATTTAGTTGTCAGAGGAGAATTACAGAAGTCACTAGAACTCCAAATTACCAAGTTTACTTGCAGAGAATGGGCTATGAAGCCTTAATATAAGCCATGCCCTTGTATGGGAAGCAAACAGGCACAAGGTGCCAATTAGTACACAAGTACTATAGATGACACTTCAGTCAGTATAAGCCAAAATTACTATTTTATTTGAGCACAAAAGTGCCAGGTGAAAAATGAGTGTTGAGGAAGGCCTTTGCTTTTAATCCTCCCTGACTGGGACAGAAATTTAGCATCTTTGAATGGCAGCAGGTAAGTCACAGGCAAGTTCAGCACATAATATTCACAGACAGCCAACTGTGCAAGGGAGGACATGACCAAGAGTGTTTGAAAAGGAAATGGGACCTCCCACTTGGGCAGTTACCCTTACAGATGACAGCATTCTGACGAGATCAACTTTGGTTACCAAGCTGAAGGACAAAACAGTAAAGGTTCATCTGATTAAGCCAACAGCGAGAGAGATGCAAGTGTGTCCTAGGTCTTCACCTGAAAATTCAGTCTTTCAAACAACCTTCCAATGCTGACAAAAAGCATACTTCATTTAAGCCTCCTTTAAAACAAGCCTCTGAAGTCACATCTGGGTTCCTGGCATCTTCACACATGCAAAGGTTAAGCACAATCTAGTCTGCATAAAGCAGTAACATCTTTTCTGCTGAAGATCTGAAACAAACAACTGCATTAGGGGAAGTTGCTGGCTGAACACCTGGACCCAAGAAGTTCTGAAGTGATAAACGAGGCTTTGACAGCTGCAGCCTTTTCTGCAGGTGCAACAGGCATTTACTTCACTGTAGTTTGGCTCAGTTCAACAGCTAGTTTAGAATGCAGGAATAGGCTTGGTTTTATTTGATCAGCTTGTGCTCCACAGAGAAAAGGGCAAAGGGAAGGTCCCCCCAAACTAGTTCCAAAGCTTAAAAATGTATATTTAACAGGACTATAAAGTTTTATCTCAAGGATACATGGCATTTTGCAACCAACTATGTTAGTAAATTTTGAGTATCACACTTAATACAGAAAAGCCTGCCACAACCATGAACACATCTTGAAAGAACTTTTCTGAACACAGCTCCCCCCCAAATCCGTTTTAATCTTTGTAATACTTACAAACAACTATTAATAACCTAAAGTACACGAAGCACGCATTTCACCATCCACATTGCCTTTAACTTCCCAACACCAAGTGATGCTGCCTTACTGTTCTGGTAACATTTTGTGGGTTCAGAGTGGTCACTGAGGCAATTCCACCCAACAAACATTCAGTATCTTTAGGATTATCAAGCTTTCTAAACCTCTGCTCAATTTAACATTGCAGCATGATTTCAAAGGATATCTGTCCATCTCCTTAGAGCACCCAGTGGAAAGAATGGTTGGAAGATTAATTATTCCAGCTTGTAGCCAGGCACAATAAAACTTTTAACTACACTCAAATACATCTGTGTGATGAGAATAAACTGCTACGTGCAAGGACTATAAATAAGGCAATGATAAGATCAAGTCTAAGGGAATTACTGAATGGTGGAGATGTAAAGAAAATTTACAAGGAGAGGTGCTGGAGAAGAAACAACAAATAGCGCTTACAAAACTGTGTCAAACAACCCCAACACAGACAGGGCTCAGAGAAATCCATTTCTATGCAGCACAAGATTCATTATGTGCATTGAGTTCAACAAGGGAGATGATACGAGAACTAAGATTTCAAAGAGAGAAAACTGCACCTATGGAGATGTCAACAAATACTTACAAATACAAACCCAAGAAAAATACTCTAAAGAAGAGCTGTTCCAAGTCGAGGAGTTTATCATTCAACACTAGCTTGCAATGCAAGAGCAATTTCATCTCAAGAATGGACAGCTTCAAAGAACCCTAACTACAGATGACTTCAGCCACCCTGTAACACCAGCAATTACTTGCAAGGTACTACATTTAGGCTGTTATGTGATGTATTTAAATACAGACAGAAACAGGACATGGTTGGGGTTTTTAAAAAAACGTGTTTGGACATCAGTTTGAGGTTAGGCCTGTCTTTGTTCCATGCCTGCCTTCAGAAAAAGGTCAAAATTCATGTCACTGGTCTCCAATTCCCCTACATTCAAGTAGAACCTCTGGGAAGAGTGGAAACCTTTTGTGAGCATAAACAGCTACAAAGAGGTGTGCAGCACCCACCCGGCTCACTGGGACATCAGTGTAACAGGGTTTAGGGACACAGAGGAACCTGTGAACTCACACACCTAGATTTTAAAGACTTCTGCTGCTGGGAGCTAAGCAAAAGCTCTACAGCAAATGCAATCCTTGGGGGACAATCACAGCCAGAGAGCAGTTCCCAGTGGTGCGTGGGAGAACACACAGAGCAGGAACCCAGCTCAGTTCCATTTCTGTGCTTCCCGTGATCTGCTGCTGGCAGAGGAGGCTTGTTACATGTAGGAGAACAGCAGGAAGGACTGCAAGACAGCCTTAAAATTCTGCATAACTTTGACAAGTTGGAAAACTGTTCTGCAAGTAATAGGATACAAGTGAGTTCTGAAAGGCATGCTCAGGCAGGATTAAATGAACAAACAGGAAGGCAAGGTCTTCAGAAGAAAGCTGTGAGCTAGGTGGGATCAACAGGCTGACCTTGAAATGAGTGTTAAGCTGGTGTAAAAAACTCAAATGTATGGGGATGCATAAACAGGAGTATCAGCTCCAGGGCACATGAAGCCATTTTTTCCCTCCACTCAGCACAAAGTCTCAGCTGCAGTACAGACTTGGGCTTTGAGCACCACACTTGAAGCCCAACGTGAACTAACTTGAGAGAACAACAAGAATGATTAGAGCTGAAAAAAACCATGACCTCTCAGGAAGACCTGAATACACAAGTTTTATTTAGGACAAAAGTATCACAAGGGTGGAGGGCAAAGACATGGGGAAACAGGAACATTGCAAAGAACAGTTCAAATATTTTTAAAAGATTACTTACTACAGGAGAAGGAATAGCTGTCCCTTATGTCCAAGGAATTAGGCAATAAGCTTGACCTGCAGTAAGGAAGATGTCTGGTTTCATATTCAGAACAAGTTTTAATGCTGAGGACAGCAAAGCACTCACTGGACTAAGTTGAAAGTAGAGCTGCTCAGGCTTCTGTTATGAATCACATTAGATGTGCAATACCAGTATGGGGCAGGAGACTCACAATCAGCCTACAGCTTTCACAGCCCTGCTTTTTTTTTCCTTAATGACAAATTCAATTTTAAGTCCCTGTAATGTTTTTGCTTATCCTCCCTACAGTGCATGTTGAGTTTCAATGAACTAGAAGTTACTTTTCTGATTTTTCAAATTAAAACTTCAGGTTTTGCATTATCAGGTTATTTTATTATTACAAAAAAAAAAGTCACACCTGCCCCATACTTCCTTCACACAGAAATAAATCCCCTTCAATCACCTCCCATGGCAGCATGCAAGTTTCAGCAATATTGCAGCATCCTGCTGCATCTTTCTTCTGACCAAGAGAAGCCAGAAGCCCATTACTTCAGAAAGGCAGGCATGCTTTGCCTTCTAACAGCCCGGCAGGGTGATGTAATGGCTTTCACTGATGTGGTGTCAGGGCACTGTCACACAAACATGCGCGTGCACCTCTTACACCCACTGCCTCAGGCTGGGCTAGAACTTCCTGAGGATGCAAAGTGCTACACACAGCAGCCAAATACTCCAAAAATAAAAACTAAGATATGCAGCATTCTAGAGATGGGGAGTTGAAGCAAAGAGCACTAGTCACAGCCAGTCAGAGATCACATTTAAACTGCAAAATCTAAAGCCATTAAAGCACAGAAGAATTAACTCTTAAGAGCTCAAGCATAAATAGGCCGCCTAAAAAGCATGAAACATGACAAAGTACTATCCTTTTTCACCCTCTGCAAGACTTTGGCACTGCAAGTATTTATCCAGGTACTTTCCTGCTTTATTAAATGACTTTCTTCTGATTTGTGAAGCATGAAAACAGAAGAGCAGCAGCAGTCGACCTTACCCTCCCCGCAGTTCAGCAATTTCTTATCCAAATATTGAACCAGAAAGGTCTGGTCAGGATGGGGTGCTAATGGAAGGAAAGGATGAAGTCAGCACGCACATATGCAGCCAAGCCCAAGAGGACTACTATGCATCCTGAGAAAGGAACAGGCCAAGTACCAGGCTGCAGCTGGAACTGGAACATGCTGGCTGATGTTCCAGTGCCAGCAGAATCTCTAAACCAGCAACACCCCTGTTGTCTCTTAACCTTTGGTAGCCTCTTACAACAGGCAGCAGCACTTCAGTTCAACCTCCAACTTACTCACATTTCTCAAATTCATCAAGGCTCAACTTTGCTGTTTCATTTCACCGCTTTTAAGAAATGAAAAGATGAAGTGCTGGGTACTTATTCCTTTCCCCCTTCCCACTACAAGAAATACATGCCATACTTTAGCCAATTCATGTAAGTAGTTCTTGAATGCTGTTTTCATTGACCCTCTCTCCTCTCATTTACTAAATACTACATCAAATTATGCTCTGAAGCACAGCAGCCGTCTTGAGGCATGCTCACACACCACTACCCTCCATTCCAACAGACAGCAATGAATTATTTGCCACTACTATCACACTGGGATAACTGGGCAAAGAAGTTCCTTTTTTTTTTAAACTATGATTGTAATTTCAACTGTCAGTTCATCAAAAACACTATATAAACATACAAATAGATCTCAGGTATCTAAATGGAGACCAGCACTTAAAAAAATCAATAAATCACACCCTCAAACAGTCCACAGATCAGAAGTTTCCTAACGTTATGAAAACATAACATGATACAATAACCACCTGCAACCTCAATGACTATTTACATATTGACTAAGAAATGCTGAGCTGCAGAAGGCAGAACCCCAGATCCAGACCCATCCTGCCTTAACTATGTTCCCACAATTCTGTTTTATAACCTACATCACACCTGAGGCTCCCAACTTTAACCACTTCCATATTCTGCGTACTATTTTTGTACTGTGGAAGCTGATAAAGTCACAGGGTTCGACAGATCCAAATGACACACAGCTTTTGTCAGCTGCACCCTTCCTTAAACACGATAAACTCTCACCCCTCTAAAAACAAAGGAGGTCAGATCAACAGAAACCTTGAAGGAAGACAGAAAAGTGCATTTTTCATTGGGAAAGCAGAGGGAGTTAAAGAAGAAGAATCTTTAAAACAAGAATTTTCATTATAAACAAACTTTTGAGGGCAGAATAAAGAACAAAAATATCATACAGCATCCCATCGTAACTGTATGAGATGGATGAATACTTTACCAAAACAAAATCTGAAGCCATAATTAAGAAGGTGAAACATAACACATGTGCACTGCACTGAAGGAATGATTTAGAGCCACTGACATCAACACAAGCTGTGCAGAGCAAAAATTAAACATGCTGCAATAATAATCTGAACTGCCCAATTAGGCTAAAAAATACATTTACCCTACAAATTAAACAACCTCCCAAACCCCTCGAAGGCATTAATACTGTTCACAATGTTACTTGAGATGCAAATCAGGGACCTAAAGTTAATATAACACCAACAGAAGTTTCTATTATTCCCATTCATGGCTCAAGGGGAGGGGACAGTAGAAGAGAAGCTACAGCCTTATTGTATGAGGTCTTATTAGGACAGTAAAGGTTTTCCTTCATTTTTAATACCTTCACTTTAATGTAGAAATGGGCAGGTTAAGAATGTGATCTTTCACAACCCAAGAAAACTGAAGTGAATTAACAAATAAACAGCAAGTCAGTTGTCAAGGCTGGCTGGATGAGGGGAGTCTTAAGCAGAAACAAGTATTCCTGTAAGAAAATGGAATTTAGATCCTGTCTTCCAGCATCACAGATCTGAGGCTGAAGCACAGAAGTAAAGGTATAGACAGTGGTGCTGTAGTTATTTCTTCAACTATTTCCTGTACCAGCTGGGTTCCAATTTTGAAGCTCAGCAAATGCAGAAACAGCTTTCTTCCATCTCAAACGCCCTCCCCACAATGAGGTGCAGGTCTTGGTACCCAGAGGCAGTTTTGCAAATGACACTTCTAATGACAGCTCTAGGCAAAATGCTGTTTGATTTCACAGCCTTGGCTCTATCTGTACAGACAGACCCACACACACTGAAGAGCAGTTGCCACCACTGGCACTGGATGTCCCAAGCTCTGGGCCTGATACACCACTTACAGAATTCTCCCCAGTGCCTTCCCACAGTTTAATTTTCACTTAAAGCCATGCTGTCATATCAGGTTCAGAGCAATGATGTGAACATCAGGTGATCAGAACCCTTGATCTTACTGTTAACAGCCAACATGCAGAACATGGCAGCTGCATTTCACTGAAATACTCTCAAGTCCAAAGAGCAGAAAGCCAATTTTATTAGTTTTGTTTTTGTAACTCAGAAAATATCCTAACTGAAACACTTCATATTACCTTAAAGCATAATATTCAACTGCTTCTTAAAAAACAGTGCTGTCAGTAAACTGAGAGCCATAACCCAGATAATGTATTTAGTAACAACCCTGCCTACTTCCTCCCCTCAACCAAAAAATTAGCAGAAACATGGCCTTCAGAAGTTATTTACGCCCACTGCAAAGCATTAGCAGTTAGCTGAGCAGCTTCTTGCCAGCTTGCTAATAGTATTATTCCCCAAAACAACCAAAAAAAGCCAAAATAACACCACGTGTAGAAAGGACTATGTTAAGAGCTGACAGTTACCTTGATTTCAGGTTTCTCTGTTCTCAACAGTACCAAAATATCCAGCTGGATCATCACAAAAAAAAATTTGTAGAGCAGCCTAGAAAGGAGTTAAAAATATGCCACTCCCCCACTCTCCCCCTTTTTTTTTAACAGACCTCCTCTTGAGTGAGAATAAAATCCTTAAAAACCATTTTCTGAAAATGTGACTGTCTCAATCCCCCTAACACTGTTTACAGTTAAGAGAAACCAACAAAGTGAAGGTGTTGTTCTTTTTAAACAGAGTCATCACCGGATTGCAGTACTTCAGTGCTAAGATCCCTTTAAGGACACAAACTTTATGACAACCAAGAAAAGCACACTGTCCATGTAAATGGCTCCCTCACAGGTGTAGAGTCAAGAGATTAAAACTTACCTACAAAGAAAGTATCAGACTCTACACTGACTTCAACCACCTGTATTTCTAGGATGAGTTTCTTCCCTAACATTGAACAGGGCTCCTTCTGCTGATGAACCCTTCCCTCAGGAGTGCTCATAAAGCCCTCCACAGGTTTTTGTGAGTAGTTTCACCTCTTCAGTAAGACTATGTTACTTATAAATATCTAAAGTAAAAGTTGCACATAATTCCACAATGGACAGGAAACCTCTTCTATTTGAAGTATAGTACCTGCAAGATCACTCTTACACAACTATCAGATCTCAAGAATACAGTAATCAAAAAACAGTCCAAGAAGTTTATTCCACAATGTTGTAGTTTTGTAACAAAAATTACAGTTTAAAGCAAGCAAAGTTTTGTCTACAAAGAAAGCACAGAACTTGTGAGCTTGCAGGGGAGAGAGAGGCTCACTGTTGCCAAAATATAAAATTTCTGTTTATATTATGACCATCAACATACACAGAAAAATGTAAATCATAACATAAATACTAATACTTTCCACTAAAGGCTTAAGGAGGCTTGTTACTAGTATTTAAGACAACTCAAAGCAGAACCAGAGAGAACAAATTCTTAGAACAAAACTCAAAGCCAGCATCAAAAAAGTGGAGGAGCAAGGAAAGAATTGTGTTTGGAAAGTTTTAAGTACACCATGATTCTAAAGGGAATAATCTATCAAACCACAGGAGGTGACTAGAACTGCCATCATCACTGCTAACACAAAGGAATGTAGACTGGGGGGAGGCAACAGAGGAAGGGGGAGAAAGCACAGAGAAGGGAAAAGGAGAAGGGACTAAAAAAAGGAGCCACAGTAATGGCTACCAGACTCTCAAGGAATTCCTAAAGGAAAGAATAAATCCTTCAAGGTTTTGTTTTAAATAAAGCAATCCATGCAATAAATTGCAGTCTTCTCAGTACAGTCAGGCTTTCAGTTTATCTGCCCACCATGTTTTCATAAATATAGTTTTACACCTCTACAAAACTTTCAAAGCTCAACACAATGGTTGCAAATATAAATATTTCTTCTTTCAGCCTCCTCATTCTTCTGAATCATAGTACCCTGCAGAAAAACAGCTTTTCAAAAGGAAATCAGGAACTTTAACCATCCTGAACTTAAAATATCCCTTTACAATTACTTAACCAACTTCAATCCCCCAGCTGAAGAGACAATAACTATGGGTTACGCACTGGCAGGTAAAGGCCGCTAGAGGACTGCCAGATTACCACAGGAACATCCCAAAGGGGTATCATACCATTAGGGGCTGATCTTGCAGATCACTACTTTGAGTTTATGTCTAATAGGCAGCATTCACTTCCATATGATGAAGAGTAGCATCTTGCTGCTAACGCAAAAAAAAATAGGGCTCATTAAAAATAGCAGACATGTTAATATGAACAGTATTTCACAGAAATTCAAAACAAGTGGGTAGTAAACCCATTTTCTAGTTCAGAGTTCCACTAGCTTATGGAGAGCTACTTGAAATGTATATTTTAGTCTCCTGGCTCTGAGTGCAATTCTTCCGGGAGTTTTTGGAAGCTCAGTAACAGCAAGGATACAAGCTCTTTGCCTTTAACAAGTACACTGCACCTCCAATAAAACCAAATCAAGTAACATGCTTCATCAGGAAAGTTTTTGCTATTCAGCAAACATTGTGCTCCACATTTCATAAGCCCGACTCGAAGCAAGCAGACCATTCACAATTAAAACACACCCAGAAACATTTCAGCTTGCCACAAGAGATACAAACTTACTGGTTCTTGCCAAAAATGGCAAATTTTTCTGACAAAAATAGTTTTTATCAGTCAGGCAAATGAACGGGAGGCAATGCAACAGTAAATGCTCTAATAAGTGTTCTCAAGAGCTAATTTTAATGTAAGCACAGCGAAACAGAAAATGGATTTGACCAGCTGGTTCAACTCATCCCCAGGCCTAGCACTCGTGGTGAAAGCCAGGGACTTAATGGGTCAGAATCACCCAGCCCCTCTCAACGCTGCAACCCCAAAGCTGAGGTGCTGCTCCAAAGCTTCTGAATGCTGGGATGCAGATGTCATTCCCTAAAGGGGAAAACGCCTCAACTTTTCCATCCCAACCCCAGGAGTTCAGATCCCTGAACATCAATCCTGAGAAGCCTCCACAACGAGCAGCTGCTCTATCTCATAGGACCTAAAGTGACTTCCTGAAACAGCACCCTGAATTTCAACCACATATTTCTATCCAGCCTTCCAGCAAGCCAGAAGACATTTAGTAAGCCAAATAACCCGAACAAAGCCATGTTACTGCCCTTAGAAGAGCTGGGATAACACAAAGAGCCCATTCACTCGCCCACTGACCCCAACTGGTCGTTACACTTCGGGGCCATAAACTAGAAATCAACTTTCCTATTGCAGAAGGGAGGGGAAGGAAGAAAATAACCACCGTTTCCACCCAGGAATCATTATGGAAGGCAGCTATTGTGGAAAAACATGTACTTCCTCAGAGGTAACTCTATCCTTGAGCCAGACAAGGGGGAATCGCCTCAAAATCGCCGGGGTACGTGCCTGCAGACATGTGTTTGCAGGGCAGAGGCACAAAGGAATGTCCGAGCCCCGTCGGGGCCGGGCACCTTCCCTTCCCCGCACGGCTGGGCCAGGCCAGGGCCTTGGGAGACACGGCAGCGCCGCGCAGCCGGCCCGTATCCCGCCTCAGCAGCGCCTATGAAGGCTAGTAACTTAAATTCTGGGGGTTACGGGCTTTCTGCCCCCCGGTGGGGCCGCCGCCTCCGGCTCTCAGCGGGCGCACAGCAGCAGCCCCGGCGGTGCGGGGCGAGCGCGGCCCGGGCCGACCACCGACAATAACAACAAAATGCACAATATCCACATCGTTTTACCTATCTGTCGAGGTAATTGGAGGGATGAGCAGCCTGGAGCCCTGCGGCAGCAGGACGTGCCGCTGCGGGGAAGCGCAGCCTCGGGGTGACACCCCCGCCCCGCAGGGTCCCCCGGGCCGCGCTCGCTGCCCCGCCCGCCCGGAGCTGCGTGGAGCCCACGGCCTCCTGGGCTCCGCGAAGGGGGTCCGAGGATGGTGGGGCCACCTCCCCTCTGCCCCGCACTGCCTGCGGGCCGCCAGCGGGGCTGTTGCCTGTCCGGCTCCTGCCTGAAGGGCTGTTATTACCTGTCCGGCTGTTGCCTGCACAGCTGTTACCTGTTACCCGCCCGACTGCTGTTACCTGCCGACCGCGCTCGTTGCTCCCCCCGCCCCGTGCCCCCCACGGCAGCCGCCGGTACCTGCGCGGCCGCGCCGCCTCCCCCGCGCGTATGGACCGGGCTGCTCAATGGCAACCGAACAAAACACCGCCGGCCGCGCCCCCTTCACCGCCCGCCCGCGCCCATTGGCCGCGCCGCCCGCCCGCCGAACCTTGACCCGCTCCACCATTGGCCGGCGGCGTGGCCCGGCCCCGCCCACAAAGGGACGGGGGGCGGGCGCTGCCCCGGTCGCGGCAGGGATGCGCAGCTGTGGTGCCGGGTGGGGCGGGGAGCACGCGCTGGACTACAGCCCCCAGGAAGCCTTGCGGCGGCGCGCCTCTCTCATTGGCTGGGCAGCGCACGTGCGGAGGGGCGCGGCCTGCGCGGGGTGGGGCGAAGATGCGCTACTCGCGCGTGGGGTGATGACGTCATCGCGTGCCCGGATGGAGCTGCAGGGGGGATGCGCACTCTCGTCGTCCTCGTCTTTCTTCTGCGTCTTCGTCCTTTTCCTCTTCCTCCTCTTCCAATTTCTCTTCCTCCTCCTCCAAACTCTTGGAACCCTTTCTGCCTGTGCTCATTTTGCCCCCGGCTCCACTGTGGATTCTGGTGCATGGGAAATTGTAGTTCATTTGGTTCCACGGTCCTTGTCCGTATCCTTGGCAGGGATTTGGCTCCATCCTTGAAATTAGATTTTGTTCGCAGAATTGCCCACTGGAAACAAGTTATCCCTGAAGCATTTCATTGCTACATCCTATTCAAGCTTAGAATTAATGATTTTATTATTTTTTAAAGAATGAAGTCACTATAATGCGTTTGCTTGTCACAGCCAGGCCGAGGTGCGGCGGGACCAGGGGTGACACCCGAGGCTGCCCCCAGAGCCCCCCGGCCTGAGCCGCTCCCGCTGCTCCCGTCCCCTTCCCTGGAGCCAGCGCTTGCCGGCGCCGTGTCCGTGTGCTTACACTGCCCTCTGCTTGGCCGCTCTCTACTTCCAGTCACACCCGCCGGGAATTCCTCATCGCCCCCCAAAAATGGAGGGCAGAAAGCCACCCAACATCTGCAGCTCGCTCCACAAGAAACGTTCCTATGGGAGTTTCTCAGAGGCGGCCGTGAGTCAGCCGGAGTGAGGAAGTGGGATGTGTTTGGACAACAATTACACCGTGCGCTTGTCAGGGCAGAGGCTGCTTTATGTGGGTGCATAATCCTTAACGTCATGAGAAACCAAACCCTGATTTACTGCTGCCCACAGGCCTAACATTAGTGCGGTGCAGGTATTTCTTATTCGTGGTAACTGTTAGCAAGCTCTTCTTGTCCCTGTGACAACCATCTGTTGTTTCAGCCTTCAGCAACCTGTTCTGTGTTTGCACATGGAGTTGTATTTCACTCACCTTTCCTTCGACACACGAGTTTTTCAGCTGAATTTACCTTATTGCCCTGTGAGATTTTGCTGAATTACAGGACAACACTGCAATAGATACCCAAGTTAATGTCTCAATGCAGAATCCAAACCAAAATTGTGTTCCTGGGAAATGCTTACTTTGGCTAGCTTACTTTCAAATTTTAACCTTAAGAGACCAATAAATTAAATCCAATTTTATTTTAAACAGCATAACCAGGTTTTGCTGCTGGTCTTCATCACTGTCCTCCCGTCTTTGCACTCTGTACAACCCCACAGTACTTTCTTCACATAGTTTTCCAAGATTCCTCTCCCTGATTTTACAATGAATATTTAAATCAATGTTCTAGTTCTCTGTAAGATCAACACATACCTCTCTTCAGAAAGATCTTGCAAGCGATTACAGGTACACAGAAGAAAGTACACAACTTTCTCCCATCGCTCAGCCCTGGCTCTTGAAATGCTTTGTGATTGTGCTCATTTTGCTCCTGGCCTTGTTGTGGATTCTGGTGCATGGGAAATTGTACTTCATCTGCTTCCATGATCCTGTCGTATCCTTGGCAGGGATTTGGCTCCATCCTGTAATCAGTTTTTGTTCACAGAATTCCCCATTGAAAACAAGTTATCCCTGAAGCATTTCATTGCTAAATCCTTAGCCAAATTTAGAAATAACTTTTTTTTTAAAATAAAGTCTTATATAATTTTGTCTTTCACAACCATTATAAGTATTCCACTGGAGTAGAGCAGCACAGGGGTGAGATTTTGACATAAAACTGGTATTCCTTTACCTAGGACTTCAGCCATTTCCATAGTTTTCAAACATCGGTGTTTCCATGATATTTTTCCTCCAGACTCCTTTGCTGTTTCTGTTTCAAGCAGGGTAAAACCAGATGGAACTTGGTGTATCTGAAACTGAAGTTTCTTGATTGCAACTGCTCAGTCACAGCCGTGGCTGCAGCATTGGGGGAGCCACATGAAACGGGCACAGCTGCACTTCCCCAACAGCCAGGGCTGCTGCTCTCAGCTTCCACAGGCTGGGTATTTCCATCTAGGGCAAAACTTTGCAGGAATTAAACTAACTTATGCATTAGATAACTCTCTAAACTTCTTTCTCTTCTTCTGTAATGCTCCCCTGTAATTTCTCCCCTGATTTATCACTTTCCACTTTCTTCTCCGACCTTATGTGCTTTTTTCCCAATGTGACAATGGCTCTATACTGGCTTCTTCTGGGATAGAACTGCTTTTACCTCTCTGTAGTCTCTGTAGTCCAAAACCATGTGGGAAGATGAGCCTTTAACTAGAGATGTTACGGAGGTGGTACCTCCTATGATCCCAAAACTTATCAGATGGGCAAACCACATATGGTAGTCAACAAAAACTACGGGACGGCGAGGGAGACAGGAGTGAATGATCATGTCTGAGACAGGGCAGGTGGTAGCTCTAATCAATGTCACTCGGTATTCAACCAGAGTCTTCTTTCATTTTATACCCAAGAGTAAAGCCCTGGCAGTGATCCAGTTTATAATTCAGATCTTGGTAAACACAGACCTAAATTTCCCTCATGACAAGGTTCGATAGTAATTGTCTAGCACTTTAAATATCTAATTACAAACATGCTACCACATGGTAAAGTGGTCCGTGTCTGTTCACTCAACTGTGTGTCTTCAGGAAGGGCCATCTGTTTCCAACAAAACAGTGAGACACGAATGTAGGCAGGTTTCTAAATTAAAAAGAAAAAAAGAAGAGAGAGAGAGAGGAAAGAAAAACTAAAGAGAGACACAAAGCTGTCTTTACAATAAGGCACAAGCTGAAATAGGTGCAATCAGAATGAGCCTCAGGAGACAGTTTTCACCTGGGGAACCAATGGATGGCATGGCCTCTCTAAGACATCCTTCTGAGCATTATTTTGTGCACCTAAACTGCTGCATTAAGAATATGGAAGTCTTCACTACAGGATGAGTTTGGTCCATCTTGACCCCTATGTTCCATAAAGAAATAGCAGGTCCTCTAACCTTCTGTCTCCACACTTAGGTCATGGACCCAGGTATTCAAAAAAGGGAATGTTTTCCCCTCCTCAGAACATGGCAGATAGGCATGAGTGACACTCTGGCACTGCCTCTTGGGCAAAAACAACAGACAGACCTTAATGCTACGGGTGTGTTACAGCTAAGCTGCCGCCGATCTAGGCAAATTACCTCCTAAGATCAGGAAGGGAAGCAGAGGAGACTATGCAACTCAGTTCTTTTTTTGTTATTATTTTCATACTGTTTGTAGATAAGGAGCCCAGCAGCTATTTGATGTAAGGTCATGAAGTGTAAAAATAGTTCAGACACTCCATAACATGCACAGCTGCTTGTAAGGGTCAGATGAGTATTTCCAACACTATTTCAAACAGATTGCAAAGTGGATGCTGATTAGATCAACATTAGTAAGCCAAAAGTCAGTGTATTTACTGCATGCAGTGGTCTTTTAACAATGAACTACAGAAGCAAGACAAGTGTGTTGGGATAGCAGGTCTCAGTTGGGATAACAAGTCTCAGGTAAATTTACCCCAAATCATGGTATTTCTCTTCTTGTAGCAATCGCCGTTGGCCATTCATCTGCTTTCCCGTAAAATGTATACAGTGGCAAAGGGGCCTCTGTTTTAAAAGACAAATTTATGAAGGTGTATCAGAAAGAGTCCAGATCCAATAACATCCTTCACCGATCCTGTTTCCCTGAGGGTCACTTTGCAGTCCCCGTGAGGAGCAAGGCAGCAATGTGGATTCCATCTCCCAGCCCAGGGAGTCCCCACGCAAGGGGGTGAAGAAAGACACTTTCAGAAGTGTCAGAAGGACTGACTCTGGAGTCTGACACAGAGCAGGTGCAGGAGACACTGCTTGGGTATTAAGTTCACTGTGATGTTCTTCCTGTTTTGAGGGGATGTTTGAGCATGGCTGAGCCTCATCAAAGCTGCTTTTCACACTTCTCCATTCTCTCTGTTGAGCAGTTTCACAGGTTCTGGGCACAAGAGGAAGTTCTGCCACTAATTATATATGTCAGTTGGTGGGTTTAATGTAAACCTTGCTCAGACTGCTCAAATAGATGAAGTTCTTGTATAATGTGCTTTTCCTTACTTACATTCACAGGCTTGCTACAAATGAGATAAAGCAGTAAGAGTGCTAAATAAATAAGCTGGAACTGAGAAGCAGAGCAATGTTCAGCATCAAAATCTGAAACAAGTAGAGGGCTGACATGCTGGGATGTTAAGAGTCAGGGGTCTCTCACATACCACTACGAGCTGGCTAGATATTATGTTCCATGTGAACTCTTAAAAGGATTTTGAAAATGTTGAGTTAATCATGACCAGATCAGATTTTATTGGATTTCATGGAAGGGTGACTCCATCCCATGCCCCCTGAAAACAGCTGACTTGTCCTACGCCCAGCCTTTCACCTCCATTACCTGTTACTCCAGCTTCACAGTTGCCTCTTTCTTCTTAAATTGAGCCAACTGGCCAGGATATACTTCCTTTTTCAGGGTATGAATTAGCCACCGGATTTCAGAGAGGGCCAATCAAGCTCCATGTGCTGAGCCAATACAACATTGTTCAGCTTTTCATTGCAGTCCCAGAGGAACAGCCCCACTCCTGAGAACTCTAAACCACTAAGAGTTCAGCCAAAGCATCTTCTGCCTACTCAAGTTTCTAGTCCTTCCTACATTCGTTTCCAAGTGCCTTGTTCTTTTTGCAGTATACAGCACTTCCTTCCTAGCTCTTTCCAACACTTGTCTGCTTTTCCAAATGGCCTGTTCATGTCCTGACTGATCTTTTTCTCAGCCCAGAACTTTTCCCCAGTTTGTGTCTCCTTGAAAAAGCCAGGGGCAGCACAGGTGCTTCAGGTACATGCATCCTGCTGCTGGAGTTCTCAGGTTTGCAGATTTTCTGCCAGGGCTTGCAGAGCTCCTGCAAACTCCTCTAGTGATTTCCAATACAAGGCGTAGGGAAGGCATATCATTAACAAATAAATTTGATTAATAAGCCCTGTTACTTAAAGCCCACTCTGCACAACATATCACGCTTGTTATGGTTCACCATCCTTAATATAGAATTTCTGTATGAACCATTTCGTCTGCTTCTCGTTTTTTATGAGATGAGGTTAGGGGGGTTTTTTGTTTGGTTTGGATATGGTTGGTTTTGCTTCATTTTGGGGTTTTTTGTTGTTTGTTTTTGTTGGTGGTGGTGTTCTTGGTTTTGTTGTTGTTGTGGTGCAGTTTTCAGTTTGTTTTGTTTCGCTTTGGTTTTTGTTTCAAGGAGATGGTAGTTAGCACTGTTTTGGTACTTTTCTGCTAAGACAGAAATTAGCAAAGTAATTTTCCTGTGGAGAGACACTGGATAAATACTTTGTTAGTGTTAAAATTGTATATACCTGCATAGGTATTATTTTCTTTTATTCTGCCTCAAGCTCTGCAATGAAGTGGTGGAAAATGTGCACTGGGCAGTGCCATGGTGTCAGGCCTTAATATCTTTTACCATCTCTCAGGAAACAAAGATCTTTCAAACATGAAACTTTACTGGAGAACAAAGTGATTGCAAGCCAATAATATCTGTATGTCATTTCATCTCATTCCTAAATTGACTGTGGTTAGATAAAGCAGGAACTATTTTAATCCTCAAATCAAACCAGGGATTTGGGGATGAATTTTACTTGTGTTTCAGCCAAGCAGAGTGATATGTACCCAAGATTTTAACCATGAATTCTTCACATAGATTTGTGCATACTAACCATTGGGTATATTCAAGTATTGAAGGGTTTTCTCTTACATCTTATATTTCTGGATAATTTGCCCTGCAGAAGGCAGTTCAAACACCACATTTCTACTCATGCTCCCAGATCTTCCTGCTCTGCCCCAGCTGAAATCGTAGCCTGTCAGAAATCCTGTCCCAGACACATAAGTGACAGCTCGAGCCCATTGTGATTCAAATAGAACTCTTCATTTTCTCTGTTTTCCCCTCAACTAACCCAATCTCATCCCATCCAGACCCACTGACTTCTGCTGCAGTGGCTGTCTAGCCATGTCCTTTAGCCACACGAGCCTCCTCCTCCTAACTCTGGTGGCTTTATTTTCGTGCTCTATTTTTGTTGTATCAACCACACACTCCCCATCTTTTCATTCAAAGCCCTTCACAGCCTGTTCTGCCTCTGTCTATCTTTCAATAAAGCAAAAGCTGTTCTGCCTCTTGTGCCCCCCAGACACTCTGAACTGCACCATAAGATCATCCAGTGTGACCTCTGCTTACCTCAGGCCTTTACATTTAACAAAGGTACTCATATATTAAGCCCAAAGGTTTCAATTAAACTAAAGCATTTTCATTCTCAGGAGAGTAACCTGTGTTTCACAAGCAGAAAACAAGAGTGATCACCATGGCCTGAGGCTTTTTTATGATGACCTGAATGATTCAGGAGGTCAGCTGGCTATAGAGGAAGGGGATAAAAAAAGACAAATGAATCTTCATGTCCCTGTTTCCCTGACTGAGAGGGAAATGTCTTCCTGACCCCCAATCAACCCTGTGCAAGGGAGCAAGAGACATCCATCAGTCCTGTAGAAAGAGGGGTTTCCTCATCACCTCCAAGTGCCCACATAAACTGTTGTGCATTTTGAAGTATGAGACATCTAGGATGTTTCTGAAGAAGAGAGGAGATAATATTGGAGCTGATACATTTTAAAATCTGTTTTAATGAAACTTGGTGTCTTTTGAATTTGTTTCAAGGCTGACTGACTAAGATGCAAGTCCTGGCTGAAACTTTTTCTGCACTGGGGGTAGGAGAAAACCTCACAGGTTTGTTTGTTTGTTTGTTTGTTTGTTTGTTTGTTTGTTTGTTTTTCATATGTTCTCTGTTGTCTGAGACCACAGGAGCTGATTAAGAGGCCTTGTCGTCAGTGGAAATACTTGCAGGGTGTTTTCTATTCATTTGGGTACTTCCATGAATTTTGTGCAATCTCTGAAAGGTCTCTAACCTCTACCAAACTCAGTTGAAGTTGCCGAGCTGGTTTTAAATCTGTTACATCGTGTACAGATTTGCACAGACAGGCACAGATGACACGCAACAGTGGCTGTGTGTTATCATAGAAGCACAGAATGGCTTAGGCTGGAAGGGGCCTCTAAAGGCCATCTAGTTCAACACCCCTGCAATGATCAGGGATGTCTTCAACTTGATCAGGTTGCTCAGAGCGCCAGCCCACCTGGCCCTGAATGTGTCCGGGAATGGGGCATCCCCCTCTGGATAACCTGTGCCAGTGCTTCAGCAGCCTCACCATAAAAAATGTCTTCCTTTTATCTAGTCTAAATCTATGCTTTTTTCCTCCCTCATCTGCGATACTGTTGGTTAAAAGCAGATTTAATTATAACTGTTATTTGAATGCCAACCTGGGGTCCATCAAAGGCTGCCCACAAAGCCTTACTCCCAGAAAGAAGGAACTGAGCAGGAAGAGTGTGCCACAGGTACTGGGCTCAGAAAGCAGCAGTGAAACCCTCCAGCTCCAAACCTGTTACCCACAGGGCGAGGCTCCATGGTTTCCTCTTGAAGCTAATGAAGCATCTCACGGCTTAGTTTAAATCAAAGGCAAGTGCAGTGCATTGCTGTGTAAGCAGCAATACTTATTTAAAATCACACGAAAATGTCTGATTTCAAACTGCAATAGAGCAACACAATGAGGACCACCGGAATCATAATAAAGATCAGCCATGGTACCTCTGTCTTCTTTTTACACTAGAAAAAGACACCTCTTGGCTTTTGCATGCCTCTTGGCAAGAATTGTACACTATTCTGTGTTGGTGCACTGCCCAGCACAACAGGGACCATCACAAGAGTTCCTAGGTTCTTTGGGTAGATAAATAATAATGGTAATCTGCAAGCAAGAAAATTCTTTGAGGGTTCAAGGCAGTGAATTGTTTTCTGTGAAGCAAAAAATGGAGCTTGACCTCCCAGAAAAATCACTTAAAATACTCTGCATACAGATCTGTAGATCCCAAATGCAGGGAGGCCACTGGAAACAACTGAAAGAATTCCTCTCACCCCACCCCAAGAGTTACCATCAAATATGTGTTTTGAGGAAGAAGTGCAATCTTTGGGTGTATTTTTTCTGTTTCAGTTCTTTCTTAATGTTCTAAAGACAGCGGATACTTATTTAAAACAAGCATTTCAAACTTTGTCATTAAAATAGCTGTTCTGATTTTTTTTACATTTTTAAACTCATTATGTATGTCTGTATGCTGAGGCCTTCTGTGAAAAAAATTAAAGGCAAGCTTCATGGGAGCAATGTATTTTTTTCCTGGTTACCAACCTTGTACAAATTAAAAGCACATTAGCCACTTTGAAAATAAATCCAACTGCAGTTCAACCTCTTTGGAGTTTTAGTTTGAAGATAGCAGTGGCATTCCACTGACTAAGCCACTTGAGTGAATTGCCTGATTTTGCTTAGTTGCCTAATTTCCTGTTGGGCTCACATTTTGCCTAATTCAAGACAAAAAGACCCCTATAAATGGGATAAATGATTGAAATTGCAGAGCTGGACATAGTAATTTGATTGCAGTTCAGCATGTGCCTCTCTGAACAGAGGTAGGATTTCTGAGACATACATATAAGTAACCCTAAAAATGTCTTTAATTCAGCATTTTCTTCCCTTATTGAATTACCCATCTATGTATCTGAGTATCTGTTATCAAAGGTCTTCTCCTTGTGTCCAGGGTTTAATGTGTGTCCATGACAAGTTTCCCCCTGTTATGACATCACTCTTGAGGCTCTAAAACAGGACAAAATGTAAAGCAATAGGAAGTGCTGTGGTCTGTTCTTCATAAAAGCTCTCTAGCAGTAATTAGGAGTACATTTAAAGCAGATCTCCTTCTCTGCCTCATTTTTGCAGTGATAGGCTTTAACTTTTCAATACTCAGGATTGTGAATGGGACTAAAGCTATGGCTTTAGCCATAGCTTATAAATCATGGCTATATGATACATAGAATTTAAATTTCTAACCTGATTGTTCCACACACCTTTCCTTTATGTATTGCCTACCATGCTATAAAAAATTACTGGGCTATAAAAACTTAAAGTAAAACTGTTGGCTTTTTTCCTTGCTTCCTTCCTCAGTGAGGCGGACTGCCAGCGTGGGGTTATGTATCAGTTAGATCAGGGGAATAGTTTATGAATTTAAAAGTGCACTTTCTCTGAACACCATCAGCCTGGGCTAAGCCGGATCATTTTGGGAAAGGCTTTTCAGGCAGCTCTCCCTAAGAACACAGTCTTTCCACAGCACTAGCCGTGGTCCAGGAGCTCCCAGCATGTCACCTGTGTGGGGCTGGAAGCTTCAGGGATTTGAATGCCATATAGACCAAGGCTAAATTAAAATCATTGCAACACCCTTTTACATGGTCAGTTCCTGTAATATCTGTTCTTCAAGTAGCTTTTCTGTCAAGAACTTGGTGGTGGATTGAGTACAAAATTAATATAGTTGAACTGAACTCCCGTATTTTAAAATGTTAGCTTGGCTTTGGATACTTGAGGCTGACGATTCTGAAAGGGCTGTTGTGAACCACATTTCTAACAGTCTGATTTGCTTCAAAGGTGACAGATGGATCCTTCAGGAAATGAAAATACTGTGCCTTCTTTCCTGAAGATTATTATTAGTACTATTATTATTATTATTACGTATTGCTCTTGTATGAGTTTTCTTTATCAGATGGTCTGTTAGTGGCAGGGATCTTCTCACTGTGTTAAACATCTGGTTAATGGCCTAGGACTTCATCACTCTTTACAGATATTTCTAACGGGAACTGAGATCAAAGATCAAGTTAATGGAAGAAAGAACAATGAAAGATGAGAGCCAGTCCTCTTTTAGGAGGCACCAGATTCTGCACTGGTAGAGCTTTGTCTGATAGGTATTTTTCCATCTCTGATGACTGTAAGCCAGGTCCTGTGATCTTTATATTGACCAGCTTTGTATTTAAAACTACATCAGTAAGACCACACTTAATTTGGGCACATTTTTAACGCACTGTCCTTTCACTTCTTGAAAAAGCCATTTTACCTAGCAAGAGCTATGTAATACTGCCTCTAAAAATACTGTGCCTGGGCACCCTTATGGCCATGAACCAAAGGTACTGGCTTTTTCATGGTTGTGGAATTGGTCTGAAGGTTGCATCACTTTCTGGGTTCTTCCAAATAGAAGAATGTAGGTTGAGACAGGGAAAATAATTTCTCAGAAGAGCCAGCTACACATGGATCCAACAGCCTTTTGAAACTTTACAAACTAGGTAGTTCTGAGAGTGGGCTTCAGGTTTCCATCTATATAGGAGCAAATTTAACGATATATATATATAACATAAACATGACCAAGATACTATGACTGATTTGGGTGGTTCTGTTTTTATGTTCTTTTATTTTTAACCTCAGTGGGAGCAGCCATGGATTAAATTAAACCCAACACTTCCACATAACTGAAGAGGGATTTACAGAAGATGCAGACACTTTTCATGCCAAATGTTGTGCACATACAGAATGAGAACCAACAATTACAGTTAATTTCTGAGCCCGTGTTCTGTACACAAGAAGCAGCAATGTGCCTCCTTAGCACAACAAATGCATGGGGGAAGGGGTTTTGTAGGGAGGTTATGTATTTTTTTCAGTGCTGTCAGAACCTGGAAGCTGTGAAAGGCCTCAGATTTCTTTTGCATGCGTTTGTCCAGGCTGGCAGGAAGGTGCTCTGTCTGGCAGGGTCTGCAGGCTGGGACAGCAAAGGGCCCGGCCGCATCTGAGAGCCTGAAGTGCAAGTTGTGGCAGACAAAAGCAGCGCCTGTTGCATTCCACCTGTTATCTCCGGCAGTCAGCAGCGCTGCCTTCCCCCGCCAGCTGCCGGCATGTCCTGGCAGCGCCGAGATAACATTTGGTTCAAGATCTGCTCCTGACAGGTCATCGATAGAGTGAGGAAAACGAATACCTGGAGGGAGCAAGGCTAGATTTTCAGTTTGCTTAATTTATGGGCCAAGTCTCGCCCGGTACAATGGAAGTCCCGCTGCCAGTGCTTTCACCAGCTTTTACAGGATGTCATTTTGGGACATGAAAGGAGGTTTGAAGAACACTTTGCAGTGATGGTGGCTGACCTACTGCATTTCTGGTTACAATTAACAGCACATTCTCACCCACTCTCTCTGATTCTGCTTGTTCACAGGCCCGGGGGCAACCGGAATATCTTCTTTTGTCCCACGCTCCTTCATCACCGTGGCAACAAATGGGCAAATATTATAGTGTTTTCGTTTTTTAATTTGCAAGTAGACTGGTGAGTTTTCAAGACCACACACACACAGACACACAGTACATGTAGTTCAGACTCGGGGATTAGCACATTAAAACCATGGGTTTAGCCAGTAACTTGGGCTGTGGCCTGGCTCCGGGCCAATGCCCACTGGAAAACGTCCTCACCAAGTCACACAACACAGTGGTGACAACACAAGAATGTGGGCCATGTCAATGCCAGCCTGTGGGCGTTGTCACCAGCAATTACAGGGAGGTTGAGGTCCTCCCCAGGACCACCCTGAGTCCATCCTAATTGTGCCACTGGTGGAAACAAAGGTCAGCTCCTGTGCAGGGGTTTAAAAATTGAACTTGCACCCCCAAGGGAACACTGTAGCCCAGAGCCCGTGGGGACACCACAGTCACTAATCACTGTGGCCTGGGAATCAAAGGCACGATCTGCTTTAACAAGGGCAGTCCCCAAATGGAGGGGCAAAAGGAGTAACACCAGGAGTTCATCATCCACTGGGAACTGAGGGAGGGGATTCACCTCTGCCTCTGTGCACACTGAAACCCCTGTGTCACCAAGAACCCACCAGGCAATACTCGTCCATGCAGCACTGGGGCTATAGGCACACATGGAGTTCCAGTTTCTGGTTTGGAGTCTGGGAAGACATCCTTGCCAGCTACAGCTGCTGGAAGGTCTTGGCATGGCCATTCGGCTGATGGATCATCTGGCATCAGACGCAAGGGAGCTTGAAGGCTCTCATTTGCAGCCTCTGGATCCAAAAGCTAGCCAGAAGCTCTGAGTCTTTCCCTAACCTGCGGTTCCTTAAGCACCCTGCAACATCTGTATCACTTGGGTATTTCATGGGAAAATTTTCTTTTTGTTGGTTACGTGTTGCTGCTTGCACATGTTTTTTTTCCCCGTGTATCTAGACCATCTATTCTTTTCAAACGACAGATACTAAAAGTAGTAAGCTGTAAAAACATGTACCACCAGCGTTATAAAGAAAATCTCTTGGGAGATGGTAAAACAAACCCAGTCCCAAACACCCTCCCCTGGTCCACATTGCCAAACCACCTCCTTTTCTACCGCTCTGCCAACAACTCAATTCTTCCACAATACCTACAGGGAGGGAGGTGGTAGCAGATTAAAAAGCCAGGTTCCTCCCTCCCTGAGGTTTCCCAGCACGTATTGCCGGCCTGGGGAATACGGGGGAAGGGCAGAGGAAAGGCTGGCTCTGCCCTGCATAGGGCCGAGCAAGTTTTCAGCTGTATAAAAATTAAGTCCCAATCGCGCTGGAGCCGGTGTTGAAAGATTTCAGCAAGGCCAGCACTTGACCTTTCGCAGACAATAGCCCCGGCCCTAATTGGCAAGAGCTCATTGTGCGCCTTCAGCTGCGCTGAACAGGCGGGTTTCATGCTCATTCCCCCGTGGGCGCAGGTCTGGGGCTGCGGGCGGGAAGCGGCCAAGGTTTGGGGATTCCTGATTGTTCTATAATGCCACCTGCTGACTCGAGGGCGACGGCAGCCAGTGTATCAAAAGTCCTTTCACGGAGCCCTGCTTTTAACTTTAGTGCTATTTATATTAATGGGATCATTCAATGCACTTCACTCATGTCCTGATTTAGAGTCCAAGGACAACCCCGAGTTACAAATCCTGAGTGAGCACCGTAAGATATATTGGACACTAACTATACTGGCTTTTTGTGCTTCAGCTGGGTTGCGACTACGAAATATAATGAGGAGGTGATTGAAAAGGTCTTGAAACCCAAAATAATAACATGTCTGTTTATACCACACTGTGCTTGTTCGTGACTGAAGCAAGCACAAGCATCTGTGTGCCAGCACTACAATGTGTCTTCGCCAAGTGGCCAAGGTGGTAGGTAGGGGGCTGACATAAGGGGTTACTTTGTCTGGGAGGCACAGATCGTGCTTTAGCTACAAGCATCCACAGCAATTCATGCAAGGATGCATACAGAGAGTGGTAAGGAGGCTCCCATCCAGAAAAAGGCTGTGTACCATCTACTTTGCAAAGCCTGGGAAAGTGCAAACACGGACATGGAGTGGATGGTACACCGCTAATTTAATCTTTTATCAAACTGAAAAATCATGGCCCTTTTATCTGACAAAATTTGTACTTCCTGAACTCATCCAATTATGCCAGTGAGTCCTTGTTCTTCACCACTTCCCTGTCTTGACCAAAATTCAGTTTTCAGCTCCATCTCTGGCTGAACCCTTTTACTGAAGGAACATCTCCATTGCAAGGGTGTATGTGCTCCCAGCACACTTCAGCTACTTGTGCTGCTCTGACTATGCTCTGCTTGTCCCCTCACATCCATTCAAGTTCTCTTTCCCTAAGGTCTGGCTCTGCTGTTGGTCCTGGCACCAGCCTTATTTATCAGCTCCATAAATAACTGTTCATCCAGATCTCTACCAGCACCCACAGCAAATCTTTGCATCTTTCCTATGAGCTCCAGGCTGATGCTCAGGGTACATTTTTCAGAGGGCTTCTGATGGGCGGCTTGATGCTCTCCAGCACAGCAGAGAGAGGCACTGCAACGCCTTTGCACTGCTCTCCTCCTTCTGGCACCTTTATGGGGTCTAATTTTTTGTGCTGGCCTCCCACGCACTTCATAAAAGACGCACATTCAAGCAGGCTTTGTGCCCGGAAAGCAATTAAGCATCCAACTGTCCGATCTGTGTGGCCAAATCCTCAGCGTTCCCGGGGCTTCTCAGGTGCAGGTTCACACTGGTTCATCAGGTTTCCATAGGGGGAAGGAAATGTAATTTAGCTCTTTCAGTCTTAGTCATTGAAAATAAAAGGGGAGTAAGTGAAGCTTGTCTCTGGCTATAGGAATGGCAAACAAACCAGCCATGGTTCTTTATCTAAAAGTGAAATTTGCAAGTGAACAAGGCATTATAATTGATGCAGATTTAAAGATTTAAGGTGAGGCTATTCTGTGTTTCCTTTGAATGACAAACCTTATCTCGCTTTTCCCATCCCCTCCCTTTTTCTTCCCTTGCACAGCAAAATGCTTAACAATCATTTCTTCAGGCCCAGTCCTCAGAACTGCCATTCCCTACAACTTCAGCAGGTTTTTTTAGCAGCTGGAGGTGTTTAGCAAGCCTGAAAAAATCCCTCCATCAAACCTCTCTTTGATCACAAGCTGACCACAGAAATGTCACAATACCTGTGAGGAGCAGTTTCCCTGTGTGCTCTGGGTCACTCTGTGCCACTAACAAAACACTACATGTGATGAAACACCCCCAAATCACAACAAAGAAAATAACTATCTTCTCTACTGAAGATAGATCAGATGTGTTTTATTCCAGAACTGAATCAAACTTAACCTCTGGACTATTAACTGTGCACCCTGCTAAACTGGCAGTGCCTTTCATCATAAAGCTGTGGCCTGTGCCCGTCACTACTGTCCCAGGGAATGCCTGGCATGGCTTTGGGAATAGCAGGAATTCTTAAAAGGCCGTATGGATAGTCCAGAGCCAGCTCTGGCTCCCTCCAAGGTCCTCCAGCACTGTCTGAGCAGGCTTTGCATCTGCAGGGAAGTCTGGCCTCTCCTCATGCTGCACACCAGGGCTCACCAAGCATATGCACCTGCAGTTTCATAGTATGAAAAGCCATCAGGATGGGATACAGCACAGCCCAGGCACTGATTTTTGGACACTTTGTGTCTTTGGCCTAAAGGCCACACATGGGCCCCGAGGAAACCACAGCACCATAGACCTGTACATAGCTGGCTGTGCCACTTTTCTTTGGGGCTGAAAACAACATCTGCTGTTGTATTTAGCAACAGAGCTGTCAACCTGGAAAAGAACATTTTCACGTCTGGGACTTACCAGGGGACAAAGTCTTAAACTATAAACTCTGTTATGAATTTAACTCTGAATCTGAAACGCTAAAAAACACAGTGTGAGATTTGGTCTCTTCTGTTTGTTGAGACAGAGAGAACAGGGAGGTTAGAAGATGGATAGGAATGGCTGATGGCACAAATGTAGTCTTGGACAAACAGAAAAGTGAAGAAAAATTATTTTGTAACACTGCTACTAAATGACAGCCTTTAGCATACTAATGCGCTGTGTGATTACTGTGTGAGGGAGGTTCCTCACCCACCCAGAGGTGGATCCATGTAGAGATGGATTGTTTATCTCTCTCACACCAGCTCCTTTGCATGTAGCTGGGCATTGCATTGTCTTTGCCCCTCAGCTGTAACTGGGCAAGGAAAAAGAATGTGCGTAGAGGAATGAAAGCTGCAAAACCACTCAGACTTCAATCAAAGCAAGAGGCCACTGGGAGCAAGGAGCTCTAGGTCCTCCCGTTTCGATTTGCATTTTCCAACTACTGCAGAGGAAAATGAGACCTCATCTGACTGGAGGCAACACTGTCCACTGGAATGTCTGCACAGAGACACAGATGAGCCTTTGATGGATTAGCTCAGGTTTGAACGAGGTGCACAAAGAGGGAAACAACACACTGGAGAACAAATGGAAGCTAAGCACACCTTGGCAAACTGAGCTCTAGGGATTTTTTCTTATAACTAGGAATTGTTGAAATTGCTCTGAAAATGCTCTGCTGTATATAATAAAAGGACAATTTCACTAACTGAGTGGGTCAACCTTACTAGGTTATATACCTTAAGAGTAAGAACGGCCCAAATCATGTGAAGATTTAAAACAATCCATCTAGGAAAAGTGCTTTCCTTTGGTCAGTGCATTCAGTGAAAAGCAATTCCTGTTGCACAAGAGCAGGAGGAGGTGGAAGTGAAAGGGATCTACACGGATGCCCAGGAGCTGCATCCAGCACCCCACCATGTCTCCAGCGTGTGATTTTCCAAATGACTGACATCTTCCTCCTTGCTGTGCCCTCCATGGTCGTTGGAAGCCCCTTCTGTCTCATTTTTCTACCCTCTCAAATATTACTACTGCCCTGCCTTCTCATTTACCCAGAAATATCATCAACAGGTCTTTTCTCCACTCCTCTGCATCCTTAATACTGCCAAATAAACCAAATACACCAAGTGCAGCATCCTCACTGTCAGAAGCTATGAAGTACCATGCCTGTGAGTCATAAGTGTTATACGACAGTTATATCACAGAAACAAAGAAAATAATACCAGACTGTAAAGATTTTAAATAATTTTAAAGTAAAAACCTAAATTTTTAAACTCTAGCACACTTCTGTACAGCTGTTTAGAATTAATTGTTAAACTGTGTGATACAAAATGCAAAAATAAATTTGATTTAGTGGGCAGATCTTTTCTGAGTAAGTCAGAAGGTTGTAGGTTTAATAAAGAGTCAGTTTTAAATGATATTTTCTATTTTATTTGTTATATATTTATTATGTTTTCAATGCTTGAAATGAGAGTCAGAGAGAACATGAGAAAAACTTGGTTTGGGTGTTTATCTGAAGAACCAGAAGTCTGAAAACACACTTTGAACGAACATTTGCAGAAGTTCTGCCCAACCTTGCAGCTGCTAAGATTATTAATGCAAATTAAAGCAATACTGATATGTTCATTCCAGTCTGAAAATAAAGGCTGATGAGGGGTCCCATTAGAGACCAAAACTAAGCTACCTACTGTTTGCAGCAAACAGTAGGTGGGATGTTTTCCTGAGAGAAGGGGAAGCACCAGTACAGGACAGCCCGCTCACTTGTCTGGTTTAGAGCAATCTCAAGCCTTTGCACGCTGGTAATCTTCCCAACTCAACTCCAGATGTTAAGGCTGGCTGGCTGGAGGAAGGAAGGGAAGATATGGAGAAGAAAATGCACTAGATATCCAAGATTAGAAGTTATGCAGTCTCAGGCATTCATAAAGGATGGGAGCTTGCCAAGTCCTCCACATATGGGATGGAGATTTGAAAGTGGGAAACAGCTGCTGTTGTCCTGTGCTGCCTCCCAGGCCATGGAATTTGTGCCAGTGGCCACAGCCCACAGCCAGAGATGGAGAAAGACCCTCAGTGCAGAAACCCAGCTAGATGGTGGAGTTAGAGCTGACAGAGAACAATCTCATCCAGGAGAATCATGCCTGACCACCAGACCACATGTGACCCCTAACAAGGACAGGTGGGCTCCTCTTACACCCCCTGGGATGATGTCACCCACCTTCTCGGGGGAGCACTGATATGTAAAACCCACATGTGACTGTCACACTGTCACATGCATTACAGGAAGAGTTTCCTGGATCCCCCTGGTTATGAGCCTAGATTTTATGTTTCCCCAGACATCTCCAGAAGGAACTTGGGCCTTTGTCCCGCTGCAGTCCCAGATCATTTCACAGGCAGCTCAGGCTGCTACTGTCTGCTACCCCGGGATGCTGAAATCTTGCATCACACACTGCACTTTGATGTGGCATTGGCACAGGGAGGATGCTCCCCTCCAGCAATGCACAGAGTGAAACCATGCAGTGAAATGCCGAGTCCAGGCAGGGTCAGGACAGATTCCACGGCTTTTGTGATGCCTCCTCTTCACTCTTCCCTTCCTGTAGCAATTATTGCTCATCTGCACAGATTAACAATTGCACAAGCAAACCCTCAGAACAAATGAAATCAGGGCCAAGGGCCAATCTTAGTCAGTGGAGCTCTGCCAGTGACTTTAAATGGGATTGGGATTTAGCCCTGCAGCCTTTCCCTGTGTTTCCTCTTTTTACCCATCCATGTGCTGCACATGTGTAGCTCTCTGGCAGCTCCTCTGGCTTTAGGATGAGGCACTCACAGGTACAAGCTCCAAAAGTTGCACCCATAACCTTCTGTCATTCTTATCCACCCACTCCTTGGCCCTGGCTTTCTACTAATAATTGTTCCAGCCATTTTATGATATCTTTTAAAAGGTAAGAGAGTAAAGACAAAAATAGCTCTCAATCCATTCATATGGGTTTCTGTTGGGCTGTGAATAATTTGAAAGTCTTCTCACCTCATCTCTTGTTTATCTGGTAGCCTCAGGCCTCATCTACATGAAAGAGTTGCACCCATTCAAGTAGATGTTAATTTAAACCAATTCATTAAACTAATACAAACCCCGGAGCAAGCAGAGGGAGGGATGCTCCCGTGTTAAACCCAGGCTCCTATCGGTTTGCTTTAATCTGGTGAGAAACTAAACCAAAGTAAGGAGCGCCCATGGACAGGTTTGCTCTGGTTTTACTGAATGCATGGAACAGAGCAATGCAAATCACGCCAGGGAGTTCACACTGGCAGAGCTCTGCTGCTCACTCCCTGCAGGGACAAGCTCAGACATTCAGCACAGATTGGAACCACCAAAAAAAAGGTTATGAGCCTTCAACGTACACCCAGGGCCATGGACCTCGAGCTGGGCTGTGTTGTGGGGGTCTCACACCTCTTACCCAACACAGGGGCTCTGTTGCAGGTCCGCGCTTTGTGGCCAGTGTTCCTGCAGGTGGTAAAAAAGCCATACCAGTGTTTTCATGCCATGGTTAACGGGCTGTACAAGAAGCCAGGTAAAGTGTAGGTCACCTGGAGAAACTGCAATGTCAGTGGGAGCCAAAAAATGAAAGAATTGCAAGGAACACCACCCCAGAGTCACACAGAAAATCACTATTCAATGAAAACAAACCCAAAAAGGAAAGAGGGGAGGGATGGGACTTGAACATTTCTGCTTCACAGCTCTGCCCTCTTTTCAGGGAGTGGAAAGGACTAAATTACTTGTTGTCAGTACTGAATGAGGATTACAAAGAACAGGAAGCCAGACTCCTCTCACATGTGCCTAGTGGGAGGATGAGAGGCAACAGATCCAAGCTGCATCAGTGAAATTCCAATCAATATTAAGAAGTTACTTAATGATGACAGTGGTTAAGCAGGAGGCCAGAGAGATGGTGGTATCTCCATCCATGGAGATAATCAAAACTAAACCATGCAAGACGCTGAGCAACCTGATCTAGTGTAGAAGCTATCTGTCTTCTGAGTGGGGTGGAGGTTTGATCTGGTGGCTTTCAGTCCCTGTCAGTTTAAATTATTCTGTTTTATTCCAGTAAAATATGGCAGAAATTTCTTTTCTGAAGCCAGCTTCCCTCATGTTCCAAAGTCACACAGCTGGTAAATTCACCTGGCTATTACCTAGTTGTTCACTTTTCCTGAAGAGAGAAGGCAAAAAGAAAATATTAAGAGACCTGGGTGTCTGCAAGATGGTGCCAACTGGTGCAGTACAATTCCGTGGGGCAACACGCAAGATTTTCCATCAGGAAAGTGGAAGTGGGACACTGGAAGCCTACAGAAAGCTTCTTAGCATCCACCTCCCTGCTGAGTGGGTCACACCGAGATGTCTTGGCTCCAGGGACACCTCGAGGCTTGGGAAGTTACTGGAGGTTTTTGCTGGTGGTGATAATATCATTTGGCTGTCCCCTGCGTCGGTAAGCACTTGGAGTCGGGGTGGAGGTGGCTGCTGGCTGGTTCTGGCACTTCAAAGCTACACCAGTAGCACCACACCATGGTACCTACACCTCTAGCAGCAGCCACAGCTCCTAAATTTCCATCGCTGTGAGTGCTCAATGCAAAACCCCTTAGGCTATGCAGGGTCAGCATAAATATAACAAGATCCTCATTACTTAAGAGAAGAGGAAAACAGAGGAATGATTTTGCAAAAGGTAAATAGATTTTGCCAATACTTGAATATTTTTTGATTTGTTTTGATTTCTATATATACACATTCCAGGAAAAACATCTGTGAATTTTTCATCATACTGGAGAAATCCTGCGAGATCTGTTTTTGTATCACTACGGTTCTTTTCATTCAAGGATCTTTTATCAATTATCATGCCGAAGCTTTCATGAGTTCAAAGACATGAAAAATAAACTTCAAGGAGGAAGGCATGCCAAGGGCCTCCAAACACAAAAGCATGATGTCTAACTCAGGAAGCCTTTAAGCCATGGATAGCTGGAAATTGGGATAGCGTGCCAGAGAAATCTCAGCATGTACTGCTCTCCTTGTCTTCTGTTCCAGCACCCAGCACAAACAGGACACTGGCTACGTGCTGTCTTCATGTTCTCATCCTGATCCTCACATCTCTGGTCAAAGTGATGGTGGGTGCTCCCTTGGTTTCACTCATCTGCTCCCCCTAGGAATTGACTCCTGGGCTTTGTCCATGCTGCAGGACCCCTTTGTCCGCATCCCTCCCTCACACTGACCCTTTGCTCTGCTCATTCAGATCCCTTCGAGATGCAAATGCCTCTTTTATTCCCTGTGTGCTTTTCTGCCAGCTCATCCAGTTGATTCAGTGTGTGCCAGAGCTGGCCCACGGAGAGGAAGGGAGAGCACAGCTGGAAGCAGACAGAAGAAGGAGATTTTCCCTCCCCATGACCTGCTGTTCACTCTGCTTCTGCCATAACAGAGCTTCTGTCTTTGGGCACAGCTCCACCCCTCCTGAAGATTTCCAGTACTTCTCCAGTGCACTCTCTCAACCTCCTGCTCCCCCATTTTTGCACAGGCTCTGGCTCTTTTTGTGACCTTCACTGAGCTGAACCAACTGGCTGATGCACCAGTTACTTGGCCTAAAAAGGGGGTCTGACAACTACAAGTGGTGGTACAAAAGTGGCAGGCCCATGTGTTTATCTTGAGGTCTCCTGCAGCCCTAAATGATGTTGGGCATTACTTAGACCTTGTTGCAGCTGTTGAATTTGATTCACCTCTTGCACCCCACTCCCAAAACCAGATGCGATTGTAAATAAAAGCCAGATTAGAAGGATCAGTGAAGATCATAAGAATGCAAGAGCAACTAACAGATTGTAAATTCTATTGGGTTGTGACTTATGTAAACAGTTCCCAAGTGGCTCTGACCTTCAGCACGGCACGGTCCTGAGAGTCTGTGCCACATGGACAGAAGAGTCTGCTCTGCTGCACTTCTTTGACAATCCAAGATAACTGTGAAGGATGAAGGAGCAAGTGCCCAGAGATCTCAGAGAGCTTCCCAGAAGTCTGCTGATAATTGCTGTGAGATGCATCAGAGTCATCCTCACCTTGCCCCCTGGATGTTCATGGGAGATGCTAAAGTCCATCCAATCACAACTGTAGATGCAAGAATTCAAATCTCAGCCCCCAAGATGGGCCAGAAGGGGCCATCTGAAGTCCTGTGTTCAGAAACCATATTCAGTAAGTCCACCAGAAAAGCAGCTGAGCACAGTTAACACACTGCTAGAGCCTAGAGCGAGAAACCAGACAGAGGCGGAAAACCTGGTATAACACCACTTGAATTACAGGTGGTGCTTGTGGCCTTCCCAAACACCTAATCTGGGAGCCATCTGAAGTCAGTGGGAGGTTTCCCTTTACTGCAGATCTTGTATCAGACCAGTTATCTATAAAGCATTGGGATATGACTATCTTTCAGTTCTTGAAGTCTATAGAACTTGCTGCCTTGGTCAGATTCGTACAGATGCTGAAGTTGATTTCTGGTGTGATGTTTAGGCATAGTTGAGGGGAGAGGGTTCTTAGAGAAGGAATCTTAATAAAATTACTTTTTAAAGTATAAAAGTGTTTCTCCTATTGCCAGGAAAATCATAGTTTTTCATACTCCATGAAGGGAAGTTTTTATTTTTTGAGGAAGTACTGCAAAGATGGCAGAGGCTTTAAGAAATTATACTGAAAAAGGTAGGTAGTTGTCACTGGGCTTGTCTTTTGTTTGGTTAAAGAGATTAGAACTCAGGCAGTGGTAAACTTTGCATGGCAAAAAGACACTTCGGATTTCTAATTACAAGAGACCTCTCTGTATTTCATGTCTGCTCCATTAAATATGCCCATCTCAATACAAGAGATTAATGCATTGGACACCGAAGATAAAATATATTTCATTTGTATTTAAGATATGGTGCAGCTATTGCATGCTCACAGCTGTAAAATAAAGAAAATAAGGGGGAGTATAAAAAGTTTCTCCCAGTCACGTGCTGACAGAACAAGAATCTGTGTTTCATCTTGTTTGGACAGCAGGGAAAAGGTGAGAGGGGGGCAGCCAGAGCAGCTGCAACTAACTATGTCTGTTTCAAATTCAGAACAAATCATCTTCTTGGTGTAATTCTTGACAAATAATTTTCTTGTCCAACAATTTTTAGGTTGATCCTGCAGGACTGCTGGGATAATCATCCTGACACTGCAGATAACAGGATTGTGATCATAAATCTTGAGATTCAAGTTCATTCACCATGGTTGAGTGACCAGCAGCATTTTGAGGGAATGAGGATATTTTTCCCCTGAAAAGATGACGGCATGAAGGGCACATATGCAGAAAGTGAAGCCTCAGAAATACGGAACAATGCATCATCTTTATTTCAATTTGCCATGCACTCCTTATCATTTCACCCACATTCTGCCCACTAATCAAGGAGAAGAGGCTTGGCTGGTGCAACTGGTTCAGGATAGATCTATTTGTGGCTGTTGCTATTGCAGCAACAGAAAAAGTGCCTTTTTTATAGAAGAATCTAGGCTCTGTCACAAAACATAAGTGACTTATTCTGTGAACAATTATTTTTATCTACAGAGTGAAAGAACCTTTACTCCAGACTGATCTTGTGTGTATTCCAGTCATGTATATGTAAGTGATGAAGGGAAATACACTTTTTTTTATTACTTGGTCCTGCTTGGTAGAATTCTGCCTTTTCCCCATGGAAGAGGAGAGATCAGGTAGTTAAGTAGTATTAATATTACAGAACTATGTAGCTGGTTTTTTTGCCTTTTGAAGATAGTTTGTCTTCTGCAAGCAAAATGAGAAAAAAGTACAAAATAGTACTGAGTTGTTTATCAGTATAAAACACTCAGCTGATGAGATGCACTAATCCACAGCCAAACCCTGATAAAGGCCCAGCTGACTCCTATTTAAGCCACCACTTTACTCCACAGCTTTTATATGTCAAATCCCTGACAATACCTACAATTTGAGCCAATTCCACAGTTAACCACAGCTCTACATATCCACGGTCATCAAAAAAATGCTCACCTTCCAAAATGTGAGGAATCTGACATTAATAAAGGCGTGCTGCTCCCTGCTAGGCAATGTATGAGCTGACCAGACGTGCCACATTATATCACTTGCAAACTGGCAGCGTCACAGGGCACGTGTGTTAACTGGGATACTGCTGTGAGAAGGGAAAGGGGATGCCTGTATTTACTTTCTTCCCCAAGGACCTCTCCAGCAGACAGCATCTTCTCCATTGCACATAATTCTCTTTTACTAGAAACACCTGGTAGATCTTGTAATTCCTGTCCTCATGTTGCAGTGCTCTCCCCTCTCACATCACTGTCCTCCTCAGGCCACGCAAGACACCCTCTTTAAAAGAACACAGAGCTAAAAACCAGAAGAGGTGGAAGCAGATGACTCCTGAAGAAACAGAGCAAGGCTATAAGCTGTGCTGCAGCCTCAGCCAACGAGGTCTAACAAGGAGTCCCCCTTTGCTTCCATTTCCCCTGTTTGGTAAAGCAAACAGACCTCTACAAAGCACTGCTGCTGCACAGGATGCCTAAGCTTTTCTGGAAAAAGTTGGCTAAGTCAGTGAATTAACAATTTGTTCCAATTACAACAGTAACCTGGAGTACAGCAAAAGCTTCTTACCTTACTGTCTTTGCAATTGCAAAGCTCATGCACCAGGACCCTCATACCCTTGCTGCGTGATTTATATATTGTGTGCGTGGGAGTGAATGCTCAGGGATTTGGGAAGGGAGGGGGAAAGGGGGAAGAGTCCAAACAAAACATTTAAATGTAATTCCTTTGATGGTGCAGCTGTGAGAGGGCAGCTGAAATGATTTTGCTATATTTCAGAAGCAGCATAGTTTTCCTGTCCTTTATTACATAGAAATCATGTTTCCATGGCCAGGCTCTTCTCAAGTCAATCTCTCCTGCCTGCAGAGCAGACCTTGGTTCCCACACAACAACTGATGCTTCATTTTCCCCCCTTCTTGTGACCCCGTCTCCCACCTTCTCTCCCCAGCATGGCATACAAGAAATATTTCCCAACCAGTGCAAACAGAACAATACAAATGAACCCTATTTGCTTTGTGAGAAAACTGCACAATAGCCCCCAAATGAGAATGATGAGTTGGGGCGTTGGAAACCCTTGCAAGGCAAGTGGCTTCCTAGTTCATTCCCGATTCCTTAACGTGCTTGTGCACTCCTGTACATGGTGGCATGAATCCTGGTCTCCAGGGCACAAGGAGCACGCAGCAGACCCAGCTCAAGGTGATCCAGCAGCATCAGGAGTTGTGGCAGTGCAGGTGGATAATGGAGCCGTGCTGTTCCTCATCCACGAGGCTCCTCCAAGAGCGCAGATCCCCGATGACTTCAACACCTCTGCCCCAGGCTTTGCTTGGAGCAGGGACCTCCCCACCTGCTCTGACAAACACCTGCCCTGTCAGAGAGGGGCACTGGCACTAAGTGGCTTCATGGCGATGTTTTTGGAACAGAACACACTGCAAGGCAGTCTCTGTGCTCCAGCCTTGCCTTCTGTGAACCTGCAGCCCCCAGCTCACAAACCAGCCAGCCATTTCCCTTGGTTAAATTAGGAGCTAAGGTGACACAGTGGTGCAGCACTGGGCCGGTGTCACTGGACAGCAGATAAATGACCACAGGCATGGCAAGGAGTCAGTACCTGCAGCGTTCTGTGGTTTTATTGCAGCGGCAGTAGCAAGGAGGCAGGAGAGGGGTGGAATTCTGTTTTACCCTCTATATTCAACAACATACATGAAGGTTTTTCAATTCCTCTTCCAGAGTAAATAGCACAGTTGAGCCTTTCCTGGAAGAGCTAAACCATTAAGAAAGAGCAAAGAAAGGAGAGAAGGCAGAAGCATCTCCTCAACTGCTGACAAGCAGTGGCGTGACAGGCCTGACGTGATTACGGAGCACAAGTTGGACGCCCTCCCTCCCAAACCATTCATGCTCATCTTCCCAGCCCAGCACCTGGCTCCCTGGCTGAGCTCCCCACCACCTCTGTTTGCATGGTTACTCTCACGTCTGTGAAAACAAGAAACTTGTGTCACACTCCGAGCTGCATCTCAGAGCATCCCGAAGCAGGGGGGGCGCGGGGAGGGACAGTGTTACCTAGGAGCTCCCGGATTTTCTCCGATAGACTTGGTTCATTTTCTCTGAAGCTTCTGTGTTTTCTTTTTTCCCCTTTCGCCCCACTTCTCTCAATGGTCTGGTGCCCTCGGAGAGTCCAGGAGCAGACACCAGCTGGCCCTAGCAAAGGCCACATCCCCCACTGCCTGTGTTGTTCTCTGCAGCTCGCCTATATGGATCCCTTAATTGCATGCATGTCTTTCAGGCTATTCTCCATGCACGAGCTGTCAGCAAAACCTTGCTGGAAACACTGGAATTTCACATTTTTCATGGAGATTTTCCATATCAAATGGGCAGTTTCACATTTTCCATGAAATTCCTAATGACTACAAAAAAAATACAGCCTCAGTGTTTGGAAGGGCTTGCTCAGCTTGCCTTCGGGCACCATTTGCGTGTTAAATGCATGTGTGTGAATTTACTTAGCATATCATTTCAGGGATGGGATTGGAAATTTTTTTTTTTTGTTGCAGATGACAGGAGAGAAGCATGCATTCATCCATTCATTCATAAACCCAACTTGTGGCACGGCACACTGGGGAAGGGATCTTTTGCATCATTTTTAAGACAGAGAGAGTGCAAAGCCCTGTCAACTGACAATATCCATCCAAGCTGTCATTGCCAATCACTTGAATGGACTGCAGCAGAGAGTATTTTCCACAATGAGATACCAATGGGGGTGACCATTAGGTCAGGAATCTTATTTTCTCAGCTCACCAACCCCTGCAAATAAATTCTCACCAAAAGGAGAGAAAAGCCTCATTGATTTGACAAGCGATCAGACACTGCAGTTGTCATTTTCCCAGCAGTTGCTGGCATATTTTTTTGCCTGGTGTGTGAGATATGAATTTCGTGACTTAACCTATCAAGCTCTTAAAGGGATCATCCCTTTTTCATCTGCATCCTAGTGAAAAGGAGAACTCACAGCAGCAAGACTCTGAAAGCAAAATACTGTTCTCAGGTTTAATATATTATTGATTTACAACAAAGTTCATACAGGGGCTTTACTTTGCTGTTAATAGTCAGACATACTTAGTTGACCTGCAAGAATGTGGTTTTTTTCCCCCCTCATCAATATCGATTTAAACTTGTAAAACACATTTTTATAAAGTTGCTGGTATTGTTCCCTTATGAATGCACCACAGCCAAACCAAGACAGGCTACGAAAGCAAGAAAAACCACATTCTTCAATGAAAGAAGACACGTTTTCTTGTCTTGGTGTTCTTAGAGACATGAGTTCTCATAACTTTTAAAAATATCACATTAATATTAAAAAAAAAAAAAAACCAAACCCAAACAACTTTATGCTGAATTCTAGCAAAGGGTCTAAATTCTACCAGTGGATCCAGTGAAACAGATTGGTGCTGGCAGACAAAGTATACCTTATTCCATGCTACCAAAATCCACTTTACCTCTTCAAACTAGAGATTGAAAATTCATGTCAGATTTGCTATGGAGTTTTTTGGAGGGAATATCTTAGCATCACCCAAAAATAAGTTATTTACTGATGTAAAAACATAGACTTTGTGATGTTTTTACAGGAAGGTTCTTTGGGAATATTTTTTGACCGTGAGGAGACCCTGGTCCCCAAATAAGAACAAGTAAGAGCCTGCAGGGAAGTGAGACCCTGGTTTAGCTGCCTTCCCATGACAGGCACATCAAGGATGTGAATCCAACTTCCCCAGAGTGACAGTTTCGCTTTTTTCATTAAAAACAAAAGTTTGGTCTATAGATACTTTTTACAACATGAGAAGCTTGTCCCTGCCCAGTTGTAGACACTTTTTGAGGAGCTCACCATCTGCTTGAACACAACTACTTCTACCAGACTGGATTATGATTTGCAGAACCTGCAATTCCATCCATCCAGCCCTTTAGTTCCCAACAGTAAAACTGCACTAGGTTTCACTTAGTCCATGGCATTATTATAATACAGAGAAATAATTGGATCCACTCATACTAGAAGCACTTCTGTCAACAATTCAGAAGATTTAAAAAATATTATATATATAACACTGATGTATCTATAATAGATGTATCTGTATTTACTACTGGGAGGAGAACACAACCAACTCAGATTGTTTCTTTACAAGTATTTTAAAGAATGGTCAGAGTGCCATTAGAAATAGATTAAGGATTAGGTAAAGCCTCACCTCTGTGCCTTACACATGGTCTAGAATCAAGATAGTTGCTGCCAGTTTAGTTTCTCCAGTAAGAGTGAGAGGAAGGAGTTTTATGATCAAATGTCAGAATAATAGTAATTTATTATTTTGGTAAATTGACAGGTTACTACACTTAGTATCAAATTCTTCTAAGCACTATCAGGCCATTCTTTGTTAATCAATACTGCACATTTCTTACTAGTCTTATCTTTGGAGTACATTGTTCCAAAAATTCTACCAGAATACTGAAGCATGCATCTGCTTCCAGATAAGCCTGACTGGCCTAGTTTTTTTTTAATTCAAGATAAGTGCTCTAGTGCAGGGGCCCACAAAAATGACATTTTATTCCTGATATACCTATTAATTCTATCTTTGCCATGTCCTTGCAATACAGTATTCAGCTGCTCATGGTATGAGCAGTCTCTAGGTGGGACTGGCTCTCTCTCTATTCCTTTTTCTGATGTTCTTTCCTCTGTGCACACACGTGGTAACCTCACCAACACGCTCCTTTCAGTTGCTGTTAATTCCCTGCTACGATTTCACATCCAACACTCCAAGTACCAGGTGTAATTTTAACTCAGACAGCAATGCTTTCAGAGCACTGAGGGCTTAGTAGGTGTACGAGACAAACACTTTCTAACACATGTCAAAGAATATGGATTCAATATTCAGGAATATTCTGAAACTAGTCAGCTGTGGATAAAATCCTGAAATTAATTTTCCCTGGGAAATCTCAACTCCTCAGGAAAATACAGTTTTCTCTTCTTCACAAAAGTGAAGTTCAAACAACTAAAATAAGCATTTTCAGATACTTTAGGATTTTAAATGCAAGCAGGCTCATACTGTCTGTCAGGAGGACTTTTTCTCCCCCCGAAGTCCATTTTTACTCTGTCTGCTGTTAAGTTACTATTATCTTCCATTCCTTGTAATAATGGGCTTAAGATCAAGTGAAACTGGAAATGGAAAGAACGGTGAGAGATGACAGACTTGAAGGGGCTTTATTGGGACTATGGGTTGCTCCTGAGGTCAGAATCAGTAAGTATAATTAGATTCCTGGCATTTACAACAAATGTAAAGCAACTCAGAGCTCCCTTTTGTGTGCCTGTAATTAAACATGCACTTTTACTGCCCTCTGCAGTGCTCCAAAGTATCTTTGATTCCAGCACATGAAAGTGGAATCAAAGAGCAGGCCCAAATCTTCATCTCTGTATGGCACTCATATTTCTGAAAACAAAGTATTTCTCAGCAGAAATCGAATAGCCCCTTTCTAAAGAAACACAAAAGGGAACGTTGTTTTTGCTAATAATTAGAGCCATTCCTGTACCTCCCAGGAACTTTCTCAAAAGAGACTTGGGTAGATAGAAAGGTCCCAACACAGACAGCTGGGCCCCACTTTAACCCACAAAATAAGTTCCGAATTTCCACTCAAAGTGAAGTTATTTCTTGAGTGTATGAATCAGCATTTTTTGGATAAATTAGTCTTCTCTTGTGCTTAAACACAATCCAAGATATAAGTGACCAGCTCAAAGAGTGAACAGGACTGGTAATCAAAAAATACAGTGGGGGCCAGCAGCGGCAGATGCTAAATCTTGGTTCCTTGCATGTTTTGTATTTAGGTGTTACTCAGATGCCACAAAACGAAATACTACGCAACTAGAGTGAATTCTGCTCAGCATTAGCACTTTCTCTCCTAACTAAAGTGTATATATTACATCCTAGCTACACTGTTTTCCTTGAAAGTAAAATGGATTTTTGACACTGCACAAAGTAATTTCAATCTCTTAACTATTTATGTAATATTTTGGCAAAATTCTCCCTAGTTGTCAGGAAGCACTCAAACTTAGTATTCAACAGCTAGCAACCAATCTTCTCACATTATGAGAAACCGTTCAGAAGAAGAAAACATAGAAGAGCAAAACTTTCAGTAAGGTCAAAATTCTTTCAAAAGGACTCTTTTTACCAGCCCAGTTTTGATAAAGAAGTGCCTGATCCCCCAAGTTTCCGCACAGATCCATCCTCAGGCATACGTAGCTGCTCTCCATATGCTCTTATTTTGGACTTAAAAATGGATTCATAGAAGAAAGCTGGTTTTAGCTTGGCTTCCTTAGAGCATTAAATTGTTGTACTGGCAAGTCTTCTCCAAAATCTGTCCTGCCCACCTTCTAATTTTTGGACTGGGTGTCCAGGTACTGAACAGAAAGGTAAATATGTTCCCTTAAAGGTTTATGTGACAACAGCTGAGTAACGAAGACCCAGTTAATGCCCAAGTGAAGGACAAGCTGGGACAGCTCAGCTCTTTTATGTTCTGCGTGCCACCCTACCCACACACATGTACCAATGGCCCAACCAAAACAGATGGAGCTTTAAATCAGCCACAGCCATGACTGCTGTCAGGCATGGCATGAAGATGCTGAAAGAGGACAGGGCTTGGTGTGAAGGGAGTAAGAGAAACACAAACCAGAAGGCACAGGTCTATAAAAAGCAGGGCTGACAGGTTCTGCCGCCTACGGAACAACCTGCTCAGTTTTATTTTTAGAGGAATTTAACCTAATAAGGCCAAAATTTGACAGCAGTACTTGCCTGTTCTCCATCTGAAGCAAACTCCACTGCATGCAACTATGCACAACTGAACATATGGATATTATTTTTCCATAAGATTCTTCTATTACCAGGTACTGCCCTAAATGGATGGGGTTAGCCCACATTTAACCACTAGAGGGCTTAATTCTATCGTAAAAAACCCCGGTTGTTTTCCAATTTGGTGTTCACTACCTGTGGAAAAACAACCAAACTGAGCACTCTCTTTAAATACCAACCATAAAAACTAAGTGCTGTAAGTAACTGAGGTAAAGGGGAATAACTGAAGTGAAGACACTACTGTGGATAGCCAGCTCCTTCAGGAAAAAGTAACAAATCTGAGCTTGTTTCACAAACAGCTACTGAACACAGACCAGCTACATTTTCTAGTCTGGATCATACCCACCTGGTTCCTGGGTAACAGTGCTGCACAGCACAGAACTGAAAGCTGAACAGCACCTCAGACTGCTTTTAATGACACCAACAATTATCTGTAAACAAGCTGGAGCACAACACAGGAAAAGAAAACAAGGGATAAACTAGTCAAAAAAAAAAAAGGAACGGTGACATAGAACCTTACAGTCTGAAGAAGTGACAGAGCACACTGAAAGGTGACAGGATAGAGCAGAGATGGAACAGAATGAGTGCAGCACAATGAGAAGCAACACCCATCTCAGCAGGGTGAGGTTTTGTTTAGGAGGGCACAGCTCAGAGAGCAGGGCACAGTCAGTGCTGAGAGCAAGAGGATCATACCCTCCAAGGCCTGTGCTGAGAACCTTGTCTGAGTAGTAGCAGGTTAGTAGGATTAATATCAGATTATATACCAGATTATGGACTAACCACTGAGAAAGTACTCTGCAGAATTTTAAAAGCATCTCAAGAGATTCGTCAAAGGAGAATTATTTGTTGTGTGCTCCATTATAACAGAAAAGTACATCCCAGTTTGCCTGGTATCTTTCTACACTGCCCAGGGATTAGTGTTCTTCACAAAGTTTTCCCCACATTCCACCCCAGATATGGATGCAGCATTCAAGGTGTGGTCTCACAAAAGCAGAACAGAGGGGCAGAATCCCTTGCCCTGGTGGCCACGCTGCTTTTGGTGCAGCTCAGGACACAGTTGGCTTTCTGGGCTGTGAGTGCACATGGCTGAGTCACTTCAAGTTTCTCATCCACCCACCAACATCCACAAGTCCTTCCCCTCAGGGCTGCTCTCCATCTGTTCATCCTCCAGCCTGCATTTGTGCTGGAGAGATTATTGTCCCAACCCATGTGCTTCCTTATTTCAAAACCAGGTGCAAGTAACCTTACCCTCAGAAGCCTCTAAGCAATCTCCCGAATATCCACTGATCCAACCTGTTTGGGTAGCTACATCAGGATAGAAAAACTGCCTTTAAAATCCAATTCTACTGGCAGTTCTGATACTCAGGTACAGACTGGCACACCAAAAATACTTAAAACAACCAGGGACAGCATGGCCAGAAAATGTGACCTGAGAAAAGCAATCTGGGGAGGACAGAGGGGGCTCAGTCCAGATAGAAAGCAACAACCATTTTGCTGCCTTCTATGGAAAAAATGTTAGGAAGGGTTGTCTCCTTAAGATCAGAACCTAGCACCAACCTTATCCCAGTGCCACTGTTTCCTTTTGGAAGTTTCCCCATCAGATCAAGCTATCTGATTTTCAGAGTGCCTAACAAATTAGACAGCTGTAAGCAGTATTACTGGCTAAGATAGTTCCTTGAATTGATGAGTTTAAGTGGTGTAACATCAACACCCAGAAATTCTATTTTAAGAGATAAAACCAAGTGAGGTGACTGTAAAAAATGTCCTGTTGGTAAAGAAGATTGAAGTGTTCATCCAGCTCTTCTAGCAGTTTTTCCTAGAGAACAGAACTTGGCAACCAGCTAATGGACAGCTACTAACCCAAACTGTCTCAAATTCACTCTGGTGGCCTGCACACAAGTAAACAGAGTTTAAGGTCTCCCTCAAAATCAGAGGATGGTGCTAACACAGATATACCCTGGCTTAGTACCAATATGAGACACTTGGCTTTCAGTATTTCCTTGCATTTCATTATCCACAGAGCACTGCTAGCAGGAAATGAAGAGTCATATGTAAAAGTGAATGCAGTTCTGTTTATTTTCCAGCAACATCCCACACAAAAGCAATAGAAACATGAACTGCTCTCAGCAGAAAATCTGTACAGTTGTTATCATTTACAACAGTTTTACATTTAAAACCAGCAAATTGAAAGAATCAAGCACTTTCCCTAGACATTGTTTTCTTGACTGCATTAATAAATGAATGATGACTATTTACAAATTTCAAATTAAGGCTACTGCTTCTGAAAAAAACATTATTGCATAGAGTTTACCATGCTGACCTCCAATTTCTTGAGGGTATTTAATTTCCAATTGTTTCTGAAACATTTTTGCAAATAAAGTGTTTTTTTTAAGCGAAGGTAGTTAAATTTTACAGTACCTGCAGTAGACGGGTTTACTAGTACTAATCAGCCACATGGTTCAGCTACCACGTGCAATATTTCAAGTCAGACCTTTTAGAAGAGCCAGATGTAAAAGCAAGATAACATAAAAAAATATCTCCCTACTTGGCTTTTGATCTGCAGGTGCACAACTGAAATCACATTCACAGTGGCGGAGAAAATTGGTGAGATCTTGCTGTACTATTTATAATTACTAGAGGATAGCACAGCCTCTGGCTAGTTTTCCTATTAAAAAGTTTTATTAAAAAAATCTGATATACATAAATTAAAAGTTAACAAGAAGTCACACAACTTAATTGTTAAGGATCAAGCTAACCTCTCCAACTTAAAAAAACTTTCTCTAAAACAGTTTGCACAAGACTGTTTAACTCACAGTATCAAATTCTTTCAGTGGCTCACTCAAACACACTTCCAAGTCAAATTCTCCTTCTGCTTGATAGTCAAGATGTCTAACTTTGGTGGGAGTGCCAGAATAGGTATCCTGGAAGGCAAAGGTAATTAATAATTACTAGTTAAGTAGAAGTTATTAGTACAGGTAATTCAATTAACTTCTGTAATTCATTTAGACTGCCCTATAACAAAGGCTTACAAAAACTCAATGCTAGTCTTAGGATTAAAGAGATGTAGGCTTCTGCCCATCCAACCACATTTGAAGATACCTTGCAAGTGTTCTATGGACATATATATGCAAACACTAAACATTATACAGATTTAATATTCATCAGAAAAACAAATCCAGTAAGAAAAGCATTCCTAGATCTTTACTGCTCAGCTGTACCAAGTGCCTTCTGGATACAAAAGGAGCCTAGTTCTGTGTGACAAGGAAATTCCACCTCATTTTAACATTAGATATTGCAATCTAAAGTAGTATTCAACTGTACGTTACAGTTCATAACTGATTTGCTTTCAACAGATAAATTTTCTTTTGTAGGCTACGAAAAAGATGGGATACTTTTAATTCGAGATGATAATTTAAGTTCTAATCCTCTAAACCCAAGACTACAGATAAATAATGGCTATAGCTGGAAAGTACCTGAATTTAAAGATTGCTCATCTTTATAAACAGTCCGTAAACTAAGTAGATGATGGAATTTGTCAGGTATTCAGGCTACTCTGGATATAACTCTAAGCAATGAACCAATTATCAACAAGTATTTATGCAAATGACAGATATGCTTACAGTATTATCTTGACAGCTCGTTTGAGATTCAGTAGAATTGCTTCCAACAGATTCTGTCTCCATCTCACCAAGGTCAACAGGACACCTGTAAAATCATTTAGAAGAATAAAGCATAAATAAATTGATTTCTTAGTGTTAAGATGCAGTTTGTGGTGCATTTCTGAAAACAATGGCCAGAGGAGAGCAAAGAGACCTACAGAGATCACAGGGACAGTGGTGGCAAACTGGGGAGAGGAAACAGAACTGCAGGACAGCTCAGTGCAGCCAAAATGGCCAAGGACTGAATTAAGTCTTGGGACTGAATAGTGCAATTTGTCAAAGACAAAAACCCAATGCTCAAACAACGCCCCAATACAAATGTTACGGGAGAGGAAGGAAATTTTTTCCCCAGACAAGGTTTTCTTCCATCTGGTTTTGCAAAGGTTTAATATCCATGATCCACAGAGCTAGACCCCAGCATCTGAAGGTAGCATTTCAACACCAATGCACACAGCAGGGTTCTGGCTGAAGTACCAGCTCCCCTCACACTGATGGCAAGTAAAGGGAAACAAAAAGGAAGCTCTGCTTTTAGATCCTATTGCTCCGCACTGGTTTTAAAATCAGCATTCCATCAAGAAAAAACACTACTTTATTAACACAAAACTGCTTCCTGAGGAACTAAGTTCCATCTTTGTCCCCTTCATTCTCTTGTGCCAATTTTATGTTACATGTTGCCTGATCAGCTGTATTGCTTTCTATAGAGGAAAATAACTAGCTCATCACTCTACATATTCTAGGGCTTGGACTGTGAACACTTGTGGCTGTGCTTTGAGTTTAGTGGCACCTTGGGATGAGCTCACAATTCTCCCTCTCTGGTCAAGAAACAACATTTTATACCATTGTTCTTGAACTAGCAAGTGAGAAGGGTGAGGCAGGTTTTTGTACACTGGACTGGTCCAAGCTCATAGTCAGGAGAACCCTCCAGCACTGCTCCTACCAGATAATTTGAAGACTGTCCTGAAAGAATCAGCTCATGTCAATGGTGTAGTGATTTATTTTATAGAGCAGTGCAGAATTGGCTCTGCTTTTGCCATTAAAAAATGAGGGATATGTATGTATGCCCTTCCAAGGACACTGGGCAAGTGTCCTCCCACCAACAAGGTTCAGGAAGCTATTGGAAATTTTGATTAAGAAGGAACTAAACAGCACTAAGTGTGGACAAATAATTAGTGAAAGCATTCAGCACTCACTGACTTGTCTCAAAAAGAACTATGCTGGGGATAGTGTTTATGCCTTAAACATGAGACTTCACATCATAGATTCTATAAAAACATCTTAAATACTCTGTACATACATTTCCTGCAGATCACATCCTCCTTCAGTTGGTGGATCCCAGGAATGCAGTGCCACTTTCCACAGTTTAATTTGCTGGTCCCATGACCTACGGCTGTATTTCTTAAATTTATTTGGAGTTCTGGGATGAACTCCTGGTATACGATGGCATCTATTCAGATATTAAATATGAAAAATTTATCAGTGTTTTATTCACACTTACATACATAACATAGCTCTAAATGCAAAGACTGATTGTGTTATTTATGAAAAAAGACTAATGTGCAATTCCAGCACTCAAGCAAAGATTTGCCAGCTCGATATGAACTTCTTAGTTTTTCTGACTACAAGTCAAATAAAATTAAAAAGAAAAGGATTATAATTCATAGGTCTGAAAACCTTATTCCAAACTCAATAGCAACTGTAGCCCATTCTGTCTTGTAGCTAACTCATGAGACAACTGACAGCAAAAGGCAGTTTCATTTCTTCTTGTTGACAACCTAAAGAACTTTCATTTTCATTTCTGCAAGGTGAGGTATTTCCTATATACTGACTCATTTAAAAAAAAAAACCCAAACCACATCTGTTGATTGTTAGTGTGACCTAACAGTTCAAAAATGTCTTAAAAGTTTAATTTGTAGATGCCGTCTATCTGAGTGTGTATTGGATACCAAGTTTAGAATATCCCTATGCTTATAAAGAACAGGTACGACTTGCAGGTGGACATTTAGTTTTCCAGAAAGTCAAGCAGCTTACCTAGGGACTTCTTTAATGTATCTATCATATGCAATCATGTTTTTTCCGTAGTTTATCTGTTTTTGTCTTCTCATCAAAACCACCTCATCTGTCTCAAGTTCTACTGTCACTGTGGACTCCTTTGAATCAGAACTGAAGAAAAAAAACATTGTCGGTTTGGGACTACTAGAAAACCAGTGACACTCAAACCAACCCACCTGTAAAAGACTATAAATAAACATGTTAAAACTTTTCAAACAAATGCTCAGGGTGTTACTAAACTATGGTGTTGGAACAGACTTAAGATGACCTATTTTAAAGTGTGTGGTTTAAGAAGCAACATTGTACAATGAAAATTCAGACCTATTTTCAAGATTTTTCCTCAGCTAAGCTAGAAATTTAACCTACCTTCCTGAGGAAGACTTCCTTTCTCTTGAAAATTCATTTATCAGGAGTTTTCTTCTGTATCTGTAAGAATTCAAATCAGTATTAAGAACATATGTACACAAAGAGAACATTAAGCACTGTCACAGCTCACAGTTGAATTAACTTCTCAGGAAAGCAGCAGCACCTGAGACACTGTAGAGGCCTTTCGACTATGAAATAAATATTTCAGTTTTCCATAAAGAAAAAATAAAAATACAAGGACTTTCTTTTCCTAACTGTTTTCCATAAAACAACTTCTTATAGCAAAGATACAAAAACCCAGTCATTAGTGAGAGGGTACTTTAAGTATTTCAATCTAAGAGATTCAGGAAAAGCTTCTTCCAAAAGGGAGATATTTAGGGATACACATCCCGTCTCCAGAGAGTTTCCCACGACATTCCTGCAGGACTTAACCCAAAGCTGATCTAAAAGCAGCAGACAAGAGGCTAAGGTTGGCCTGATTTTACCACAGTGGTGAAGTTAAAAATGCAAGTCGAAACAGATTCTACAAGACAACTTCCATTTCTCTTCCTTTCCCCACTTCATCTTAAACATCCAGGGGTACCTTGCCATTTCTTTGTTGACATTGGTCCTCATTTCATCCTCTTCCACTGCAGTTCCCCAGTCTGAACACCGGGAAAGGGGTCCAGGGCCTTCTGGTGTTGTAAAACTAGGAAGAAAAAACAAGATTAAGGCTTTGTGTTAAAAGCTTGGGTTTTTGTATTTATCTCCCCTACTCGCAGCTTGACCTCTTAAACCTAATTATTTACAGTACTCAAAATGGCCATGAAAATCTTGTGTTTTTCTATTAAAATTTCATCATTGTAAAATTAGGCATCAGTTCGGAATTCCACCTTGAGGTTGTGTGGTTTGTGTTGGGTTTTCTTAAAATTTATGTAGGTATCTGTAGAAACGTAGCATAGCTTTTTAACCCAGCCTATGTTTTCAGTAACTTCCAGCACGTGTCCTTCAGAAAATGGTATGTGAAATACCAGCTCTACTTATTTACTCACTTGCTTTCACTCCACTAAATAACTTAGCAATTATTTATTCTTTCATGACTGCAGACTCATTAGCTATATAAGAGACAAAAGTTAGAACACAGAATTAAGTTGCAAAACTAATTAATTAAAGTTACATGATAGCACCAGGAGTTTCTCCATGTAAATATATGCCTAGTAAAGAAGGCAAAGGCACAAAAATGTCCTGTTTTAGCTAGGAAACTGAGACTTACTATGGCTTTGCAAACTGGTTTAACAACTACTGCAGCCCGTTAGCATCACAAGCAGGCTCAGACTCTTGCAGGGGAATAAGCTCATAGACCTTCCCAGCCATCTATAGCTGCCTGCATTCAGATTATTAAATGTTTCCTGTCTGTCCTCCTGATGATCAATTTTCACTAAGTAACACTCAAAACTGTATCCTACAGAGCACAGCTTTTTCAGTAGATCTGGAAATGCTCTGGAGACTTTCCAGTATTCTGTGCAAACATGTTCCTTGGAGTCAGGGAATTAGATCCATCTGCAGTAAAACCAGCTCCAACTCCCTCCCTGCTCCCTAAGTGCTTTGCACTACTTTGAACATTTTATTAAATTCAAACTAAAAGTTCCACTTAGATGAAACCCAGTTACCAACTTGGCAAAATTAAAAATCCATAGCGAACAGTACAGGTCCCTCTGCAAAGATCTGTTCAAGTTCCAAGGATTTTAAACTTTTCCTTTTACTGATTTCTAGTTTTGCAGCGAACACAGGCCACATTCAATTATCGCTCTCCTGTGGCAGAGAACAAGCAGCAGAATCCCAGTTGTTCCCAACTCCTGAGCTTTTTCCTCAACCCTGTGATGTAACTTTTTATACCTGTTTGATTCTGCACCTCTGCTGTGATTATAGAGATGACCCAGCCTCCAACCTGATCTTCTTTACTTTTGAGAATTTTAATTTGACATGGTTGGATTGGCATAAACAAAAAGTAGTTTTGGCACAGGAAGAGAACCATTTCTGTTAGAGCTCAATCCAAACTGAAACCAGGAAATATGCCTGCACACTGCAATACCGGAAGACACACAGAAGTGTTGCTTATTTACATTGAAACTGATGAAACTATCTGTAAAGTTTCATCCTTGTACTGCTATTCAACCATGCTTCCCGACATTAGTTTAAGCTACCCTGGATAGTGTAATTTGAGCCACTGACCAACGTGTTCCTTGCTTGTTGTCAGCAAAGGAAAATGGGAAGTTACAAGGCAAAACCCACCCCGTTTTAGATTAGAAACTTTGATTTAATCAACTGGGCTATGGCCACAACTCCCATCCACCGATCAAAGTGACTAAAGGGACTGTGGCATAAAGAGCTCAGACTGTAAATGTGATATAAAATAAGACACTTAAGTCTAGCTGTGCTGGGAAACACAGAAGGAAGTGTGAACATTATGGGGTGACCTCAAAACCAGTTCCCCCCACAAATGTGCTGAAATACAACACAAGTCCTCAAGGTGGTCTGTACTCCCTTCAGAAACATAAAATAGATGATTTCTAAGAATTGAATTTTTGTAATTTCTTTTAATTTTACAGTACAGCCCATATTTACAAACATAATTGGCCTGTATATTATTATTTCTTGATAAATGGCAGTAAACCAGCATGAAATAGAACAGAAATTATCAAGAATAAAATTTAAGAAGTAAGAACGAAAAATGTTGACTCTTAAGGATTGACTCCAAGATAAGGGCATTGCACTCGATCCTTTTCCCTCCTTTAAAACGAGCTATTTGTGGCTGACGAGTGACTGACAAACAGGCAGGGCTTGGAAAACTGAGCAGAAAGGTCAGTACAACAGCTCCTGGTGAACTGCCCAAGTCCTCCTCACCTGTCCAGCCGGCTGTCCTCAGGCCTGGGCTTGTTCTCCTCAAACACGGAGGATTCGGGCTCGTCCTGCCTCCGCCGCTTCCCATCGGCGCCGCGTTTCCGCGCTTGGGCCCAGCGCGGGGGGTGCTGCGGGCTGGGGACAAACACAGCGACACGCGAGGTGAGCACCCGGGTGGGATTTAGCGCTTTAATCTCCTTCGGAGACCGCGGTTGTTCACCGATTTCGCTCCCACTAACCCAGCGAGGCGACGCCACTCGTTGCGGACCCCCCCGCCTCCTCAGAGAACTCCCTCCGCGGGACGGCGGGGGCAAGGGCCGGACAGGCGCGGGCGGAACGAGGCCCAGCGCTACCACCTCCGCCTCAGCCCGAAGGCCCTACCTGCTCTTCGTGCTGCCGTGCGGGCTCCGCTGGCGGAAGGACATGGTGCGAGGTATCCTCGGAAGGAAGGGCTGGAGGCAGAGCTGGGCGGTGAAGGAGTGGCGGGCGAGGGGAGCTGAGGCGGGCGGTGAGGCAGAGCCGGACCGGGCGGTGAGGCAGAGCCGGAGCGGGCGGTGAGGGAGCGCTGCCGCCTTCCTGCTCAGCCCCTTCGCATCTCCCGCCGGCGCTGAGCGACACCGCCCGCTCCGCCTCCCCGCGGGGCGCCTCCACAGGGACAGGTGCGGGGGGGGGGCGAGCGGGAAAGCGCAGCCGCCGCCTCGCCACCTTACACGCTCGCACACGCACCACCACCCCTCCAGCAGGATAATGGCTCAGCCCGCTCCGCCCGGCCCCGCCCCCGGGGCGTGGTGGCGGGAGAATCGAGAGGGGCGGCGCGCGGTTTTGGCGCGCGGTGGCGGCGGGACTCACGTGAAAAAACAGGAAAAAGCCCCAGCCCAAACAAAAGGAAAAATACAAATTCCCGCGATTTAAATATGAAGGATGACGGTCACCAGCACGGCTCTACAGTCGATGAAGCGCACAGAGTATTTCAAGGGCCAGTTCAACGCCCACGCCAGGCGGTTACCACATAAATTTCACAATGCCATGGTATTAAATTTCTTATCAATAGCGAAGAAGATCGGGTAATGCCACGAGGTTGCTATGCCTTGGTTCGTGGAGCTTTTTGGGGTTTTTAATTGCACATGCATGCACAACGAGATCCCGTTCGTCCTGCTATTGGGCATACACTCACATTTTAGAACAGTAATTTAGAAACAACCTCAAGAACTCCAACAGAACACAAACCGCTTTAAACAATAATACATTTGCAGCCCTTGCAGCCTGAAGACTGGTGGGACACTTCAGAGAGATGGTTTTCTTCTGGCCTTACAATCACAGGATCATTAAGGCTGGAAGAGTCCTCTTAGATCATCAAATACAACAATTATTAACCAGGCACTGCTAAGCCATCACTAAACTGTGTCCCCAGGTACCACATCTGGTAAAACAGATGGCAGAACAAGCAAATGAAAAGTTGTTCGGTGGGTTTTTTAAAATCAGCTTAAAACACAAAAGCAACTCTTGAAGCATAGCAATGGTTTTGGAGAGACTTTCTGAACACAGAGTAACAAGTATTTGGTTTAGATTTTTTTTTAACGAAGATACACTTCAGCCTTGCTATGCACGAAGGGATTTACCTTGAAAATTCCTTTCCTGTTGCGTGGCCTTACTGTAGTAAATTTTGTACAAACTCACACATCTGCTGTCTGCCATCTGCATGAATATCCACGTTCCTGCAGAAAAGTCTGCTCTGCTGGCACCTCTCCTTTCCCACACACTACTATGGAAAACATAACTGTGTTCCTGAACCAAAGTCATGTTTGAAGTACAGCAGAGGTTCAAAACATGCACAAACTCCCCTCCCTTTCAGCCTGGCTCTGACACAAGCTAGAACAGCCTGTTTACCTGAACACATCCAGGCAAGCCAGACAGAGGACAGCTACAGCCTCGAAGCCACACAGTACTTTTAGCATAACACTATGTACAAATTAAATTCAGTTTATCCAGCAGAATTATCTGCTGGGACACTGCTCAGGGATTACAGCTGCACTGCATCTTTCTGTCCTTGTCAACAACAAAAATCCTTCAGAAAAGCGGTTTCACACCACGGCGGGAATTTAAGGGGAGGAGATATCCTCAGCTGTGACCTGAAAGGAGTTTTACAAGGGAAAGGAAGTACACACAACCCATGGCATTTCAGAATTGCCAGTGAAGGATGGTTTCCACAAGCACAGATAATAATGTATCATCTGTAAGGAGATTCTCCCAGTGGAAGCACGCCAACACAAGATACTTGTCGCTTCTAGGGAGAAAATTGAAACCTGTCTGCTGAAGTTCAGGGTATATTTTGGCTTAATTACAAACTGAGTACAGATTTATGCAGAGGAGATTTAATTAAGTTAGGCAAAATTAAAGGAAAAACTGGGGGTGGAGTGACAGACTTCTGCTCACTTACCTCAGAAGTAAACCGTGTCAGACAGCCCTGGGTAGGTAAACAAGTGCATGGACAGGCTGCATTCCAGTTTTGACTGCTCTTGTTACACTAATGAGGTTACTAATTAGAACACAGGATGGTTCTACATCCGGTGGCAGCACTGCATGAAATGACTTCAGCAGACCTCAAACCTCATCTGCTGTTTCATTCCTTCCCTTGTGCTACCATAGCTTGTGCGAGCATACAGGATCTGGATTAGGGAATCAATCTGCCCAAAATTTAACTGCCACACACAGATTGGTTATGCTATGTCTAGGCTGATATCTTCAACCAAGAAATACAAAGATGTTTGCTGAATTACAATTCCTATGGATATGTCCATAAATCCACTGCAGACCCTGGCCATCATAGGCAAAAGCTTAAAGGCTCTTAATACTCATGAAATACTTAAAATGAGTTTAAATATTTCTTGACAGTCTATTACTCTCATCTAGCAGTTTCATCTTCTCCAGCAGGACACTCTTCCATGGCAGAATGGGTGCTGGGACTCCAGCTGCTCCATTCCACTAAGTTACAATGCCCTAAGCACAAACTGAGGGGCTGGACACAACCAGAACTGAATGCCTTCAAGAGTCTAATTTTAATCTCTGAATACTCCTCCTTTCCCCTTTTAGCAAGGGCTAAAAAAGCAAAATCACCACCCAAAACAAACAAAACACCCTAAAACAAACAAAAAAGGACTACTGGGCCCACATATTCCTTTTATAATCAAACTGATAACAAAACCACAAAAGCAGACTAACAAGATTTAAAGTTTTTAATTCTTCTGCATAAAGGCAAATTGCCAAAAATGTAACACATTCCTTTATTTACAATCATGATAAATCACATGGAAGCATGCACACTGGAACAATAAGGTTCTAAATATTACTTCTTAGAAAAGTGCTGTACAGATGTATCCCTTGTACACACACACACTGTGCTTTGTGGTGTGTGACTGATACGCCCTTGTGTTGGGAAAAATGCCTGAGCATGCCTGGAAATAACATTTTGGGAGTGAGAGTAATTCCTGGGGAAGCAGCTTATTTCCAAATCAGCAGCACAAAGGGCTCTTGGCCCTGGGTCCTTCCAGCCCCACAGCAAGGCTGTGGTGAAAAGCAAACCAAACTCCTGTGGAGAGACAACTCCCAGCTCTAGCAGACATTGGTATCCCAGTACATGCTACACAAGGACTGTAAAATTCTTGCAACTGGCACATGAATTTAGTATAAACCACTGTAGCCACAGCTCTCACTTCAAACTTCTTCACACAGTGCTGGCAGAGTAAAACAAGGGAGAGCTTATCCCAACATCATCACAATTCCTTAGCCTGGACAAGAGCAAGTCCACACCTGCCAATACTGCTATTCATCCCCAATAGTTGTAGGAACAACAGGCACTGAATATATCTTCTCCTAGTCTTTAACAGCAGACTGGCTCTTTTGGGTCAGGCTGCAACACACACAAAAGCAAAATCCAGGTATTTAAGCTGTGCTGCTGTTCTAAAAGTCACTCAGCCCAGTCAAGAAAAGGATCTGATTTTGATAAACCATCTACCTTTCCTTTCTCTTCTCTCACCTGGCTTGGGCAAATGCCAGTTTAATTCATCTCAGAGAACAATAAATAGGCCAAATGGGTGATCACCCAATCCAAAAGTTATTAACAGCTTGTCTTTAATGACTGGAAGAAAGCTGAAGTTATCTACATTCCTTGGAAGCAGTTCTTTGGGCTGGATGTACAATTCTGGTCCAGCGGAGCGGAGGGGGTTCCTTGGTTTGAGGGGTGGCATTCTTCAGTTTAACTCAACACTGGACCAATTCCCTGGTGAAACATCTGCACACTCTGAGGAACAAGATCTCCAGAGGGAATGCCAGGATCCATCACCTGAAGCAGCTCTGCAGTCTAATGCACATGTCACCTGCCAACGCAGGCACAGCAGAAATGTCCTCACAAAAGCTTTAAGGAACATCCACTGTCATTGCAGCACAGGCTTCATGAAATCTCGAGTTTTACACTTGAGGCACAGCTTGCAGAAAACAATCTATCCTTATAAAGATCTGGAGAAACCTAAACAAAAAAGCAGGTAACAGCATTTTATAATTGTGCTATATCCAGGCATTAACAGCAAAACATTTCCTCTTTTAAGCTGTAGTGTTAGTGGAGCAGTCAATGGAAGAGAGCACTGCGTATGGTGAGTTTCCAGCACAGTATAAAGGAGAAACCCATATTGTCCATACTAAAGAAAGTGTTACAGCTCGTATGAACATTTTGGGCACATAAATTACTGAAAAAATACAGTACAAGATACCCTACATTCCTGAAGTATTTGTCAAGCAGAAGCAGCTGAGCCTATTTTTCTCAACCCCTCACAAAATTTTCATCTAAATGTCATTATTAATTCATAAAATAGACTTCTATCTCAATTCTAATTAATGATTTTCTGCCATATCTTAAAAACATCCTATTGACTAAGGTTTTTCCTTAGAAAGCAACCAGATACATTCATATTAATTTCTGTTTATGACACAAATTTTCTTTCAGCAAAAGGGAAGGTACTGTGGAATTCTACCATGTAATCCTCTATCTGGTTTTAAAGCAAGATTAAACTTCCACAGATTAAGTTCCTGACACTTGAGCGCTAGAGCTCATCACACCTCATCACAAAATCCAAGGTTAAAGGCAATGTCACTCTAAATACTGATCTTTCCTTCCCAGAAAACCAATGTGTTGCTCCACAGAGAGGGTATTTAATTCACTTCATACATTTTACATCTAATGTAAGTATTTTTTACAATTAGAACAAGTGATTACAAACCTACTGAATATACACATTCCTTAATACACCCTTATTTACAACAAAGACCACTGAAAAAAAGCTCAATATCGACAATGTGGAAACCAGAAAGGCTCTTAACTGTGACGTAAAGATGCTTCTTCTACCTGAATAATTTCACCTTATGTTGATTGCACGTATGCTGACTGTAAATCTCTTCCTCTTTCAGTGCAGATCCTACATGACAGCACCAGTTTTCCAAGACTTGATCTGCTGGTCTCAGACTACATTCCTATTCTTCAAGTCTTTTTCTGTCACAGGAGAAATTCCTTCTTCAATACTTCTATATACAAAGAAAGACTAGACATTTTCAAATATTGAATTAGCGCTTTAGAAAAGTGCATGCATGTTAAATCTTATTCATGCTCAAAGAATTTAAATTAAAAATCAATAAAGTCAAAAGAAAAATGCCATCAGCATAATTTTTTAAAAGCTCTAGCTGCCTTTTCCTCATATTGCTATAATCCAAAATCTAAGTGTAAAACTAATTATGGCCACATCCTCAATGAGTTTTATTACGCAAAATAGTCGCAGATCACTGTTTAACAGACATTTATATCCTAGTCCATGTTTCAGAACCTGCATCAAATGTAGATCAGAGACAATCTAATTACACAAAAGACTACCTGCTAATAAAACCTGTTTGACCCAGATTACCACCCATCCTATTAATGCACCACAGGAAATCTACAGTCCAAGAGAAAATTTTCACTAAAATATACTGCTGCAAATGCCAAGTTGTGACTTCATCACAAAAATATTAAGAGGCAGAAAAGGTGCTACTGAAATAACTGAAAAAAATGGCACTTTTCGTTTGAGTGATAAAACCCATCGTCTAGTGGACACTAGATTTCAATTTCCTAAGACTGAAGCATTAGATCTTTTAAGTGCTGTATGAAGTGCAAGAGGATGGGATAAAACACTAACAAAAAAAAGGAATGAAAGAGAAACTGATCTGCCTGAACTGAATAGTTGGATTCTGTAGAATGATACTGTGGATGAGCTACTGAAACAGAACAGGTCATGTAAGTAGTCAGCACAAACTCACTTTGGTATTTAGATTTTTTTCCTCAATATTGTATCTTCAGCATTTGCACTCCCCCATCCTCTGTCAGGGTATTCTGACTGATGTCCTTCCAATAAACTGCTACAAAGTTTAAGCCTGCAAATAAAAAAAACAAACCCAAAGACTAATTGCCTTTATTATGGTAACTTTTAAATATTAAATATAGCTACAATCCATTAACACAGACTATAATATGAGAACATAAAGAACATAAGGACAGAATTTTACCACACAACATATAAATATTGACCAAAACATCCCTAGGAAGAATAGTAAAAAAAAAAAAAAAAAAAAAAAAAAAGTCAGTGTTTATAATAAAAGCTTGGATAGAAATTCCAGCAAGAAAGCAATAAGCTTCTAAATTAATATGCAAAAACACCCCTCAAACCCTGACAGATGAGCTGCATTTGATACCTCTCCAGCCTGCAGTCTGCATCTCTGCAAGTCTTGCTGTCAGGCAGAAAGAAGCTGGATTTCCTCTGTTTTGGACTGTTCCATCCTGAAGAACAACTGGCTGGAATTGGGTCACTGCATAAAAACAAACAACTATCATTGTTGTCACTACAAAACAACTTAGTCTCGAGGGAGACAGAGAGGAAGCTTCCAGCTCTTAGGCTGAGGAAATGAGAGGCAAACTGCCAATTCTTTCCACAAGACAGAGTGTGAAAGGGGCTCATAATTTTCCAGGATTACCTGGGATGGCAGAGGCAGCAGAAAGCAACAGATGGGAGAGTCAGAGTGCAAAAGCTGAGCAAGCCCAAAGAAGAGAAGTAACAACCAAACATACCATGTGCTGGAGGAAATGTAATAAGACAAAGAAAAAAGTAGTAGTAACCAGTGAAGGAAAAGATTGAAAACAAAAGAAAACAAAAGGACACCTCTACAGCATAAGCAATAATCAGAAATAACATCATAATCACTGGGGTATTTACCTTGTTATTCCTATACTTTGTTGTACTGTCATTACTTCATCTTTTTCACCAAAGGCTTCCCACTTTGAGCACTTTGAAAAAGCCTCCTGATGTCCCGAGTCGGTAAGGCTGGAAAGAAAATGACAAGGTCTGAATCCATGCACTTGGGTAACATGGCTCCTCTTAAGGGGGCTAAGTAGACAAAAAAACCCCACACCTGTATAATCATTTTTACTAAGGTTAGTGTGAAATGTCTACTAAACTGCCAAAACCCTTAGTGTTGCCTAAATCTACACACAAAAAACCCCCTGTGCTGTGTCTTCTGACACTTGCAATGGACCACTGTAAGTATTTGCTATCATACAGCACAATTATTCTGATATGATTTCTCTTCCTCATTAAATTGCACAGCTGTTTAGATGAAATTAAAGCTACTAACAAATGGAGGGAAAAATACCCTCATATTCCAGAAGTCAGTTTGTAATATCAATGAATTACCATATGGAGAATCATTTCATACCTTTCCAGTGTGTGGTACATCTGCAGATAATGGTTTTTGCTGTTCGAAACCACAGAGGAGTCAGAATTGTTTCTTTTTCTGCGTTTCCATACTGGAGAAGAATCAGGAGAACAGGAACTACAAAAATAAAACACAGATTTTACACACGTAACATTTTTTACCTATGTCTAAATGTTTATCAGAGTTCTGCTAAATAATGGCACATGCTACAGAGGAAGTTTTCTTTTGAGGTGTGGTTCTTCAGTCACACAGAGGAACACAGAGCAAATGGCTCAGATTTTGGAAGTAGAACCATTTTGAGCTCCACACACATCCCCCCAGGACAAAATATTCCAGTAAACAGGGAAGGTACTTCACAGTCAGTCTCCCTGCTGTTCTGCAGACAGGCACGATACTATTAAGGAAGGGGACTCCTGCTTCTGAAAAAGCTCCCCTACTTTCACAACATTCCAGCAACAGTTAAAGAAACCTCAGTACTCTGAAACTGAGGAGCTGAAAAAATACTACCTTTCCTTCTGTTAAATCGTGTAATTCTGCAATGCTGGTAATTTTTCCACATTCAATGCTCTGTACTACTGATGGATTACATTCAACAGCAAAGTCCCAAACTCCAAAGCTGAGCATTAAACTGCTCTTCCACACTAAACATTTCCTACAAAAGCCTGACAGCACTGACATGTACTGAATTATTTCCCTAAGTTAAGCACAGAACTCATCTCTCATACCTCTCAGGTGTGTAGTCAGTCTGTCTGCATTCATCTTCACACTCATTTCTTTTCTGCTTTTCATCAAATACAAAGGAGCCAGAAACATCCTCATCTTTGCAGAACCATTCCTGGGAACTACCTGAAGGTTCCGTACTACTAAAAATAGGAGGTGGAAAAAAAAAAGCTTTAAAAAACTGCCCATTTGGCTTACTGCTCCAATTAGAAAACAGTTAAACTGCAGTAATAACTAACAGTTCATCTCATATGACACCCAAATGGTGTAGAACTGCAACTTCTACCACAGGTTTTAATTACAACACAGGTAGAGCTATTTACACAGTGCAGTTACAAAGCGACAAGAATTCTATTCACTCTTTTCCTCCCAATTTACTAGTCCAAATCTTGTAAAGTATTAGGTGGCATCAATTAGCAGAGCTAGCTAGCCTTGTTACAGAAATTCAAAGTTGTGAAGAGATAAAAATATTTCCATCTTGAACGCAGTTGACACTCTCCTGAAGAGAGCACAGAAATCTCTCTCTCACCTTAAACGTCTCAAATCCTCTAACATATTTTTACTGTAGGAGACATATGGTTCCATGACATCAGGAAAGGGAAAGAAGGAAAGGTTATCAAAGTCAAGGAACAGTCATCACCAAATTTCTGCTTATGCCTCTCGCTTTCTAGAAAAGTAATGTTACCTTGTGCCCACCAGTGTAAAGACAAAGGGGAGGAATGCACTGCTGCAGGCAGACCTTCCTCCCAACAAATGCCAGACTGCAGATGATCTTAGACTGAATAATGGGAATATCTTGAAGACTAACAGAATTCAAATGGAAAACAAAGCATTCAAGGAGACTCCCATTTCTGAGTCTCATCTTTTTTCTTCCACTCAGGAATTCTCTAAAGGAACTACAGAGCCCTCCTTAAATTCCTTAAGCCCTGACTTAATTCACCCATATACACACACTGGCTGCAGATGCCAGGTTTCTTCAGCAGGAGGATCCCAGGCATGCAGTGCTATCTTCCACAGCCTGATCTGCTGGTCCCAGGACCTACGGCTGTACTTCTTAAACTTGTTGGGAGTTCTAGGGTGAACTCCTGGAATTCGCTGGTCCCTGTAAATACATAGTAACATTTATTATTTCAGAACATGGGGTTTTTTTCCCTTATAAAGAACTCTTAGTTCATCAGATCACACAGGCATCAGTGGTCTGATAAATAAAATGTTCATATTTTTAAACATTTAATTGAAATGTGTATAAGACATTACCAAAAATAGATCAAAAAAGCCAACATCTAACTATAATGTGCTGAGTCAGACTGGAAGCTCATCCAGTCCAGCACTCTGACAGCTGCCAAAAGCAGATCCCTACTGCCCAAGAACAAATATGAAACAGAAGCGTAACTCATACTCCTTCAATAGTACCCCAACCTCCAGCTCCTTCAACTTTACTTCTCCTGAATCAAGTGCAGCATTTTTTTTTTTGGTATAGTACCGAGTCTGGCTGGGGTGGAGTTACCTTCTGTGCTTGCACAGCTTCAAGGCCTTCTCCTTTCCCCATTCAGCCCTGCCCCATCCCACAGACACTAAGTTTAGGGTCTAAGGACACTAAGTTGAGAGGGAAAACTACTGGGACAGCTGACTCAAATTACCCAGAGATACTGCACACCATATAATGTCACACTCAGCAATAAAAAACAGAGGAAGAACTTGAAGAGAACTAAGGCTGTTCTAAACACACACATACACACACCAGGAACAAATAAGAGTTCATTTGGAAACCTGCAACACAGTGCAACTTACTTTGGAACTTCTTTAATGTATCTGTCATATGCAAGGGTATTCTTTCCAAAATTTATCTGTTTTTGTCTTCTCCTCAGGACCACTTCATCAGTTTCCCATTCAGTTGGATTAGCAGAGTCGCTTGCAACAGAACTTGAAAATAAAAGCATTAAGTTGAAAAGAACCTTAATAGCTTTACAAGAAGTTACATAAACATATTCTAAAACTGCCTGTATTCTGACTGATAGACAGTGAGCACAACTCTTACCTCCCTAGTTCACAGAAGTAAAAGCTGTGCTAATCAAATCTGAATCTTAAAAAGCACACAAGTAGCTTTTGAGATGAAACTTTCAGTGCTACTCCCTCCTTAAGGCTTCCTTCAGTCTTGGTATGAAACAGCCTATCTGTGTTTCAAATCTTCATTAATGCATGTAAAGTAGTCAGAGATCATCAGACAGTTATGGCTAAAACCAGTGCAACAATAAGCAGTAATAGTTCAATACCTACTTTGCCATTTCTTTATTCGATGTCCTCATTGTTTTGCCTTCTTCAATTCTAGCTTCCCAGTTGGGGCAACTGGAAAGAGGCCTAGAATGTTCTGGTGTTGTAGAGCTTAGAGAAAATAAGGGGAATTCAACATGAATGTTTGCTGCTTGTAACACATTTAATGAACAGAAACATCAGTAGTGGACAAAACCACTCCACAACTGTAAAACCATGGGCGTGTTCCTTCTCTGTTTCAGTTCAAAGTCACCTCCAGCCTGCCCTCTTCTGTCAATTTTAATGCCTCAACATTTAACAAGTCATGTAAGTAATACACAAGCAGATTTAGCTGATAGTCTTACTTTCCCTAAATGGTTTCACATCAACAGATAAAATTACCATCTGTGCTGACAACATCATTTTAACACAGGACAAAGATTCCACACTGAAAAGGAACATATCCACTCAGCAAAAGAGAAACACAAAACACTGCTGCCACATCCACCCAAGTCTCACACTCATGCCATACTGTTAGTATTTTTACGACCACATCAAAGACATAGAAAACACTCCTGAACATAACGTCTTTCCTAAGGTCTTCAAAAGATTATTTTATTAATGAAATAATATTAAACATGCCATCAAAAATTAAAATCACCTTCATACAGTGTAATACTCAGAAATGTATGAATTACATTAAAAAAAATTTCATGTACCCTCAGTAAAATATTTCCTCTTACATTCTGTTCAGTTTTCTGCACATACCTCAGCACTCATCACTTTTCACCCTTGTTATCAGACTGTAAGATACCAGTCTCAACCACTTCCTCTACCTTAGGTCTTCAGTCTAGAATATCCAAAAGCCAAGCAAAATATTCCTAGAATTATCTATGTATAAAATTCTATCTCATCTCAAATTGTCCTCAGTAATGGAGCGTAGGAAAAAAAAAGAAAAGGTGCTCACTAAAAAGTGCAGTAGAGCTGAATATACCAAGTGCACTGTGAAGGGAACAAAGATGGTCTGCCCACACTTACACATAAAGATGCATAAGCAAAGTATGAAAATAACAGCATATGGCTTCACTGGGAATTTTATACTAATATTGAAGACTTCAGCAACAAAGGGTTTAAACTACTGCTTCAGTAAATAGCATTTCTGCCTTTAATTTGGAATACTTGCTAATACTATGGCATGTATTTCAATTAGACAAACTGGGTGGTTTTCTTTAGGCACAATGCAGGTATCATCTCCTAACTCTGTGCTACTCTATTATAATAAAACACTCAACGTAAGTGCGTCCAAGCTTTTCTTGGAGTCCTAAAGAAGAGTGTGGCTAAGTGGAGATGTAAAGAAAATTCACATTTATTCCTTACCTGTCCAGCCAGTGGCCTGAATGGCCACATTGATATTCCTTAAACACCAAAGAATCTGAATTGTTCCAGCTTCTACATTCCTGTTCTTGATGCCAGCAGTGTGGATGCTGCACAGAACTAGAAAACAAGAATTTTAATCTAAAATCAAGTCACTGTTAGTCACTGAACATTGCCCATAAAAACCAAATTTGGATAATCTGATTTGGCATACAGATATATGATTTACATCAACTTATTCAGGCAACCCCTACTTTAAAAAGATGTTAGACAGTGGAATTGCTGAGAAAATGTCTTTGATTAATGTAATTAAGACATCAACATTTTCAAATAAACCCTTAATATTCAAACAACCAAACATATACTCTATTTGCAAACAAAATGGTGGGGGAAAAAACCTAACTGAGGACTGTCACCAGTGCTTATGGACCTGTGGACATATGCCAACATCCACAGACCGTCCTCCGTCAGCAGTGCATTACCTGACATTTATTTACTGGCCTATCCCGTAGTAGATTCCTGGAAAAGGCAAATTCAGACGCTACACTTCAATGCAATGGCTAAGGAGAAGTAGGTCAAATGCTTATGTGGAAACACTTTTACCCAGGAAAGTCTTGACCAGACACAGCTGCAGAGCCCTCACAAGGACGCCTGGGATCTGACTGTAGTGCTTGCGACACGCTGGCAGGTCAGCCAAGGATTGCTTAAGGGTTGAATTCTCTACATTTTCCTCCTCGGTTCTGGCGGCTTTGACATCCTAAATAACAGGTTACTAAACAAAACACAATCGCAGCATCTACTAACGCCAGACCTGGCTTCTGGGCTGAGGACCACACCTGCCCGAGAGAACGACCTGGTACTGCAGCCTCTGCACTGTAAATACACCGTGCTTCTGTACGTGTGAGTGACAGCAAACACACTGCTCTGTGCCAAGTCTCTGCGCGTCACTAAGCGAGGGACAGGGAAGGAAGGATTTTTGGTATTTTACTCCTGCGTTAACCACCCATGTTTTCTCTTCCTTCCTCCTCCACCCTGCCCGGCTTAGGGAGTTTCCTGCTCCCAAAGGCTCGACGCTACGAACACCACACAGCACAAACAGCTCCCTCTGAATCACACACCCAGGCAAAAGGACACTTCCAAACCCGCTCGGTTTTCGCCAAGGCAGTGAATGGGTAAAACCCTTCTCTAACCACCTTGAACAATTACTCGATTTAAAGACTTGAAAGAAAAATTTTTAAAAAGCACACCAGCTTAGGTACACTACAACACATGCCGTAAGTATGACACTGTTTGAAAACGTAAGGGGACATGATAACCGAAAACTATGCCTTTTAAAAACATTCCGGTATTTGCTTTGCACTGCCCGCCCACTCCAGCCTGAAGCCAAGCCCCAGTGCTCCCAGCCGGGCTGGGGCGCCTCGCCTCCCCGGGCTACTGGTCCCTCACTCGCCACCAGCAGAGAAGGCCGAAAGAGCTCCTGCAAGGGGGCGAGGCCGCAGGAGAAGGGGCCGTTTGCCGGAGGAGCACGGGCTGCCACGGGCTGCACAGCCCGCGGCTGCCNCCTCCCGCGGGGAGCGCAGGCGCGCTCCGGGCGGAGCCGCAGCCGGGCCAGCCCGGTGCTGTTCGTGTGGGAGTGCTGGTCGGTGGTAGAGGAGGAGAGAGAAGCGTCCTGCGCCCCGGTGAGGGCCCGGGCGCAGCTTCCCTCACACCGAGGGCATCATTGCCCTCACACCATCTCCCTCTGACTGCATCCCCGGCCCGCTCGCAAATCCAGGGAAAACCCAGCTCCCACATCACGGCGTTACCTTCCCCAATAGCCAGGGATTCGTTTTGGGACAAGCTAGTTTCCTGCTAGACGTCGCGAGGCGTTGGTGGCCTCCACAATGTACACGCTACAGGAATGTGTCCCACATTTCATACCATTAATGGAATCATGGAACAGTTTGAGTTGGGAAGGACCTTAAAGATAACTTGCTCCAGTATTTATATCTCAACTCCTTAAATAGCTCGAAGTCAACAAACATTTCTTAAGAAATGGCACTCAGAACTTTAGTCTTACCAAATACCATCTTGACTGGAATGGTACTTAGCTGCAGACTAACCAGTTTCATAAAATCATAGAATGGTTTGTTAGAAGGGACCCTAAAGACCATCTAGTTCCACCTCCCCTGTCATGGGCAGGGACACCTTCCCCTAGAGCATCCCATCCAACCTGGCCTTGAACAGGATCCCTTCCAGGGATGGGGTATCCACAGCTTCTCTGGGCCACCTGTTCCAATGCCTCACCACCCTCACAGTAAAGAATTTCTTCCTTATATCTACTCTGAACCTACTCTCAGTTTAAAGCCATTCCCCCTTGTCCTATCATGCCATGGCCTTGCCAGAAGTCCCTCTCCAGCTCTCTTGGGAGACCCTTCAGGTACCGCAAGGTGCTGAACTCCAAGGTCTCCCTGGAGCCTTCTCTTCTCCAGGCTGAACACCTCCTGCTCTCTCAGCCTGTTTCCATACCAGCGGTGCTCCAGCCCTCTGAACATCTTCATGGTTCTCCTCTGGACTCACTCCAATAGGTCCTCTACTACAGGAATGTGATACAGGAATGTGATATATTCTTTATTGCTGGTGCTTGGTAATAAATCTGAGCAAGGTCACGATAAAATAAATGTTTAATATAGGACACACCATTGCTGCATGCCAGTGCTCCCTTGGAAAGACAAATTTTTAGTCATTGCCCCTGCTGATGTCAGGACATCCAGTGTTGCTCCTTCCCATCTGGTAGTTGTGAAAAGTATTTGGAGGTTTTTTCCCTGAGGGTCTTATTTAGATTTCATACATACCTTCTTCCATTTATGCAGCTCTCTGCATTCAGGTTGTAGTAGGAAAATCCACCCAAGAACAACTTACCCTGTACACCTTCAGGAGAATTTAAGCCCTATTTGTGTTTATTCCCATGTTCCCAGATAAGACATTGCATACAGGTCAGATTGATTTCCACCCATATAACGTTTTACCTGGTAAACCTAACTTTAAAATTAAAACCAGAAGTCTTACAAAGAATCAACTGTACTTTTATTCAGCTCTTCAGAGAGTTTTAAGATTAACTGCATGTATTCTTTAAACCTTTCCCTTAAGGGCTATCCAAATAATACTGTTCATTTTAAACAGGTAAGCTATCCAGCAAAAAAAAACCCACCAAAAACCACAAATAAGAAATCCTGCAGTATGTCTTTGGAAGAAAATGTCTTGTAATCCATGTAAGAGCTTAAGTATTTATTACTCAACTCCTTAAACAGCTCAAAGTCAACAAACATATTTTAAAAAATTGCACTGAGAACCTCAGTCTTACTGAGGTTTGTCCTGACTGGAATGGTGCTTAGCTGCAGTGTAACAAGTTTTACAAAATCATAGAATGGTTTCTGTTGGAAGGGACCTTAAAGATCGTCCAGTTCCAACCCCCTGCCATGGGCAGGGACACCTTCCACTAGACCAAGTTGCTCAAAGTCTCATTCAATCCCTTTAGCACTTCCAAGACTGGGGCAGCCACTTCTCTGAGCAACTTGGTCCAGTTTCAACACAATAAAAATACTGAGGAGATCACATGATAACCTGGTATTTTAGTTTCAAGCTGTGCCAAACCTCATGGTAGAAAAACTGTATTCACATAATGGATTAAAAATATCTCCTGCTTGAAAAAAAATATCTTTTTTGGGTTCACAAATTACGTTAACCTAAAAAACCCAAAAGATAACATATTTTCCCAATATCTTCTGGAACACTACAATTACAGAAGTAATAGAATGTGGAAATAAATCATATAGCCATGACCCATGTTTTGAGAAAGACCTGTTGAACTGCAGCACACCAGGAAATTTGGGCTACACATGATACACTCACATGGGGTATTTATACTGACATAGTCCACCCACAGATTGTCTTTAGTTTAATGACATCACATTTTATATAATATACTTCAGATTACTAACATTGCCCACCCACAAGTCAGTGATGTGGAAAAGCACACACATAGCTGGAAATGCAACACTAAATCACTATTAGTGATTTACACACAATGATAAAAAAGAAAACTCTTTCAGTAAATATTTTAGCCACTTGCATGACTTAGTTATTTTTTCTTTTTTCTTTTCTTTTTTTTTTTTTACAAAATGCTGTAAGAAAACTGATTCTAAACCCTATCCTCATATTTAAGAAATGTATCAAGATTGTGTGGGAGGCAGTGGTGTGTTAGTGGTGTGTTCTTTACTGCAACCAGAGAGATCTTCTCTAGAAATGGCCCTATACGTGCATGTGGCTCTTTGGATGATAACCTGAAGCTATCATGAAGACAAATGCCTATTTTTGTACTCTATTATTTTCATGTTAATATGGATTTTTAACAAGTTGTTTCTCTAACACAGCCTTTAAGAAGCTCACAAATGTTGTAGGCATGTCAGATTACTTTGAGAATTTAAACTTGAGGAAAACTACTTGTTTTAAGGAATTTAAGTCAGGTACTATCATTAACATAAATCATAATTTTGTTTTGATAATTATTAAGTTTTCCAAGAGGCACTTCTGTGGACAGAGCATTAAAGGATGCAAGGGTCTCATACATTTCTGACTGTTACTCTGTCATACTTTTATATTGACAAAAGAGGTAAGATGAACAAAAGCAAAATTCCACTGAAGTGAAAACTTCCAGTCAATTCAGAGTAGATGCCACTGTAAGATCAATTAGGAGTTTAAAGCTTTTATTACATGAGATACTATTGGCAACGGACCTGGTTTTATTCTATAAAACCATCTGCAACTGCATGTATCTATTATCTAAGTTTCTCAAGGCCTTCATGATTTTATCTTCACATTCTTTACAATAAATATTTTTATTCCAAACAGGCAAAGTGCTGTAGGAACTGAATGACTGGCGGTGGCAAAACCACAGCTCCAAAATCCTACCCCCTCTTCTCTATTTCAAAGACCACATCCCTTGCATCAGTGCCACATTGTGTAAACGTTCCAGAAGCAAATGTTACAAAATGTTTATTTGTAAAGGCTGCTGTGTAGTGATAGGTGCATGTCAGACAACACCACCCGGCCTCTAAGAATCTTGCAAAGGTTGAAAAATCCTGCAGCGACCATTTTAAATCTAGAAATTATTTCCCACAGAAGTACTGGAAAATATTTCAAATTCAATTGCTGATCAGCTCCTAGATTTTTTATTAGCTTTCAAACTTGCCAACAAATCTGTCTGAAACTCCAGAACTCAATTTAATTCTATTCAGATGAAGAGTAACATGCCATTGAATTTCTCTTTGGGAAAGAGAGACAAATCCGTACTACCTGTCTCACTGTCAGATTCTCATTCTATACAATTCAAAATAACAGTTAATGAAAACCAGAGAAGCCACTGTTATTAATAGGTAGTTTAGATACTTGCATAGTAGATGTTGTACATAAAGCAACTGAGATATGCTGAAACAATTAGTGTCCTTAAACTCAACCAGTTTGGATTTTTACAAATGAATATTATTTAAAACATCCGAAGTTAAAATCCAACACCAACAGTATAACATTTATGTTAGTTTTCAAGCGATGCTGTCAGATCTGTTTTCAATTCCTTAACCCTCACTGAATTCTTGCGTGCAGCCACATTTGTAACCATTTCCTGGCTGTGCAGGAAATGCACCCAAGTGCATGTGGGTGCATTCACCACCTGTAGCTCAGCTGAGACTCTGTGATGTTTCATGGTTGTGCTTCCAATACTTGTCCATTTTTACATCCTACCACCCGTTCCTGCTCAAACCAGTTGCCTGTCATGGTAGTCAAGAGGTTTGCCTGTAATCACTAGCACGTCACCTCTGCCCATGATTTACTGGTAAGATCCTTTTGATTATTCAGGTGGGAGGTATTAAGAGCTTTTATTCTCAGAGACCAAAGCTTTGAAGTATTCCCTTCTCCATCTGACACACCTGTGATTTTAATTTACAAATTAAAGCTCAGACGTTTGCTGCACTCCCTTCAAATGTATATTGAAAAGTCCCATCACCTAAAGAGTATTGAAACCCTAAGCAATGTATCTCCTGGAAACCAACAGCTTTAACCATAAATAAGCAGTGTAAGTAAATGGGTTATGTTGACAAATCCTTCTGTTCTTTGAAATAAAGACATCCATCAAAAAGTATACTAGAGGCAAATTAATGGAATAAAAGGTCCATACAGGACTTGTAAATCTTCAGGGATTACATTTCTTAGCCCACTGCAACCCTTTGTGAGTGGAAAGAACCAGCTGAAGGGACACAACTGGTACACTTGTTTGGAGAACAACTGCAAAGATTAATAATAACTTTACAACTGGATTAAAGAATAACAAAAGTATCAATGAAGTCTAACCAAAGCAATTTTCTCAGTTAGCCCTTTATTAAAGAATCAAAACCCAAGTTAAATTTAAAAATATAAAGAATTTAACCTACGGTAAAACCTGAAAAGACAACAGTACTGCAAATATAGAAGGATAACTCTATTCCATCCAAAATATAAGAAAGGAAAATAGGGGTTTAAACAAAATTAAAACCCAGAAGCTGACATCAGGTGAGTAAAATCCACAGATACAGGTAAAAGTGGAATAGAACCAAAAAGATTTACATCTGTTTTCAATGCTGTAAAAGAAACCTTTACAGTTTGTACTCTGGTAGAACATGAAGTCTCAGAAGCAAATCTAGCAGGCCTTTAACCAAACCCACTATGAAACACAGTCAAATTAAAAAAGTTAAAACATATCCAAGTACTACTCATCGTATTAGGCAAACATCTAGAATGCAAAATTTGGCTCGGCAAGTCGGGCAAGGCACTTGGCTCGACAGCCAGGTCTCTGGGTGCTGCTGGTCCTGTCTGCTGGCAAACCACTTGCCCATGCAGGTGAGGCACCACATGGGCCGGCAGTAGCACTGCTGGCACTCCCCCTCGTTCGGCTCCTGGCAGTTCTTGATGAGCTTGATGTTAGCAATAGTCTGCATACACCCTATGCATGGCTCCAGCTCCTGAGGGAGGAGAAAAACCGTCAAAATGGTGAACTGCACAGAATGGGTCCTGCTACTGCTCTTCAAAGGCTTTTAGAAAATCATCTGTGGCGGAATAATCAAGGCAGAACTGCCCCACCAGAGGATATCAAGTGGTTTTATTAGAACACTCTCTAATGAATGACAGCAAGGCTTCTCTTTGAACAGAAAATCCAGAACTGCTGCATGAGATTAATGATTAAACAAAAATTACTGAAAAATAATCATTCTTTCACTCTCTGAAGAGCTTCCAGCAGCCACAGCATGGTAAGCAAGCAGGCAGCTTTGTCATTCAAACTATTTTTCAAAAAACATACCAATATAAAGTAAGGAAAACAAACAAAGCAAACAGTTCTTACCACTTAAAACAGCAAATGGCTGTTTCTATCTTCCATCTTTTTAAGTGAGAGATACAAAAGGAAACCAGGCCTGTACTGAAAACAAGGACACTCACCCTGAAGGTCCAGAAATTTACTTAGTTTTTCTTGGATAATATTGGAATAACTGATTTTCCCCACAGTTAATTATGCCACATGAACTTGCAGTTGCATATGGGGACATCATCTTGCTATGAAGTGTTTTACAATTAAGGAACAATAATTAGCATTTCCCATGTGTCTTCCAGCTGTCCAAGAACTTGACAAAGTTCAGGCACGGAGACCTGAATCTGTTCATACTGCTACTGGTGGAACAAAAACCAGCTCTCTCTGTGGTCTCTAGTTCCCACCTCCAGTGAGTCTTCCCTTGTCAGCTCAAGTGTCTGCTCAGCTGCACTGGCAGCTGGGCTGTGGAGCAGATCCAGATGAACACAAGCCATTCAGCTTTAACTTGTGAAATTAGGTCTTAGGTTTTAAGCAGGAAAAATTCTAGCATAGAAAGATTAACTAACTTTTTCAACATATTCATGGAGCTTCAGAATAGGGAAGAATTCAGTTTTGTATTTTTAACGTCCTTATCATAATCTGTGGTGTCATTTATCATTCAATGTCCAACTCAAGTTCAGTAGCTCAGCTGCCACTTAAATGTGTCACAAATGAAATGCTCTGCAAGAAAGCAGCTTTAATATCTTCTCTTTGTTGTGAACATCTCTTTTTGCTGGCATTGCAATCAGAACACACAACATGATGTGCAGACACACCTGATCCAGTTTTATTTTAGCTAGTTCATGAACCACATAAACTGCAAAACACTACCAAAGATACCAACCCCTCACTCCATCAGCTGAACCACCGGACACAGACTCCCTGTAGGGTCACCAGTACTGGTTTAATTGGTTCCCCCTGGTACACTGGACAGTGCTCCAGTCACACTTCTGACTGCACAAGTATAATAATGACCAGGTCTCTGCAGGTCTTACTGGAGGTAGGACTCTATGCTGTTATAACACCATATAATAACACCATATTATAACACCATATAATAATAGCCATAATAATTGTAGCTAAAGCAAATCCCAATTAAGAATCATTAGTTTATTTCAGCAGAAGATCCAGCAAAACCTGGCTGTCTAGAAAAGCAGGCTGTACTGGAGCAAACTGCCTAAAGAACAGCAACAGCAGCTGTGACTGGCTCCCTGTAAACTCTCTGCAAGTGCAATGTAATCATTTCCAAATGTTTTCATGTAACATTTTAATGGAAATTACTACAGGGGACTTTATTTCACTAGTTACTTCTCATGGTCTCAAAACTGTAATGCTCACAATACAGCTTGTCTCCTTGTAGCAGGAACAGAAGCAGCAGCCAGAGCTACCCTTACGACATATTTACTGAGACAGCAGGTGAGCATTTGTGAGGGAGGCATCACCCTGACTGAGCAAAGAGCACATGTGCTTCTGGCATCACTGACCAGGAGGCCTGACTGGAGCCAGCCTGGCTCCTGACTGGAGCCAGCTTAGGTTCTATGCAGACCCTAAGAAATTGTGCTTGGCTGTATCTTCTCAGGAAGTTAAAGAATCTAGGCCATGTCTTATGAGGGGCCAACGAGATGAAACTGTAAGTCCTACAGCTGCACACCCACACCAATGGGAGGTTTAACCACCAGTCACTCTCTAAGTGACTGCAGCCCCCAAGCCCATGGAGCTCTCCTGTAGGGCAGCCTCAGGTAGTTGGACACCTCTCAAGGTTTAACTCTTGAAGTCAAGAGATCCCTTACCTGGTATCTGTTATCTACAGCAAAGTTAGTGACAGTTTATATTAGATCTAAAACATATTGTATGCAAGCTAGCTGAATTATTAGAAGTGTAGTGAGTAGTAGAGTGTTTGACTGCTGTTCAATTACCATTTATTTACTGATTGAATACTGCTTAATTATTAAATGAGGATTATTAAGCAGTAATCACATGATAATTATAATTTAATCATCATTCATAGTTTAATCCATATTTTTAATAAAATCTTTTTGTTAACCCCACAACAATGAATTCTCTTAGTAATTCATTGGAGATAGCCCTAGGTAAACTTTTATCAATTACACAGTAATCACAGGCTCATCTGTATTGAAAGTACAATTACTAGAGTCTCACATGGATAAAAAGTCTCACCTGAGTGCTTGGAACGCGATATGTCTGGTTTATTTCCACCAGAGACGTAAAGGTTTCTAAAAATAAATCACTAAGGCTTTGATGGATCACAACATTAGCTGCATTGCTGATAGGAGCACGGAGCTTCTCCCGGAGCTCCCCATACTCTGTAGAGTTCAACCTGAAGAAGAAAAGATGGAGCAAAATGTTACCATGATTATCCACCCGAATACCTCGACAGTACCTTGCAGAGGTTAACATCAAAGAAGTGAATCCACAGAAAAGCTATTTAGGCTGGTACTTATTAGTCAGAATAAATACACAGCATTGTCTTTCCTTTTTTCCTTTTGCTGTTTAGTTATCGGTTTTGGCAGAACTTGGTCAACAGAACACACTGTCCTCATTCATATCTGTGTAAGATTGCCAGCAGGGTATGTCAGAGATCAGCTAAAACATCATACAAAAATAAAGGAAGGCTTTTGAAGTAATCAGCATGAACAAAAGTAATATAGGTATGTAAATCATGCATTAACTGCAAAGTGCTGTTTGCACCATTTCTGTCACCTTTTTAATTTTCTGTCGCCTTTTTACTTAGACTATATGTAAATTCTCTTTTATAAACTCCCAAGGACAGAAATTAATTGTATCATGCAGAAGGCATCACAAGGTGATCTAGTACTACATAAGTAGCAGAAGAATATCAATCTATCAGATTCTGTGATTTTATGATACAATTTTAGATAAATCCAGAAATTTCACAAAGGTCACAAACCACTGCTGATTTAAGGCTGCAACAAGCTGTGTTTCACACCAGCTGCTTCTGTAAATTAAAGTGATGCCCACAGCACTCAAGTGGCACTTGAGACCTCACACAGATCCTGCAGTGACATATCCCTGTTGTCATCCCTTTTTATGGTAAGAGTTCTGAACTGTAGTGTCAGAACTGTCCAGCTCAATGCTTCCACTCATTAAACAGCTCTCATGGAGAAGTCCTGGGAAGACTGCCCTTGTTTTCCTACCACTCACTGAGTTTCCAGAGCCCAGCACAATGCAAGGCTGACTTAGCTCTAGCTCCCAGTGGTCTCCATTGTTTTTACTGCTACAGGATAATGTCATTTGTTAACAGATGCTGTCCATGAAAATCACAGGGACCTTTGTATCCACTGAATTCACACTGAACACACAGGGAAACATGGCCCACCCGCACAAAAACATTTTTCCTCCAGAAACATCTCACTGTATTTGATTCTAATTCTGGACATATACAATGATCCTATATGATTCTGCCACATTCTAGCAGAGATTTACTATTTCTGACATCTTATTAGAACAGCTTTTAAACACTGTTCTTGATGCTATTCTGTTTAGCCACAAAATACATTTTGGGGTTAGGACTTTTTTTCCCTAAAAGGAATTGTCAAACAAGTCATGATTTTCTTAGCTGGGGGTGTAGTTTTACCACTCTGGCACTGAACTGCTTGCAGAATAAAATCATTAGTTGTTTAATACTCATTTGGTCACCACTCTCACAGGTCTAGAAAAGTCTCTTTTCTTAGGATTGTCATGCTTACCCTAACTAACCTCTTGCTCAGAGTTCTGTTCACCTGGATCTCTACCATAATCACCTCGTTGCCTTCCTTGTGCTTGCCCCACCGCACACCTACAAGTCTGGTGATCTGTCTGCTTTTAATTACCTAATAAATGCTCCTGACATACAAATTTACAGCAAAAAAACCACTCAAATACCTTTCCAAATATAGTTTTAGGAGCACTAACATGGCTCTTAACAACACAACAACAAAGACTTTAGCACTCTTCTCCTCAGAGGTTTCTGCAGAACTTGTTCTTTAGCCTGGTTATACAGAGAGACTGCTGAGATTTTGCAGCATGGGCCCTTGCAAAAGAAGCCCTAACAGTTCACATTTGCTGTGATTTACTGCTATGAGAACACATAAATCAGAAAAGGACCAAAATTACTTCTTGCTTTAGGGGCAGTAACACAGTGAGAGCTCTTTTGAACAGTGATAAAATTATGAGCCTTAAGCACATGAAAAAATCCAAAGTCATGGGTTTAAATCCAAAGTCATGGGTGTCTAAAACAGACAGTTTTAGACAAATAACTGTTTCTCCTCACCCAAAATCTGGAAGACCAAAAATTCTACCTTTCATTCCTGTTCTCCATCTCTCACCTAATTTTAGCCAGTTACTGCTTTCTGCATCCAGCACAATCCTCTCCCTAAGAATGGATCAAAGAGGGCAATCCCTTTGTTTATCTGTTGTGTATTCAATGCTGCACGTGTACGAAGCTTTCTAAACAACCTTCCCTGCACTGCATGGCAGAACTGCACATGTTCAGCACCTCTGAACACCAGGCAGGGAGCAAAAAGGAAGAGCTGAGACCAGGCAGTCTCCAGATCGGGCACAAAAGCGCTCCATCAGCACCATCAGAGAACACACATGTAACGTAACAGCTTCAGCAGTTGTTTTACCGGATATCGAATGCCTTGACGTAGGGATTAACACTGGCAACTCGAATGGTGAGGAACTGCACAGGCACGTTGGAGTCTGGGGTGAGTTCATGCTGTCTGGAGTCTGTCACTGTCAAGTGAATGTCCTGCTGCTGGGCAACATGTAAACAGTAGGTGGTCACTTTAATCACCCACGTGTCCGTAACGATCACCCTCGCTCCTGGCGCTCCAGTAGCGAATTTGTCGATTCTCCTGAATTCTGTGTTGATGGAAGAAGCTACTGCCCTCCAACCCGACTGCGGGAGAGCGTGAACAGCAAGTGTCCGGGCTAGCGGATGATTAGTCCAACCCTTCCGTGACCAGTAATATGCCAGGGCACTGGTGATTGCTGGGAGGAGAACTGCGAAGAAGAAGAAAGTTTTCCATTCTTTTGAAGCCAGGTAGAAAAAGCAAAGATGTTTTTCAGGTGCAGCAAAGCACATACCAAGGTAATAACCTGCAAGGAAAAAAACTTACTTTCAGAAAACAATTAAGTACCTGCAAAAACACATAGCCCTGAATCATATGGTTATTTAACCAGTGAGCTCAGCTCCAGGAGAGGTACTGTACTTCTGGATGACTTCAAATTCAAGCCTCTTGTCTTAAGTAATCTGAGGTAAATTCTTAAGCATCACTGATTTTTACCAGAATTCTGTAGCTAAACAAAGCTGATTCGAATTTGCTGATTGAATAAAATTACCTGTGAGATGCCACTTTTACCAGAATTACATACCTAAAGGAAGGTGCTCTGAATTTGTCAGTTGAATAAAATTACCCATGAGATGCCACTTAGTTTTAGGAGAATTATATGGCTAAAGGAAGCCAATTTACATTCTCTGGTTAAATCACAGAAAATGATTAGTTGGAAGAGACTCACAGGGATCAAGTCCAACACTTACCTCTGCACAGGATACCCCAAGAGTCACACCATGTGCATGACAGCATTGTCCAAACACTCCTCGAATGCCGTCAGGCTTGGTGCTGCGACCATTGCCCTGGGGAGCCTGTTCCAGTGCCCAAGCACCCTCTAGGGGAGGAGCATTTTTCTAATATCCAACCTAAACCTCCCCTGACACAACTTCAGGCCATTCCCTCGGGTCCTGTCACTGTCACCACAGAGCAGAGATCAGTGTCTGCCCCTCCTCTTCCCCTCACCACGAAGTTGTAACTGCAATGAAGTCTCCCCTGTCTCCTCCAGGCTTGAACAGGCCAAGTGCCCTCAGCCGCTCCTCACACGGTTCTCCTCAAGGCCCTTCACCATCTTTGCTGCCTTCCTTCGGACACTCTCTAATAGTTTATTATCTTGCTTATATTGCGGTGCCCAAAGCTGCCCCCAGCACTCGAGGTGAGGCTGCCCCAGCCCAGAGCAGAGCAGGACAATCCCTCCCTTACCCGGCTGGCGATGCTGTGCCTGATGTCCCCAGGACAGGGATGTCCCTCCTGGCTGCCAGGGCACTGCTGACTCAGATCCAACTTTCCATTGACCAGGACCTCCCGGTCCCTTTCCGCGGCGCTCCTCTCCAGCATCTCCTACCCCATTCTGTACTTAAACTGCAATTCCTTTGTGAGTGCGCGCGCTGCGGTGCAGCCAGCTGGTTACAAAGCTCGGGGTGCACATTCCAAGGAAGCCGGAGCGCTACTCACCCAGGGGCAGCAGGGAGTGCGCCAGCAGCGTGCCGGTGCTGCGCCGCAGGTGGTACTGCACGAAGGCCGCGTCCTCGCTGCCCAGCCAGGCGGACAGCAGGCTCTGCACCGTCAGCCCCGCCGAGCGCACCTCGTCGGGCGGGAACACGAAGCACACGGCGAACACCAGGTAGGCCAGCGTGAAGGTCACCGCGGGGCTCTCCATGCTGCGCCCCACCGGGCGCCGGGGTCCCCGGGAGCGGTAGTTCCCGCTGCGCCCCCGGATGCTCCAGCGGGGAGCGGTACTNCTCCCGCCCCTCCATCCATCTCCTCCCTCCCTTCCATCCATCTCCTCCCTCCCCTCCGCCCCTCCGCGGCTGCTCGGCCCCGGGCGCCGAGCCAGGTCCCCGTCGCAGCCGGGAGCCGGACCTCGCCCGCACCGTGCGCCCGCCCAGCCCGGCCGGGACACGCAGCCCCTGCCCGTGGCCTCAGGCATTGTACGCGTTCGAGGTCATGCTCCACAGGCCTGGCAGGAGGAACCGATTCCAGTTCTTCATGACCGTAAAAGAGCTCTGTTGGATGAGGGCAGCGTCCTTCTGAAGCAGGGACATGGCCTATTTTACTTAAGCGTCCGAAAAAACTTCTTTGTTTCTCCTTGTGCATTTTATGTAATGTTTTCTAATATTTTCTAATAAGACAGGGATGTAGGATCTTAAAATGCCTTAAAGGGAGGCATATTTTAAGATACCTTTGTACGTCCCCGAACACAGTAAACGGGGAGGCCTAGCTTGAATCTCTGGTTACTATTGAAGTGCAAGTGATAGCTAATAGCCACAAGATTTGCCGTTTCATACGGAATGTAGCAAACCCCCTGCATGCACCCTGTTAAAACCACTAACTTCTAGATTTGTCTCTTAGAGAAAGGGGAGATTGTATAACTGGAAAAGCACGGCAGAGAAAGCAGCGTGTGATGTTATATGCTACTACTGATGGGAAACCGAGTCAATAGTAAATGCCACCCACGGAATGTAACATCCTAAGGCTGGCAGATGGCTGATGTGCTACTGTTGTGATGGAGATTGGGAATTCATGGTGGTTTAGTGACTTGAGGATGGTTACGTCGGTAAAATCATGCTTGGATTCTGTTCGTCTTACTTCATTCTGAAAGACATCCTTGTTAGCAAGTTTATTGTTCTAACAATCATTTCGTTGTTGCTGTCTGGTGACTCAGCAGTAAGGACTGCTTTAATGTGCTGAATGAACTGTGAAGTTCAGTAATAAAAAGCGGGTTGTGAAGCAGCAAGTCTCCTTTCTGTGATTTCATGCAAAAGCACGTTGAAGCAGAACTGAGACTGTAGAATCATAGAAACGTTTGGGTTGGAAGGAACCTTAAAGCTCATCTCATTCCAACTCCCCGCCATAGGCAGGGACACCCTCCACTAGCCCAGGTTGCTCAGAGCCCCATCCAGCCCGGCCTTGAACGCTGCCAGGGATGGGGCAGCCATCGCTGACGCGGCTGTACTTGGGGACACGGCGACATTTGTGCAGCCGGGGGGGTGCTGTCCGGGCGGAGCCGCGCCTGCACTGCTCGCTCTGCCCCGCGCGGGGGCGCACTCGGGGNTTGGGGGGAGCCTGAGGGCCTTTCTGTGACCCTGGAGTCCTCGGGCAGGGGAACTCTGGGGCCACTCTGTGAATTTTGGGGGGAGGCTTAGTGACCCCTCTGAGCTAGAGATAGCTTTAGTTTGGTGGGGCAGTCTGTGGNCGTTGTTGCTGTCTGGTGACTCAGCAGTAAGGACTGCTTTAATGTGCTGAATGAACTGTGAAGTTCAGTAATAAAAAGCGGGTTGTGAAGCAGCAAGTCTCCTTTCTGTGATTTCATGCAAAAGCACGTTGAAGCAGAACTGAGACTGTAGAATCATAGAAACGTTTGGGTTGGAAGGAACCTTAAAGCTCATCTCATTCCAACTCCCCGCCATAGGCAGGGACACCCTCCACTAGCCCAGGTTGCTCAGAGCCCCATCCAGCCCGGCCTTGAACGCTGCCAGGGATGGGGCAGCCATCGCTGACGCGGCTGTACTTGGGGACACGGCGACATTTGTGCAGCCGGGGCGGTGCTGTCCGGGCGGAGCCGCGCCTGCACTGCTCGCTCTGCCCCGCGCGGGGGCGCACTCGGGGGGGCAACGGTCACGCGTGGCCCTGTCCCCGTCCCCCTCCCGCAGGGCGCTGTTCTGATTGGCGGGCGCGCCCCGAACGCCGCTCTCTCATTGGTGGGCCGGGGCTTCCGTTGGGTTTGAAATCGTGTGGCGGTGGCGGAGGGGTTGTGGCCGGTGGTGGGTGTAGCGCGCGCCGCCTCAGCCGAGCGTTCTGAGGGCTCGTCCTGGGAGCTGCTGGCAGGTACGGGGGGCTTGGGGACCCCGCTGTGAGGTGGTGTGGGGCTGGGGAAAGTGTTTAGGTACCCCTTTGTGAGATTGGGGACGGGGGAGTTTGGGGGTCCCTCTGTGAGCGGGGTGGAGGCTGTTTGGAGCGGGGGGGACAGGCTCAGGGACCCTTTTGTAAGCTTGAGGCAGTGTGGGGCTGGGAGAGGCTGTTCAAGGATCTCTTTGTAAGATTGGGTGGCTCGGGGACCGCTCTGTGAGCTTGAGGTGCTATGGGGGGGGGGTTAGGGACCCCTTTGGGAGCTTGGGGTTGGGGGGAGCCTGAGGGCCTT